>JAODKN010000127.1:14187600-14198413 GCA_026774425.1 Petrocephalus zakoni | reverse complement strand
CCCCCCCCCCCCCCCCCCCCCCCCCCCCCCCCCCCCCCCCCCCCCCCCCCCCCCCCCCCCCCCCCAATACTTATGCACCCTCAGGTTCTCTTTTTTGTCTTATTTCTTGTTTGTTTCACAATAAAAAAATAATTTGCATTTGCAAAGTGGTAATTGTGTTGTGTAAATTAAAAAAGTTACAACCCCCCAAAATTCCTTTTAAATTCCAAGTTGTAAGGGAACAAGATAGAGAGAATGCCAAGGGGGGTGACTACTTTTGCAAGGCACTGTATGCCCATAGAAATGAACGGAGAACATGGAGAATCTGCATTTGAGGATTTTTCCTTACGCCAGGAGACCCTGTGACTTTGCCACCATTATTATATTGTGGTTCACATACTCTACTTTTTTCCAACATCTGTCTTATTAGGTTGTGTCACTCCATCTGAGCATCGGCTTGTCCTTATTCTTTGGTCTGACGCTGAGGCTGACACGCAGACACCAGACCCAGCTGGGCTGGTTCACAAGCACAGACCCACTGTGAGCGCAGACCCACGTTCATGGAAACTCACCGCGGAAGACTGGGGTTGGGGGCCTTGGGCTCGCTGGTAGCCAGGGGAGCGGGGTGGTGCTCCAGACCGGGCCGGGAGGGGGAGGGGTGAGGGTCCCTGAGAGGGGGGGTCTGCTGTGGGAGCTCCGAGCCACGCTGGAGCTCCCGGTCCCGGGTCCGGCTCTTATGCTCAGCCAGCAGGGCATCAAACCGCTTCCTCCTGCCCGGAACGTTCCTCCGCTGGCTTAAGGAATGTGTCTGTGGAGAAGATGCCCCTTCAGCCTCACTCCCATGATGCATTGCGGCCGAGAGACACCCACTTCCATAGCATAAAATGCACCGGAAGCAAAACATGTTGCACGACCCACCTTGCACGTGAGAGACCTTGTGCATGGCTTGCGTGCTACTAGGTCCAGGACTCCACAGTGGACATCCGGATTAAACTCTGCAGGGAAGGAAAACGAGGACAAATGATAGGCTGGCAGTATGGGGGAGCATTACACCCTACAGCAGGGCTTTGCGTGCTGTAAAGCACTTCTGCCCAGGCACATACTTCAAAGTGAGCACCCACATAGCACGGAATATGCAAGACCATCACTCAGGGAAGTGGCTCTGGATTCAGCTGCAGTGTTCACCAGCACTCAAACCACATATTTGCAAACCGTCACTGTACCATAAAAAGACGAGGAGCCGGTCAGGTGCACTCACCAGGTAATCTCTTGTGCAGCTGTCTCCGGTTAGCGTCCTGCTTCCTATCCTCGTAAAGGCCCTGGCCGTTGAGCACCGGTCCCGGGCACGGCAGGGGCGCCTTTGGTATGGGGGGGTAGTTAAGGCTGAGCTTCGTGGGGGGGCTCACAGTGGCAGACGACGTGGAGCTGTGGGAGAGCTTCGGCGACGGCTCTGGCTTCTCCACTTTCACGGCTGGAGTCAGCCTGTAGGGGGCGATGGGGGGGAGGTGGGGGGGGAGGCAGACACTGTTCACTGACCACAGAATCCCACACTTCCACATGCCAACAGTGTAACTCCTTCTACCAACATGGAGTGATTTTCAATACCAAGAACACAAAGGTAGTACTTCCCAAGAACGAACTTGGGATGCAGTGAATCATGGAACTGGTCTCATTCAGCAAGGATGCAACTTAAGTATCCCAGATATATGGGCATGGCATGAACGACATCCAGGGATTGTTACCGTCCCCTGTACTTCTGTTCAAGAGTCCTGGGATTGGTCAGCAATGAGAGATGATGTAAGACTAGTACACAAGAACACAAGTATGGCCAAGCTTGCCTATTGAGAAACACCCATGGCTTTATAAAGAACATGCAAGAACATTCACGAGTGAATCATCAGCCTAGACATTACATTCTGAGTAACGTGCGCAGAAACACGGTGAGGGCGGATGCTGGCCGCTTACGTTTTGACAGGAAGCACCTTAAACGGAAATGGGGGCCTCCGATGCACGGGCATCTTCTCTTTGGTCGCTTTGACGACTTTAGGTGGAGGAAGAGGAGCCCCATTGCCGGAAGCAGGCCGTCCGCTGCCCCCCCATCGCATCCCCGCGCCGGTCTTTGGCAGGCCTGACAGCGGATAGGCCGTGGAGCTCGTCATGGCCACTAGGGGGGGCTTACTCACTGAGCTGTGTCTTCTCTCTGTGGGGACAGACCACTCAGATCGGGTCCAGTGCTCATCATCAAACACTCATGCAGTCACTCTTCAGCTGACAGATCTAACAACTTCAAACAAACTTAGGAGGAATAACATTGTATATTATAATATTAACACATTTATTGCAAGATATATTTCAGAAAGGTGCTCCTCAATCTTACGACAAGTTCTCCATCCTCCCAAAAACACATCAGATTTACAGCACATTAACACATTTTAGCCAATTAGCATAGTTTGGGATGTTGCACAACATTACATTTATTGCATGAGTTTTGGAAACCGAGCTGTGTGGATATTATCCTATAAAAGTGAACATGGACCAGCAAAAGAAAAAGCTGTAGCTAATAGCTTCCTGGTTCTGCACATAAGAGAAGAAGCTTAGACAGGTGTTGCTTCATCTGTTCAGTCTGCTTGGGGTTCAAGGTTCTACATGCATCCAATTACTGCAGTCAAAGATTTCTACAAAACTGAGTTTCCCCTTGTGGGGGCTGAAAAGTCCCGACAACATCAAAATAAGAGGCATTTATCACATTGTGGGGACATTTGTAGCACACAGAGTCAGGAGGCCTTCCTTTCTAACACACACAGACGGTATGGAGGCCTTCCTTTCCAACACACACAGTCGGTCTGGAGGCCTTCCTTTCTAACACACACAGTCAGTCTGGAGGCCTTCCTTTCTAACACACACAGACGGTATGGAGGCCTTCCTTTCCAACACACACAGACGGTCTGGAGGCCTTCCTTTCCAACACACACAGACAGTCTGGAGGCCTTCCTTTCTAACACACACAGACAGTCTGGAGGCCTTCCTTTCTAACACACACAGACAGTCTGGAGGCCTTCCTTTCTAAAACACACAGACAGTCTGGAGGCCTTCCTTTCTAACACACACAGACGGTCTGGAGGCCTTCCTTTCTAACACACACAGTCAGTCTGGAGGCCTTCCTTTCTAACACACACAGACAGTCTGGAGGCCTTCCTTTCTAAAACACAGTCCCATTTTCTTAAAGAAGAAAATCAAAGGTGACAAACTAAGGAGTGTAAACACCTCCCATCAGCCCCCAACACGGCCACCCCACTCTTTGTTTGCGTGTGCCCCCTCCACCCCGCCCCGCCTGCTCGGCGCACCCCCATCCGGCTCCGAACAACAGCCAGCAAACCAACAGCAGAAAATGTAAAAATGAGCAGGAGGACGGCAGCGGCGAGACCGCGGAAGGCTCCGGCGGTCCGCAAGCACATTTACCGGATCAGGGCCCCGGGGGGGCCGCGGGCGGCTTCTCCGTCGGCTCTGCGCAGAGCTGCCATCCAAACAGGGCTGTGGTATTTTTAAAAATCGGCACGGGGGGGCGAGGTGGGGGGGCTCAGCGGCGCGAGAGAAAGAAAAACAGAGCTGAGGACTAACCGTCACTCTGTGGCGGCAATGCCAGACCTCCGAAATCGCGGCACAGTTCTGGGCGTCCGGCCAAAAGCTGCTACTGCTTGGGGAGGAACTGTGAGTATGCATGGCCCCCGCCCACAGCGCGGCATCGCTGAAAGCCCCCCCACCTCCACGTCTAGCACTCACCCCGCCCCCTCACTTGGTAAGGCCTGGAAGGTGCACACAGCTCCCAGGTCACCGGGCAGGACCCTGTGAGACCCCGTTGGCACCTGGGAGACGATCTCTGAAGGAACTGGCTTAGGAAATTAAAAAGCTGAATATTAACACTTCATCAAGCCAGCAGGTTACTCATAAAACAGAAAAAGCAGTCCTTAATTTTGGGGAAAAGGTGATGTCTGAGTGGGTGGATCATTTAGAGAGATCAGTTGAGGAGACCGATTGAAAGGCGATCAATAAGACAGCACCTGCAGTGTAGTGGGTCACCACTGAGGGGCAGCACACAGCTTGCACACCACACAAAGCTACCACTTACTCTGAGCCTGACCCTGACCTAGTACAGGGTCACTGGCAGGCCGGCAGTCTGTCCGAGACAGTAAGGAGCACACGGCTGTCACACACCAGTCAATTTAGAAAAGCCACAGAACTACATGGAAGAAATTGCACACACACTGGAGAGAACACAAAAACTGCACACACACACACGGGAGAATACGCAAACTGCACACACACACACACACACGGGAGAATACGCAAACTGCACACACACACACACACACACACACAGGGGAGAAGATGCAAACTGCACGTGCACACACACACAGACACAAACATAGGGAAGAACACACACAGTGGAGCCAGAACTCAAACGTCAACTCCAGAGTTATGAGGACACTGATGGAACTGCTGTCTTCAATGCCCAAAAAAAAAAAAACGCGAAAAGCTGCAGAATTCTGCTAGTTTAATGAGTGACTGATTCGTAACAGGCTGCCTCAGTCACACAGAGACACGCGAGGAGCTGCCTCAGTCACACAGAGACACGCGAGGGGCTGCCTCAGTCACACAGAGACACGCGACGAGCTGCCTCAGTCACACAGAGACACGCGAGGGGCTGCCTCAGTCACACAGAGACACGCGAGGGGCTGCCTCAGTCACACAGAGACACGCGAGGGGCTGCCTCAGTCACACAGAGACACGCGACGGGCTGCCTCAGTCACACAGAGACATGCGGGCCATGGATAGGCGCTAGGGATGGAAACGAAATGAAGGCAGGTGGGATACGGCTATCGCTCATGCATTATTTAACAGCACTCTGGAAAGGGCAGCTCTGGACAAAATTCCGCTGCTAAAAATGAATTTAATCAGTGTGTACACATGCCAGCTGCTCAGCAGGACCGAGCGTAGCTCACCCACCTGCAATTAGCCAGACATTTCTCCTTGCAAACAGACACCTTCCTGCCACTCTAAGACAAACATTATCTGTAGAAAAAGGCACTTCATTAAAGATAACTCACTGTAAAAAGGCGAGGCGATGTGGGGATTAGGACACCGTGCCTGTGCTCAGAAGGTCGTTGGTTCCAGTCCCAGGTTTGGCAGAGTGATGTCACTGTGTGGCCCCTGAGCAAAGCCATTAACCCCAAATGCGGACCCTGCTGTCTCAAAATGTATGTTTCTTTGGATTAAAGAGTCTGCTGAAAATAAATGTGAATCAGCAGAGGGGGTTTTGGGAATGATCTGGCCCTTAGCAGTGTAGGGCGGTATACCGATACTGAAAACATACCAATGTTTTAGTTGTATCGGTACTGTAAGAGTATTCCCTGTGCGTCTCAGTGCACCGTCCCCCCCCCCTCCCCGCCCCGCAGACACAGTGGGCGCCAACTGTGCGGCTTTCATAGACGAGACACTAGTGATGGGTGAAATCACCCTTTTTGGGACGCAGTTCTTTTGATTCAGCCTAAAATATTCATTCAGGCTCTTCCTGTTTACATAAAATGGGTCTCAAACACTTGTGTTCCAATTTGTCAAAAAATCTGAGAAAAATAATACTTATTGAGTTATAGTGCAAGTCGCTCAACATTGTTCCTTTGTTACTCATATTTGTTAAAAACACAAACCTAACAGCTCAGCAAAAAGCCAGCTAACGAGTCAAAGAGTAAACAAACCATGGTTAAAATAGTTTTAAATCATGAAAATGCTGGATCTCTAAAATCTACTTGCAGCATATGGGAAGTCACTTCGTATGTAGGCTATATACACTGCACCAGTAGATGGCGTATTGCAGACACTACAGAGGTACGGCTCTCTCGTTCAGTAGCTTGTCTGAGTCTCTTGTTTTTTCATCGTGGGAGTATAGGTTCAGTTTCAGCCAATCATATGCTTGCTTACAGCACGCCCCTGCAGGCCTAACTGGTCATAGTTGAGGAGGGAAAGAGCGTTACGTCATATTTCTGAGTGTAAGCAAAAAGAACGGCTCATTGCAGGGAAGACAGCAGGAGTGAATGTCACACCTGAAAGTATAAGTGCTGCCAACTGTCCACAACTAACAAAGCAGACGTACGAAGCAAAATATGGCCTTATTTCACTTACGTTGCCGACAGTTTGCCCTCAGATGCAGCAAAGCTTGTGTGTAAGAGATTTTAAATCAACACTGACAAAGGGAGCCAACACATTGAATTTGGCAATGCATCTTGCCGACAGACACACTGACTAATCTGAAGAACTGAAGGAGCAACAGGTTATCTAATGTGATGCATAACAATTATCAGGCCTGTCCCTCAATTAAATCAAAAGAGCACTAGTTATTTTATGACAAACAAAATTTTTTACCCCTTCAGTTTGAGAAGCTAAATTATGGGCATTGATGGCCTAACGTTTACTCAGACTATCATCTTTTTAGCCAAGGTAATCATGGCATGCAGTACATTTCTGTAAATGTTCTCTATTCCGAGAAAATGCATTCAGTAGATTCCAAAGCGCTGCCATGGTGGTGTATAGCTATATATTAATTATTATTATTAATAATGATAATAACATAATTAGGATAAAATAATAATATTAATAATAATAATAATAATAATGATAATATTAAGTGATATCTGATCAATTTAATGAACTGTAAAAGAAATCACATAAATTCAAGAATAGGGGACAATACTAGATACCAAATGAGCTTTTATAACATCCAATTATCAGTGTTATACTTGGGATAAAACATGCCCAAAGGCTGTATAGCTCAGCAGCTGCAACAGAATCATTTTAGTCTTGTAGAAACATGTTCAGAATTGCTCTGCACCTGTGACAAAATAGAATATTTTATTTGACTGATATTGACAAAATGTCATTTAATTAATAAGCAATTTTAAGTTCTGTGTTCTGTCATGCATTTACCCATTAAATTTCCCCGACATTTGAAATGTTTTGTCCTGGTATTGTCTCAGTATTGGAATGTGTTATGCTGGTATCGTACTGAAGTCAGGATTTGGGTATGGTGAGGGCACCAGCCCTTAGAGAACACGGCAGGACGTGGACTGGATCCCAGCCTGCCCATCCCGCAGATGAGAAAAGCCCCCAGCACTGTAACTGTGCGTATAGCCAGCTACCAAGGTGGTTTGGTGGGTGCCACTGTAGCCACGCCCCTCCGGTGCTGGGTCTGAATAGCACCCCCATCTCATCAGGCGACCTCAGTTCTACACACACAAACCTCAAGCCACTCGTACTCGACTGACAGAATCGGCATCGTTTTAGCAGTACCGCGTCGTATCAGCAGTTGATCATAATTTCGCCGCGCTGCCGATGCAGGGTCCCCAAGGTGAACAGTTTTGCTTGTTCCGATCCCACCCGAGGTCTACAAATGGCTGGTAAGTGATGCCGGGGGTAGGTCTGCAGGACTAATTATGACCAACATGCTTTGCGCCCTACCACATAGAGCTTTAAATACGGAAAAGTAATGCATGTTTGTGTTTTTATGCTGTATATAGTACATCTTGCAACAGTGTCATGTTTTCCATGTAACGCGTGTTTCGTTAGCATGTAACCGTGAGCGACGTGAACAATCGCTGGCTTGCCTGTCTATGCTGCAGCTAGCATCAGGCCAATAGTTACGGCAGCAAATCACTGTCAAAACTGCAGGGCGCTAAAACACAAGATGAAAAATATAAACTTGTCTGAACATTTCAAAGGCATAAATATCCCAGGGGATGGTCTTGACAGACTGGGGGCGGGCTCATGGCCATTTGTTGGTGAATGCTATTGGCTGCTGGCTCCTGGTTTTGTGATTGATAGATCATTTGCACCGTTGTGCTAGATTTCGTTTCGTCCGGACTTCGCTTGAAGTATATGGCTTCCATCGGTGTGGAAATCCGAGCCCCATGTTTGAAGTGACATCCCATCTGGGGTCTGCCCAGCTCACTATAACGCCGTATTGGTGACGCGTCTGTGGAAAATGGATGTTTCATCATGTTCTCGGTAATTCTGAATAGACGTTAGCAAAGCGCCAAAGCTAACCTGTTACCTTCGTCTGGTAGCTATTATAAATACAGAAAACATGAAGGCTATAGGAGGTTACAACATGCAGCTTCTGATCTAGCAGATACCTGGGAAAAGGTCTGATGCAGGCAGGCCCCATGCAGGCAGGCCTCAGCAGGCAGGCAGGCCTCAGGCAGTCAGGAACGGTGTCTCTTTGTAGCTGAATTTCTACAGATACTACTTCCACATGTGCTGAGGCAGACACTACACCAACTGCTGCATGAGTAATTATTGCCTCAACAAGTACCTTTCTTCCTCCCATCCATCCATCCATGCACTCATCCGGCCCAGCTACAGAACCAATTCCGGAACCACAGAGCAGGAAGACCCAGTCACAGAAGCATGGAGTAACGAGGCCCATGGCCTTCACCTGGCACTCACACCAACTCTCCACGCATACAGACTCCCAGAAAACCGGCCCAGCACCACCTCAGGCAAGGAGTCACATCTCCTTCCTCATCCAGATTCAGAGCAGCAATGCACCCCCCCACCCCACCCTACCCCACCCCACCCAATCATAACAGATTATCAGCACCACAGTGTCCTGCTTTATTAAACACAGCCCCTATCACATAGCATAGGGAGCCCCTAAGTGCTGGGGAACCAGGACCCTCAGTCACGCACCTCCCCACGGAGGAGAATGGGCGCCAGCCTGTGGAGGGGTCTGGACCAAACATACACGCTCCAGTGAGCCGTGACCGCCCAGGGAGCTGCATCGCCCCGCAGCCCACTACCCATGTGGTCCCTCCCGTGCCTACAAACAAAAGAGCAAGCCCTAGGAGAGGCCCGCACCTGCCTGCGTCCTGATGAAGCCAGCTCATTTCACAAAGCCAATCCCAGCCCGTGACAGGGTATCAGGTCCGTGCCTTTGCTCCCACCATCCTGAGCATGTGTGACTCTGGCTAGCATCCTGATTAACGACCGGATCACAGTTCGGGGTGCCCCTGGCGAATCTCTGGGTGGTACTCTAACCCTGCCGGCAACGCACCTGTGAACTGCGAGGCTTTAATTACCCGCCGTCTGCTGGTAGCGGACTCCTGATCACTGTCGCCAGCCCACAGACAGCTGAAGGGAATTAACCACAGTGATATTGCATAGCCAGCAGCGGGGATCGGACGGCTGCAAGAGCACAGTGCAGGAACCCTTACCTGACATGGCAAGCTAAGGGACAGGACAAACTCAGGGTCGTAAAGACAGCTAATTTTACCTATCTGGGAGGTTGCAGGTTTAAATCCCTTGACTGTAATCAAATAGATTCTGATCATATAGCTGACTGATGCCAAGCCAATTTGCTACATTGAATTTGTATGTACTGAGAAAGTGTGAGAGCAGACTGGCACTGCAGGATTCTTTCAAACAAACCCGCTGGTTAACTGAAAGTGACGCGAGAACACACAGGGCTAACAACACACAGCTCTCCCCGATAAAAGGCCACCTGCACGGCTAGCTGGTAGGGGTACTCCTCAGGAACTCGCCCAGGTGACACTGGTGTTCTCTGAGGGCTGAAGCGAGACAAACCTGAGCCTGCCTTAGGGGAGCCCATGGAGAACCATCTTCCCCTCACCACCAGGTCTGCCACATTTCCGTTGCTCAGCTCCTGTCACGTCACCTCTCACTTGGGCCAGGCAGATGGCCAGAGTCATTCCCGGCATGAGAAAGCTGATCTCAAAACCAGCACCCAACTGGGCTCTGTGCATGCCCACCCTCTAGTGCCCCCTAGTGGCCGAGCACACGGAGCTTCACTCAATCACCCAGAAGGTGGCCATGCTGCGCATAATGGGGCACAAACACTCACCGTAGTGCGCTTGGAAGGCCTGCGGCTTGACCACCTGACCACAGTGGCTGCACATCACCAGGTAGAAGTCATCCTGCGCCGGGTACTGGCCAAATATCGACATGTCTGAAGCAAAAAGGGAAAGAGATGAGAGAGTGGATATGAGGGACAGTGACTCCTGTCTGCTATGTAGGGCTGGGCGAGACAGCGGATCTCTCTCTTATAGTCCATACATTTTTACATACAACATGACTTGATAAATTATCATTATATCGATATATTTCGGGATAACCTTTAGGTCAGCTGTTCAAACCAAGGTGTGATGACTTCAGTCCTCCAATTAGTAACCTAATTAGGGAGTTGCAGTGAAAACCTGCACACACAATGGCCCTTTCTGGATAAGACTGCCCACCCCTAAGATTGCTGTAAAATAGCAGGACGAGCGGATCGTACTGCGGCATAAACAGTAACGCGGTGTCACGCACGGACAGTGGCAAACGGTAACGCAGAGTACTACGGGCAGTGGCAGAAACAGTAATGCAGTGTACGATGAGCAGTGCCAGAAACAGTAACGCGGTGTACGACAAGCAGTGCCAGAAACAGTAACGCGGTGCACGACGAGCAGTGGCAGAAAGAGTAATGTGTTATCACACACGGACAGTGGCAGAAACAGTGACGCGGTGTATGATGGGCAGTGCCAGAAACGGTAACGCGGCGTATGACGGACAGTGGCAGCAACGCGGTGCACGACTGGCAGGGCCAGAAACAGTAATGTGTTATCACACACGGACAGTGCCACAAACGATAACGCGGCATATGACGGACAGTGGCAGCAACGTGGTGTACGACGGACAGTGGCAGAAAGAGTAACGTGGTGTACGACGGACAGTGGCAGAAACAGTGATGCGGTGTATGATGGGGAGTGGCAGAAACGGTAATGCAGTG
>JAODKN010000127.1:14173538-14186505 GCA_026774425.1 Petrocephalus zakoni | reverse complement strand
AACGTGGTGTACGACGGACAGTGGCAGAAACAGTGATGCGGTGTATGATGGGGAGTGGCAGAAACGGTAATGCAGTGTACGACGGGCAGTGGCAGAAACGGTAACACGGTGTCACACACGGACAGTGGCAGAAACAGCAACGCAGTGTACGACGGGCAGTGCCAGAAACGGCAACGCGGTGTACGACGGGCAGTGCCAGAAACGGCAACGCGGTGTACGACGGGCAGTGCCAGAAACGGCAACGCAGTGTACGACGGGCAGTGCCAGAAATGGTAACGTGGTGCATGACAGGCAGTGCCAGAAACAGTTACACTGTGTACGATGGGCAGGTGCCTCTAGACAGCAGGCCACCTGGATGGACACACACAGTGAGAGGTTCAGGCACACCTAAGTGCATGTTTTTGGACTGCACTGGACAGAAGAACCCCGGATGGATGTACAAAACAGAGACAATGTGCAAAGTCCACATACACAAAGCAGAGGAGGGATTTGAACCTGCAAGCCTAGAAATAAGAGGTACCCACAGCCCCCCCCCCATTTCCCTGGGCCGGGACAGTCTTCCCAACATCCGGAGGCACTCTCCCTGACACAGCACTGCCAGCAAGCTCCAGCATCACACAGAAAACAAGCTACAGAGGGTTTGCTCCATGAAGCTGCATGGACAGGATGCCAGTCCATCACAGGGCAATTCTTACCAAAATCCTTCAGCCAAACCCTCCAGCTCAAAGTCTTGTATCCTAGATGAAATTCTGCCCAACCAATGGCACAGTTATGAAGAACCTAACTTTGATAGCAGATTCCCACAAGGCCCAGACTTTGCATTCAAAAACAAAAATAAAAGTCTGACCTGGAGCATTAGAACAAAGGAAATATCTGAAAGCCCTAAGCTTCACAGAAAACACAGGAAAACAGCAGCTTCTCCTCGGGCCCTGGTTTCCATGCAAAGTCTGTCCAAGGCCCGGCTGCGACGTACGCGACGGCTGCACCATTTACTGATGCAGACGCTGCGTTAGCCCAGCACCGCGATGAGCCGGGTAGCCACGCTCCAGTGACCTCTTAATGACAGCAGCCAGAGAGGGACACCTTCTACGGATGCCTCAAAAATAGGGTAATGTTATCTCTCAGAAATGGTCAAAATGGATCATTTCAAATCTTTTGCCTCAGAAGCAATAAACATAAAACGAATCCGATTGTAGTGCAGCGTAATATAGGAGGTTACGGCAATTGTGGCCTATACTATTTATGCCACAACAGAGCGCTCCAAGAATCTAAAGGACCAACTGTATAGCTGACTTGGAACTAATGGACATGTGTCTTAATCTTAGGTCAGATATGCACTACAAAGTATATAAAAATAACATGGCTGAATAAGTGAACAACTTGCATGTTAATGACTTAAAAACTACCAGGAATTGCATTTACTCATCCATATCACATGACCGCTCACCCAAGACAGGGGTACAGTGAACCTGCAGTCTGTTCCTGTCCATAACAAGGCACGGGACTGGGGGACACCCTGGATGGGATGCCAGTCCATCACAGGACACAGGGCTGGGGGACACCCTGGACGGGATGCCGGTCCATCACAGGGCACGGGGCTGGGGTACACCCTGGATGGGATGCCGGCCCATCACAGGGCATACGGCAGGGGGACACCCTGGATGGGATGCCGGCCCATCACAGGGCATACGGCAGGGGTACACCCTGGACGGGATGCTGGTCCATCACAGGACACGGGGCTGGGGGACACCCTGGATGGGATGCCGGCCCATCACAGGGCATACGGCAGGGGTACACCTTGCATGGGCTGAGAGTCTTCCCACTTACACACTATGAGACACGCATTAACCTAATTACATGTCTGCAGGAGGAAACCTGGCTTGAATACAATGACATGCATACACACACACACACACACACACACACACACACACACACACACACACACACACACACACACACAGCTGCTGGTGGGAAACAAACCCACAACTCACTGAGGCCATACAGCATTCACACAAACATCATATTACTCAGATTCAGTGCTCCTTAAAACATCCTAATTATGTAACTTTTTGGAACATTGATACAGTGGTAATTCGATACAGGTCCCTATTGCTGGCCCATCTGCACTGGATATTCATAAACTCATACATCAACTCAGCTTTCAACTCCTGATTCACCACATTAACAACAAACATCAGCATAACTGAATTCTGCTCACCAAGTTTATTTCTTTGGAAAAAAAATCGCGTAATTATACTGTCCATTTTTAAATGACATCCACTAAATTAAGCATGCATAAGTATTTACTCTTACACCTAAAATACTTTGGATCCTTTAACAAAAATAAATGAAAAATCTAAAAATTAGATGATATAACAGCACAGGGCCTTAAAACCCAGTTATGTCACAAAAAGAACTTTCAGCAATGACAGCAGAAAGGGGGGGGGGGGCTAATGTAGATCTCCACCACCCTGTCCGAGAATAATAATAATAATAATCATCATAATAATATAGAAATAATATTATTATTATTATTATTATGAATAAATCAATAAAATCTCCTTAATGACAAGCTCAGAATGTCTGATGTTAACTTCACCCAAGTCTCCTGCCCTGCTTGACTGCAGAAAGCAAAACAGTTATTACCTGAACCCCCCCAGCAACTTCTAATCCCAAAGAGTGAAACTTGTGGCCCCGGGGAGTCCGTCTGGGGCCCCTGCTGTTTCGGACCCCTTCGCCTCACCTTTATCAAATGCACCGGCTTTAAAGGGCGATGAGATTTCTGCCCGTGCCTTTAAGTCCATGCAAACCACGAAAATGAAACGTACCTGTCACCAGAATAAAGGCCACTCACCGTCTCTGCAAAGCCGCATGGCTTCCCGCTTTTTCCCGAACTCTTTCAAACTTTCTTCCGATTCGGCACCTAAATGGGCGATCGCAGAGTCAGACGCATGGTTACACTTGCTGCTGCTGCTGCTGCTAGCTACCAGCGGCGCTCCTTACGCCGAGCAGCCCGCTCCCCTTCCCCGTCACACCGCCGCCGAAAGCTTCCATTCCCCCCTCCGCCCCGAAGGAGCGCACGTACCGTCGTTCCCGTGCAGTCTCGCCACGTCCAGCCAGTTGCTCCAAGGCTGTCCCAGCATGATTTCTGGGCTGGGGAGCGATCTGCGCTCCCCCACAGTCGCCATTGCTGTAGAGGCTTCTCCCCGCTGCATGTGGAGCCGCCGACGCCGCCGCTGCTGCTGCTTCGGCTGCCGGGCCGCTCTGACGTCACACTCGGCCCTTTCCGACATTCTTTCCGCTACAATGTAACGAGACGGCGGTCAGCGCTAGCGCTAGCGGCGCTCAAGGCGGATCCCCGGTGATGGGCGCGCTAGCCGGCCGCCCCCCGCCCCCCGATGCGGAGCGCCGTCACATCAGCCGGGCCCCCCGCATTCGCAGCGATGCCATCCCCGGCGCACACCCAGGCGCCCGGCGTCCCCATCGCGGAGATCAAACTTTAAGCAGGAACAAATAACTTTGCGGGCTTGTGCGCGGAATGCGGGCAGACCGACACTTTCTATCCACCTCTTTGCAGTTAAAAATGTGCGGAGAGAATCCGGCTATTTCACTGCCAGCTCATTTGCCCATCCTTCCGATAGGACACGACGACCGCTGAATAATGTAAGCCTGCTCTCATCAGAGAGTCGTGGTCAGGTCGCGTTTAAAAGCCACGCAAAGCTAGGAGGAGGCGGAAGTCACGGAAAGCTGGGGCGTGCAGATGGCACTGCCTTCTTTGCGCCGTCTGTGCGCAGATTAGAGGAATCTCATGGGATCAACATCTCTGGTCAGAAAGGCAAAACAGTCACCGAAGTAGCATTTGTTGTGGACAAGTGACTCAGAAATTATCATTCAAAAAATACTTATTAGAAATGGCACTATAAGTTAGAAATCATGACGCTCGATTGTCACAAACGCCCCCCCCGCCTGTTATCAGCTACTAATAAGGAGCCATGACTCCAAGAAGTGAGACTAGCTGGTAGTGTCATCATTTGTAAAATGCCCAGGAGCTCATAGCCCACTAGCTAATGATGATGCAGAGTTTTATGCATTGCGTTACATAAATATCCAATTATAGGTGAAAAAGAAAATGGTCTGCAAAAGCGACATCCTCTCTAATTATCATTTACCATGACATTTACATATAATACCCAACAAGCAGGTATCAACATTCTGATTGGCTTGAAAAATATTCCATCCATTTTGGCACATCTGTGTCAGCTAAATGTGTAGCTGCATAATAGAGAATGACTTTGCACGGTTGATGGTTTATGACGACAGGCAAACCGAAATGCATAAATGTACGGCTCAGTGATGTGGCTGAAGCCTGAATGTCATACCAGGTGCCAGCATTAACCTCACAGACTTCACAGGGTTTATGATGAGGCCCTGTCAGGATGCTCAAATCCAGCTGCAATACCTGTGATCTTCAAGTCAGAGAGAAGCCCAGAGTGTATCACCTGGCCCATACCTTCCCAAAAATGAAAAACGAAAGCCTATTCGTCAGATTAGCTCCGCTTCATCAGGGTGGCTGCCCCGAGTCCTCCGTGCCAATTTAAAGGCAGAATCTGAAAGGAATTCATATTCATTACGTTAACAATAATAGTGACACACATTTTATTGGCAATGCCCACTTCGTAATAAAATGCTTATCATTTTGCCAGCACAATTTTGCCTAAATAGCTATACATTTAGAGCATACCGAGTGATTCTCCAGCAGTTCTAAATTTAATAAATGCTATACCTGGCTGAAAACCACAAGCTATATTCATTTACACTAATGTGAAATCTCACACATTATTTAAAATCCTCACCACATTCAAATCATTGCATGCAAAGAATGTAGGTACTGAGGGTGTTGTATTAGAAACTGACACCCTCAGATTAAAACCATAACGTTTACAGTCTCCTTTCTTACAATCTCCAGCAATGTAATGTAAAGAAATATGCCATCTGGACACACACACACACATTTCTGCACTCTTCCATAAAAGGAGACACATCTGCTAACTTACCAAGATGAGTTATATAACAACATCTTACAACATCTGAACACACCTGTAAAACAAAAAATGAATTTGATACTATAAGAACGATGGAATAAGAAAACATTACTTTGAAACATGGCAGTTCATTTTCCTTTCAACTGCCACAAGTAACAAATCTATGAGATCAAGTTATAAAAAAGGAAACTAATATTTAGCAGTTTTAGGTTGCAGACAACTTTAAAATGCTTGCAGCCCGTTTCAGTTTCCGACACAAATATAACTGAACAATAATATAAAACTGACCCCCTGCAATTTTGTATAGCACAGACCCATCCATAAAATAACTCCTTGTAACATGCCCATTATATGTCACACAAAATCTATAACCCACACCAGCAGTCACTCTGCAGTGCACAAATATCCCACACTGTTATGCTCATACCAGGTGTGTTGGCTCTCCAGAAACATAGATGCTGGGTTCCCATTCCCTATAGGTCATTAGGGGTAACTGATAATAATAGATTCACACTAACATTGCACAATGCAGTGTCTCGTACAATTGTCTTACAGGCCTCTTAATAGTTGATGGGCGCAAGTACTAAATCGCCCAAATGTAATGACAGCTGCGTGATTCCATCTTCCAGGAAAAGAATGTGACTTATGGTCAGCAGTCGTAAGAGAATTGCCGAAGTAGTGTCACAGAAAAATTAGGCCCAGTAACGAAACGCAGCCACTTATCGCTGGGAGAATGCAGTGCGGTCAGCACACGGTTTCATTAAAATCGACCCATAGCTAAATGTCAGCGAGAAGCCCCGACGTACGCGCACTGGCTGGAACTAAACACCTGCCACCAAACTTCAAGCTTCCCACTCGAAAGCAGCACACAACTTGGGCTGCCGAGCTCCGGCTCGCTTCGGTTTCGCTTTGCGTCTCCCGTGCGGGGCGACGCCGGGCTAATGTCACGCTTAGGGACTGACGCCCGCGACGGCGACACCGGCCGGCCCGGGCACGGCGGCCAGCCACACAGCCACGTTACTTCATTGTCATTCCAAGGCAGAAGAAATTTAAAGTCGCTCCCTAAGCACAATAATTAAGAACTACACGCGCAGCCCAACTTTTCCCCCTTACCTGACTATAAAACGCCGTAAAATACAAATACGGTCCCTGGCAGACGGCAGTCCGATGGCCGCGCGGTGTATTTAACGGATGCGACCGTTAAAAAAATCGCGATTGCAGCGCTCACTGGCTGCGGAGGTCCTGACCAGGTGCTTCCATCTCTGTTTACCAGACTGCATTCTGGGACACGCACGTCACTTTTCCCGCACGCATTTTACGACGCCGCTCGGCCGTCCAGCCGGTTGAACCGACTGGAGGACGAAACTGGGACCATTTTGGCGCAGCACCCGGCTCTCCGCCGGGGCACCATAACTGAAGCTGGAGCCAACATGGCGGAACAAGCGACGCGGTTTCCTGCATTTTAGCACGCGAGAGCCACCATTCCCGACCAATCAGCTCCGTAGAGCTCCCCACATAGCTTAAAGCGTCCATTAAGGGAGTGTCTTTCAATAGCGGACAATAAAGTTTTATTTGAAGCAGACGGGCACCGTTGAACAAATGGGGGCCGTTACAGATGGTGAGAAACTTTGCCATTAACCAATTATTCCGATTGCTCTTTAGCGTATTAATTGGCAGCTGGATACGGCGAATGTTCCAGTTAAAAGGCTGTTTGCGTGTTACGCGAGGAGGGGCCTGGAGTAATAGACACAGATTAGTGGGCTTCTAGCTGGCAGCTAGCCACGCGATTTAGCATGAGTACGTGAGGGTCCTTATGGAAAAATTGCGGGCTACTTTATTTTATTAATTATGTATTTAAACAACAGTTCGCTATTACTGAGTAGCTGCATACCCTGATAGTTAAAGTATTAATGGTAGCTGGCAAGGTGGCGATATGGGAGTTTAAATGCCCCCCGCAGATGTGTGATGTGCTCGCAGGAACCCATTGAGCTTTTTTGTCGCTTTACAGACGAAGTTATTCGGAAGCGCCTTCTGATAGACGGCGACGGAGCTGGCGACGACCGGCGCATCAACGTGCTCCTGAAAAGCTTCACGAAGTGGTGCTACTCCGGCGGGTCACCCGAGGAAGGGTAATGTCATCGCAAGTGGATTTGTTACCGTTCCCAGCCCCCAGACTCGCACTTCCAATGTTTCACACTTTCGCCCTTTTATTGTAAACGGCTTTGCCTTCATATTTGATGTGTATCTTGAGATTTTAAGAACTTTTGCAGTCAAACACACTGTAATTACATGATTCCGCCCGTGGTTTTTATATCCCGTGTGCAAGCTAGGAAAGTTCCCCTCTGCCATAATGTTGATGTTGCTAATCCTCGTGCATGTCTTTGTAGGTTTACACAATACCAGCGGATGCTGGGAACTCTGGCACAGTGTGAATTCTCCATGGGAAAGACTGTCCTGGTCTATAATATGAACCTCAGGGAAATGGAAAACTATGAAAAAATCTACGCTGATATTGGTAAGCTGTGTGTTAGAAGCTGAAGAATAGTATGTATTCATTGCTGTATGTTTGGCCTTTTCTTAAAGCAGATGGGGGTTTTTTTTTTCTGTTACAGAGCAAAGCATCACATCTGCCCATGAAAAGATTACCGAATGCAAGAAGGAGATACTCAGAGCCAAGCGGATCCGGAAAAATCGACAGGGTACGAGGGCACCAGTCATCCAGGGGTCATTTTACAGATTGTGTTATATTCGTGTATGATAAAGCAGTGTAACCGTAAGAATGGGATCATGAACTCGAGGGTATTTAAAATGTGTTCCAGTTAAACCAACATACGAGGATTCCTACATATTATGGAAATGTGTGTGTGTGTGTGTGTGTGTGTGTGTGTGTTTTTTTTTTTTGTCAAGGACTCAAGGTTTGTCAGTTGTACATAGTACAACGAGATGCTTGCTTGCTTACTGCAAACAGATAGGATAACGACATAGCACAAATATTTAGTAACAGGACTTGGGACAACTCTCTCATATCTTCATATTTATACATGCATTTATCAGGGGACCATGACTTTGCAAACCACCAGCACCAATCCCTACACCCCAGACAGCTTTTATATTTATGTAGTTATACTTATTAATGAAGTCAGGGATGCAAGCTGGCTGTCAGTGCACATTGATGAGCAATGTCCCAAACCAGGGAGTGAGTGTGTGCTGTGCGGCTGATTAATCCCAGGCAAGGAATATTGATGTAGGCTACCTTGCAACACTCACAGTGGGGAAATGTGAGTTCTCACCTGCTTGGCCTACAAATGTCAAATACATTTTCGGCTATAGATGGCAAATGTGAACGGAAAGTAAAATGCGAAGTATCTGTGAAGTGGTTTGATATTTCGGACACTGGTGAGCTGTTGGCTACATGGCGGGCAGAGTGTGGCTCTGATCCTGTGATCGGGCGTCCGGCCGTCTGTTGGCCCTTGAGCAAGGCCCTTAACCCCCAGCTCGCTGGGCACTGCACAAGTGGCTGCCCTTCATGGCCAAGCTTACTCTCATGGAGAGCAAGGTTGGGGGAGGTGAGAAGACAATTTCCCCACGTGGATCAATAAAGTATCTCGGAAATCTCAAAAGTGTCACATCTAGAAATGGAAAGTGAGTAGGGCTCCTGTTGCACGCAGTGGCTCGCCTTGCATTGGTGCACCATTGCCTATTTTACTGTTACTTATTTACTTATGTCTCCCCTGTTGTGTTTTTCTGGCCTTATTGTGTTTTTCTCTCCTCAAAGTGTTATTTTTAAGAAAGTACATGTTTTTTTTGTAGAATATGATGCCCTGGCCAAGGTAATCCAGCAGCATCCAGACAGACACCAAACGATGAAGTGAGTTATTTTCTTTTTCTTTGTCAGTGAACCCCTGAGTTCCTCACTCTGTGTCCCGTTAGCCAGGCAAATGCTAACTAAGCAATGCAAGAAACTTTGCTATACGACTAACCGGCTCATCGTTTTACTTTGGAGGCATTGCTGGGGGGGGGTATTGTCTGCTTTAAATGCATGACCTGCTTAAATCACTTCTACAATCAAATGGAGCACAGAGGCCCCTCAACAACCTATAGCGATTTTTCTTCAAGAATAATGGTACTAATTTAGGAATTCCCAAGAGTAGAGTATAATCCAAAGACGAGAGATTTCCCAGCTGAATTGACTGTTAATGTTGTCTGTGACAGTGGAGGGATCGGGGCAGGAAGTCCTGAACGTGTCTGCTTGTGACAATGTTTTCTGAGATTTTAATTTGTATAAAAGCTCTGGGATGGAGTGCTGGAGGGTTGACCTGCGTTACTGTATTTCAGGCAGCTGAAGGCCCTTGACAAAGAACTGCAGCAGCTGTCCCGGATCAAGGAGAACGTGGAGGACAAGGTGACGTAGGGAGGGCCGGGCCGGCCTTCGCTCGCGGCTCCCCTTACCTGCAGAGATTTAACCCCCCGCCCTTTGTCCCCCCCTCCCCTACAGCTCGAGCTGAGGAAGAAGCAGTTTCACGTGCTACTGAGTACCATCCGAGAGCTGCAGCAGACCCTGGAGAGTAAGCCACATTCCTCCCCTGCAAAGAGGGCGCCTTGCTTTTGGGCTATGACCCTGAGGGCATGTTGGCAGAGTGTGATATCGCGCACCTCTGTGGTGCTCGTCCGAAGCAAACGCCACTGAGCGAGGTCTGCGTCCACAGGCCCGTAAGCCAGAGGCGGCCAGGAGGAGAATATAAGGACTGAAATGTTTATCTTCCTGGTGGGTGGAGTAGGGGTCATGCTGAGTGTGGCTGCTTTGGGACGGGGGTGTGTAAAGTGCATGTCTGCTGCCAGTGTGGCCAGCCACCACTGACTGCTCCCTGCCCTGCAGACTGAAATATTCTGTAATTGGCACAAGTGCAGTCTGGTATACATGATAATATAGCCGTTATAGTAATGTGCCTTTGTTGTCTCTGAGCTGCTTCTGTCATTTCTATAACAGACGACGAGAAGCTGGAGAGCGATGAATCTCAGGACTGCGCCATGGAAAATGGACAGTAGACGCCATGCGTTGATCATGTGGTCTCTCCCGCCACCGCTGTTCACTTTAAATGCCATTTCTGTGCTTGTGATTATGCCACATTTGGTGTGTGGCGTGTTTTTTTTTTTTTTTTTGGATAGTCTGTATTTTTTTTTTGTTTATAAATAAAATGCTGTTGTGTGTTTTGGCTAAGCTTTGGATGGCTGTTGTCTCCTACATGCTGCTGTGGAACCAAATGCATAATTTGGCACTAAACAAGTTGAGCTTCTCTGTTGAAGATCACCGGTGTATAAATTATCTTGCAGAAATCCAGTATGGGATCCCCGTCTTAAATGATAGAGAAACAGTCCATTTTATTTCTTACGTTGGACGTGTTTTAAAAAGGGACCGTGTGGGCTAGTAATCAAGGGTATTCTAGCTCAAATGTTAATAATTAAACCGTACACTATTTTGATAGGAGAGCACATTGTGTTTTCAAGTAGGTGACTTGGCAGGAGACGCCGCGAACCTGAAGAGCAGACTGATGCTGCTAGAACCAAAAATAGGTCAGCTAATGGGTAACCTGCCTCTGTTGGTTTTAATGATTTTTTTTTTTTTTTGTTTTGGTCACCAAGCACCAGCAAACAGCCCGCTAGAGGATATCATATGCAGGAGTTTCAGCTGTTTTCAGACCACTATGAAATATGTGAAGCCCTGGGAGACGAGCAAGCTCAAATAAACCAAACGATGAAGCGCTCCTGTCCCCGAAACGCGTACGCGTTTGTCACCTAGCAGCACCAGCAGATGGCGCATGTGTGGCTCCATCAGTGCCTGCCTGCTGCCTTCTTGGAGACCCTCTGGAACTGCCTGCCGCCGTGCAGGATCTCCCGGGCCAGGTCCTGGCACTGCTCCAGCTCTGTCTGGCGCTGTGCCATCAGGCACCTGGAGTGGTCTGCCACAGCGTCAACCAGGCCGTCCACCTGAGGGGGGCGCTAGAGGGTTAGAGCCGGGCTCTCTCAGTGCTCGCTCAGCTCACCGACAGCCACTGGCTGCGTAGGCAGGGAGAATGGGCCTCTCTGTTACATTCTGGTCAAATCAGACAGTGCTGGGAGGTGAAGCATTAATGTTCTTCCGGGAATTGGGCCCCCGCTAACGCATACAGCACTACATCGGAGCCATTTTAAGCCCCATCCCGGGCCTCGCCCGGCTCTGCAGCTGCTCTCGGGCCAGCACGGACGTCCTGCTGCTGCTTTCCCTTGCTTCCCTCCTGGCTTTTCCTCTCCAGAGTGCATATTTCCCATTTCTCTTTTTATGTGATACCTGGGAATAAAAAGAATAGGGAATGGCATACGGAATTTCCTGAGGAATCAGAGAGGCCAGAATGGCAGGCGGGCTGGCAGACACGGGCTGGCCGACACCAGCCTGCAGACGTACCTTCCGTGTGCGTGTGGGTGGCCTCGGGACGCAGACCCTCCGCGACTGGCGCCTGGATCTCAGCACCGGGTTCAGTCCGATGTATGTCTGCATTTCTTCCTCTGCCAGATCCATCATGGCGGCTGTCATCTATGCGGACAAATAAATATGGGAATGGACCACTGTCGCTGTCACATGACACTATAGCCAATCACACCTCAGGGAGACGTTAACCGTCAGCGCTGCTCCGACGCCACTTCGGTATTCAGCTTCTCTCCGAAAATTATGCTTAGCTGATTAGCCCCCCCCCTGGGTGCTACAATTGTTTTTACAGGGCAGTTGTTTGGTTCTCTCCAACTAATGAAAAGAAATATAATTTTGCATTATCATCTCACTGAGCCTGTATAATATGCCTGCTATTCCTGTTTGTCCCACAATATCAGTGTTATTAGCCAATTATAATTAGCTGCGTGAGTTACCATGTACTCAGGATAATGCCCGCTGCCATAACACGGTTCGTCCTCATTTCCAGCTCACACTTCCAGAGAAAAACTCTCTGGCTCCAGAGCTGATTTCATTTTCGTAACCTGGCCCCTACTCAAAATGGATTGGGCCGCTCACTCTAGGCAGTGAAATTTAATCTAATAAACACAATCACCAACTAGTTCAGCTCTTGCTGGTTTTCTGCATTGTAGTCAGGTCTGCCAAGTGTGAGAACCAGAAGAAACAACAACAAATAGCAGTTCAATTTATGTAGCACTAGGAGGCGCTGTGCCCACTTCACATGGGCTAAATTCCCTCTTATTTCCCTGTAGGAGATAATCTTTGGGGTATTATTATTTTTAAAAAGTTCCCTCAGGAATTTTAACATTTAAAAGAAATAATCAGGACTTAAGCCCTCGGACTGCATAGGCAAAATGCTAATTTATGTAAATCTGACTCCGTGAGGTGCAGTTGTGTGTGCTTGTTTCAGAGATTTAGGAGATGGGCTTAAACGCAGCTTAGTCGTCACCGGCGTCTCTCTACCTGAACACAGTGAAGTCAACAGGCTCTGTCACAGTTTTTATCCCCTGTTCATGCTCAGAATGTATTCTGCCTTCTAAATCCACCATTCCCTGGCCTAGGATACCATCGAGCAGCCTGGGCTCTGTAAATTGTTACCTTCTCAATTAAACAACATAAGTCATTTTCTAGGGGGGGCTCCTATTAGTGGTAAGGGGGCCCTAACTTTGGTCTGTTTTCATTTGTGGGTTCTTGGTTGAAAACCCCTGGTCATTATGGATCTAAGGCACAGCTGTTAACTCACCAGTACTTTGTGCAGGAAGGCTGAGGCCTTTGATGATGCTGTTGCTTGTCACATCATAGAATGACGATGCCACTGAAAGCCTGTGGCAGTGACTCCTCCCCTGGTCCAGCGGATCCTCAGGGCACCACCCAAATGCAAGATGAGGTGGTGCAGGGCTTTCTGCTGGGACATCCCACCCGCCTGCACGCCCTGTGTCCC
>JAODKN010000127.1:14129600-14140767 GCA_026774425.1 Petrocephalus zakoni | reverse complement strand
TGTACAGTGTACACAGCTTACGAAGTTGACTCAAACAGCACTAAAGTGCTTAAAAATGTAAAATATCACAGCACCACTCCGACTCGGATTCCGAGTTCCGAGGATAATGGAATGCACGATAAGCCTTCAGATAATGGCCAGCCTGGTACCAGTAGGTCTAACTCGCACCCACACACTCAAGACCACTCAGAGCACAGGGGAGACCAGCATTCCAGGTTTTATGACTCTGAGATGTAGGGGCCCAGGAAGAAGGGCCTGACAATGGCCTGGTCCCAGCCAGTAAAGGGAAGATGCTTGGGAGTCCCGCAGCTTTGCACGAAAGCCCTCCCTCACAATCACCCATGTTCACCTGAATGTTAATTTAATACTGTTATTTTAAGGGAGCAATAACTCTCAAACCAACTTACAATTAAGGTAATGGTATATAAATTGGAATATAGCTTCAGTAAAATATACCTAAAAGTGTCAATATTTTGTGATGTGCAACATAATCATGCATTCTGTCACATTGCAGAGGGGAGGAACGACCCAGGATGCAGGCTGTCAGAGCAAAACCCCTCAAGGGGGTGTTTATTGACAAGCAAGGGAAACACGGCAACAAGCCAAGACAAAGGGCAGCATACACAATGACCGGACAGGGCTCACAAGACTGAGACACACTTATAAAGCGAACTAATGCAGGAGCAAACACAAGGCAACTGTGATCGGTTAACAAGGGGGCAGGAAGCAGAGGCAAGACTAACAAGGCTCAGGTGTGGCTGGTTAGGAGTCACGCCTGAGGGAAAGACAGGGAATAGACACACAGGTCAGGGCTGGTCGTGGCACATTCTATGCGTTGATGGTAGTAATCAGTGCACAGGGTAAATTAAAGTATGAATTAATTAATACAGATTGTGCTGATTGAGATGCATGTGGTTGGGAATGACATGCTGCGGGGTGTGTCTGTGCTGCTTTGAGTAGTGGGATTGAGCGGATGGAGCGGAGGCTGGCGTGATTTGCTGCTGTTGCGTTCCGGGAATAAATGAACTGCAATTGAACTAGCTGATTTAGCTCATTTTACTAAAGCTCCAATTTTTTTTAAATGTGTTTGAGAAAATTTTAATATTCTGGATACACTGATGCTGGCGAACACTGTGACTTGGTCTGGAGATTACAACGTTGGCCCAAGGTGCTGCCGCTGTCCTCCGCAGATACTCCAACGCCGGTGAAGCCTGGTGCGACTTACTGCGGCTCTTTTATTGCAGATAACCTGGTTTGCCCGAGTTTCGTTCGCGTTGTGGACTGGCAGGATGTACACATGTACACCTGGTCCGCGATAGTCTGGTCTCTCCTGCTGTTCGTGCACCAACCTGCAACAGGTTTGCTCCAATACTCAGCTGCAGAGCTTCTCCGACTGCGCTCCCACCTGTCGGCTCCTCTGCCGGCTGCACTACATCATCACCCGGACATTATTTTCCAGCCTCGCCAGAGATATATTCACTGTGGGACCCCTCAGAATATTGCCCTCCTAAGCCAGATACTGATTTTTTAAATGATTTTGCTCTCCTGTTACTGTTAGCACACCTCTCCACTCTTTCACCAAACATTTTACTGCTGGGAGATTTTAACATTCATATTGATAACGTTAATAACTCTTTTACCAAAGACTTCATATCCAGTCTCGAGAGCTTCGCTTTCCAGCAGTAGACTAAAGGGCCCGCTCATATTTTGGACCTAATCTGCTGTTCTGGTACTTCTCCTACTGTTCATGCAGCAGATCCACTCCCTATTACGAATCGCATCCTTCTTTCATTTAATCACAGCCTCTCCCTTTCCAATGTAAAGCTCCCCCGTTTAATTCCCCTCCGTAACATTAAGGATATTAACCTTGACATCCTCCTCCAGTATTAACTCCTTATAGTCTCACACTATAATGCTGCCCTGCAATGTATTCTTTGACTCTCTTGCTCCATTAAAAACCAGATCAGTTTCTTTGTCCCAGTCCGCCCCCTGGTTAACGCATGAACCACTTATGAAAGCCAAAGGACGGCAACTCGAGCGACTGCAGGAAGACTGGACTACTCTCTCACAAAGACATGTGTGATAGCCACATATTACATTTCAAGGACTGTATCACTCACGCTAAAACCAACTGTTACTCTGGAATAATCTGTTCAAATGTAGGTAATACCAGGTCATTGTTTTCATTGGTTAAGGATAGCATTCAACCCCTGGATTCTCTACCACCTCACTTACAGTCACCTGCTTTCTGTAATTCTCTCATGTCATTTTTTGCAGAAAAAATTCAGAATATTCATCAGGGTCTTCGTACACAGTCCACTCTTAATAACTTACCTGAACTTTCTCCACCATCTCACTCTTTTTCGTCCTTTCAGCTTTCTACCATGTCAGAAATTTCAGATCTTATACAAAAGTCTAAGCCATCTACCTGTAGGCTCGACCCCGTCCCTACACCTCTCCTACCTCACTTGTAAGCCCACTTCCAACCTTCCTCCCTCCTGCCGGTAATAAATGAACTGCAATTGAGCTAGCTGATTTAGCTCATTTTACTAAAGCTTGTTGGAGATTGTATGGCTGAAATAAAATCTTGGTTCTCTTTAAATTTTTCTCATTGGTACTAAAACAACATTAACCAAAATCAACAGTTTTTCCCTTAACATTGATAACTGCTCCGTTTCCCCTTCTCCAAAGGTTAAGAGTCTGGGTGTCATCTTCGAAACCCTCTCCTTCCAGTCCCTTGTTAATAATATCACCTGGTCTGCATATTTCCATCTTCGTAATATCAACCGTCTTGTTACTTCTTGGTTGGATTATTGTAATTCCCTCCTCCCTTCACGAAATTACAACTCGTTCAAAACTTGGCCGCTGGGATTATTACCAGGACACCATCCCTTCACAGCATTACACCCACCTTGCCGCTGGGATTATTACCAGGACACCATCCCTCCACAGCATCACACCCACCTTGCCGCTGGGATTATTACCAGGACACCATCCCTTCACAGCATCACACCCACCTTGCCGCTGGGATTATTACCAGGACACCATCCCTTCACAGCATTACACCCACCTTGCTGCAGCTCCGCTGGCTTCTGGTCAAGTTTCGTATTGAATTCAAAACCCTTCTGTTAATGCTCAAGGCCATTCACAACCTCGCATCTCCGTACCTGCATGATCTCCTTCACATTGCCAACCCCTCCCGCACCCTCAGATCATCTTCTTCTATTCACTTGGATGTTCCCTCTGCCTGTCTTACCACCATGGGGTACAGAGCCTTCAGTTGCTCTGCTCCATGGCTCTGGATCTCACTCCCACCCGATATCAGAAACATCACCTCACTTTCACTTTTTAAATCTGCCCTCAAAACCTTTTCAAAATCTTTTCAAATTAGCATTTTCTCTCTAATTATCTATTTATTTATTTAATAATTTTTATTATTATTTTTATGAAACTCGCTTTATTGTATATTCTCTGTATTTTATGGTTCTATGCTTTATTGTATGGTGTCCCCTGGTGCTAGAAAGGCACCTTTTAAATAAAACGTATTATTATTATTATTACAAGGATTGGTATGCCATGTTTGGTATCAAACTGACAGTAAAATTCTTCTGAATATGAATTTGATGACTGATAGTTATACACCTGGATTTGTATTGTATTTAAAGTTAAATTGGTTGAATCAAAGTCAACTCAAAGGTGCTCTAAGGCATGTGTAAATGTTATAAATCCATGAGGTCACTAGCACAGCTCTGTAGCCAGTACCATCTTTGGTGCGAAACCACTACTAACCTTTTTAAGTCCCAAGCTCGTCCTCAAGCATCGCGAGACTCTCTCTACAGCCGAGAGCAGAGTTGCTAGGTTACTGAGTGAAGCTGACCGCTGGACGATCAATCTACCTCAGATTAACTAGCAATACTGTAATGATTGAATTCGATTCATATTCTGGACCTAACTCGTCCAGCAATTGACTAATTGGGACTCCTATAATAAACTTTGGTATTAGAACAACTACTTAAGTGTAATATTTCATGATTACTTAGCAATTAATTAATTAATAATTAATTTCCCTAAACATCGGTGGAGACACATTTAGTTGAGCTGTTATTTCCTACATGAGAGAAACCCAGCAAAGCTGGTGGTGGTGAGAGTTGTTTGCAGCTGACAGCAGTGGCACTATGGCTAAAACTAATAACTTGACTTAAACAGCAGGAGATGTTGGGTACTTGTCCTGAGTACCATGTTACTGAGCTAATGATATATTTCACAGTGCCAACACGAGAGGGGCACTTCCTATGCAATCAGCGGCCCATTCAGGAGTGGCAAGTGATGATGTCATCTGAGTGGCGGCAACCGCGGGACCCCATCGACGTGCTCCTGAAATCGTGGGGGTCCTCTTTTCACTGGCTGCCTCGGCCTTCAGCTATGCGCTCAAGGTGACCCAACAGAAAGTAATGACCTTTGACATTCCGAGTCTGGTCAACCTGAATTTTCAAAACGTTTTAATTACGCACTGGATATCACAATGGGTGATAGTTTAGAACAGGAGACTATGCAGGAATGACCCAAACTTCTGGATGTTATTCAGTTTGGTCTCTGTTTCCAGTGACTATAGCTGTAGCATCCTTCTTTTGTTTTGTACTCAGCCTGAAGCTTTTTCTTGCTCTTTAGTAGCCAGTATTAATTGTTTTCTGCGCGTTAAGCAATTAAAGGTTTCATTCTTTGTACTAACAAAAATGCTGGTTCTATACAATGGCATGTGCTCACATCGAGACGGGAGGCTGCCCTATGTTACATAACTCATTTTTTGTTTCGTTTTCAAAATGTATTATCTAAAATAAACCATTAAGACAATGCTATTGTTATTAGACAATGCTATTATTATTCTAACAGGGGTTAATTATGATAACTTGACAACGAACTGAATGCCCGTGTTGCTGGCTGTCACACTACAATTTGAATAAAACCATACAGGCATCAGACCGCAATGCAGGGCATGGTCCTTTTCCGGTGTGGGGCTTTCCAAGTGGCTCACCCCCAGTGTAAAGGAAATAAAACCCATTAGAGTGTGAGTCCTGCGAAGGGAGGAGGTGGGAGGGGCACATTTGGGGGAGGGGGGCCCTCGACATTGCTCCACCTAATTTTATTACATATAAAAGCCAGGAGCTGTGTGTCAGAGAGTGTGGACTGTCAGGTCCAGCTCATGTGTGTTTATGTTCATTAGTGAGCAACGAGGCCATTTTGATTGCTGCCTGGGCCGCCCTCCTGAAGTATCCCAGCTAATAAGATCTCCTCCTTACCCTCCGCTCCTATGGGTCTGACTGGAATTCAGATGGAGCAGGTTATCAGAGCTCTTCACACGCCACAAAGTGCAACGGATCGTAGCCTGGAGTTCACTAAGTTCATTATAGGCCTATTAGCAGCGTCATCTTTAGTGTGGGCCACAAGGAGGGAGATGTCTGCTCCCCGGAGAGGCCCGCCCCCAATCCCCGCCGCTGACCGCAGCTGCCAATCCTCACCGTTTATTCTTGCTGCTGATCTCAGCCACTGATCTCAGCCACTGATCTCAGCCACTGATCTCTACTGTCGATCCCTGCCTCCTATCCTTGCCACCAATCTCCCCATGGATCCCCACTGGCAATCCTTGCTGTTGATCCTCGCAGTCAGTTCACACCGCTGATCTATGCTGCTGATCCCCGCCACCAGGTTCCAGCTGTGCCCAGTCCCCTTCTCCTCTGGCCGCCTTTGCCTATGGCCCTCACCCCCCTGACTGCCTGAGTTCTCAGGCACTTAGCCAGCCGTGAGTGACAGTATTTCCTTCTCCCACCGGGAGGCGCCACTCTGCCTGTTTATCGCATGCTCCCAGCTCCATGGGCCAGTGCAGAAGGTCCCTGTGCAGGGTTTGTAGCAACAGAGATTACACAGCTGTGTTGCCAAGGAGCCTGACAGCCCAATGAGCAACCTCCCCTTTATAATGAGGTGGGGAGGTCAGAGAGCAGGGCAGATACAGCCGGGAGATACTGACAGAGGAGGCTGTGTTTCTGGTGGGGGGGGAAGTTAGTAATTAATAAATAATATAATGTAATAAAATAAACGTAATAAGAACATGTCTGTTTTCAGGTGGCCAGATTTCACGATAGGGATCCAGGTAATATTTTGTTCAAGAAGAAAATTCCAGCTTTTTTAAGATGTCTATGTCTGGCTCAAATGTTCTGTTCACCAAACCCTATCTGAAATAGGATTCCTCACTGAGGTTAAGGAAAGATCATTCATGAGTACAGCCTACAAGGGGATAATTAGCTGAGGGACGAATTCACTTAACTAGTATTCAGTCACAAAACCACAAAAGAATGAAAAAAAAAAACTAAAGGAGGCTATGAAATAACACGATCAATTCACATGCATTACGGCAAAACCAGTAACACTTTAGTTGAGGGGCCACAAATAATGCAGTAATAAATGCTTAGTAAATGCATTAATTAACCATTAACTATGCATTACTTCATCATTAATCAATTATGACGATTCATGTATTCTCTGCAGGAACTTGTTCATGATTAGTACTTCAGTAGTCAATGAGGTACTACTATGATTTGTGGCCCCTCAACTAAAGTGTTACTACAAAACCTAATCGAAGAGGAAATTTTAGATTGAAATGAATATTTGGTCCTTTTGACATGAATCTGCTGAGAGTGGATTACAAGGTGGATTACAGTCCCTGTTATAGCCCAGATTGCTGCCCTCTGCTCCCAACACACTCTGACAGGCTCTTCCTCTAGGCCCCACACAGTCTGACAGGCCCTTCCTCTAGGCCCCACACAGTCTGACAGGCCCTTCCTCTAGGCCCCACACACTCCGACAGCCTCTTCCTCTAGGCCCCACACACTCCGACAGGCCCTTCCTCTAGGCCCCACACACTCTGGCAGGCTCTTCCTCTAGGCCACACACACTGAATTGACCCTATGTTCTTTATTTTAACACGAATCTAGGAGGTTTACTAATACAGGGGATGAAATTACCTTTTTCTTTAGCGGATGCTTTTATCCAAAGTAATGTACATTTTTTAGCAAACAGGGTGAGTCCCTAGGGCAGTTAGGGGTTAAGGGCATTGCTCAGGGAATACAACATTAAAATCTACCTGCGGTTTGAACCAATGACCTCCGGCTCACAAACACAATGTCCTACGCGCTGAGCCACACACCTCCCCATCACTTCAGTCAGGGAAGTTATCCCAATCGACGTGCCGAAGTAACTGCACTACTTCCACTTTAGCAAGGCTGTTTCAACGGCCTCCCTGTGTAATGTCTGATAACAGGGATTCTGCAAGCTCTCCTCCTCCCTTCAGGCTTGCAGCCCTCTTCCTGGTCTGTACAGCCAAGCTACTAAGTAAGCTTCACTAACCAAAAGCAGGCATGAAATCTCATAAAAAATGAAATTTTATAAAAGCGTTTTCCCTCCCTATGGGGTTTCCATGGTGACTGGTCAGGTGACCCAAGTCAAGCCCATCCCCTGCATTGTCATATAAGCTGGCAAGCTTGGGATCCTGGGAGGACGGCATTGGGAGTTCACCGGGGCGAGCTGGACTCAGCTGACAAATCCAGTAGAAAACCAATCCCCAGTCAGGCACATGCCCATGTAGATCTGATCAGATTATGCACACGTGATCACGTGTTCATCCTTGACATTAAACAGTCCCGAAAGGAACCAGAAAATGTGCTCAAAGGTCTGCATAGTGCGTCCCACGCCGCAGCTCTCAGTGAGAATGTGAATCAGTCACTGAAATTCACCCAATTCACTTTTCTTTCAAATGATTACCCATTTGTCAGGTTCCATGCATTACACCAGCTTTTAGCCCCCAGTTAGGCCTTCATAAGTGAACCTGCATAGCAGGCTGACTGTGAGCCATAGTTATAATCTGACACATGAATGTGTCACAGAAAAGCTTTCTGGGAAACTTGCGGTGTAGCTCTCTGCCATTGGGTTCAGCTCACCATGTGACCCTGACGGAACTTGGCGGGCGTGACCTCTGGTTCGCTGCCGCACAGGATGTCATGTGATCAGGAAAAGCAATTGATAGGAAACCATTTCAGAATGAGGCACAGGTGGCTACCTTCAGTCCACTGCCTTCCATCCCTGCGATTCTCAGCCATGCTCCTGAGGATTATGCAATCCCTCAACTCTACCCAACGTTACCGTGAAGGTCTTCTCAAAGTCGGCATTGAAGGTTCTAGCTGTAATGCCGATGGAACATTTCTTCCGCATTTTACATGTTTACATTCCTCGTTTTACAAAAAAAAGTCACCAGTGACTGAATGCGGCTTCACACGGCGCCAAGCAGTTAATCGTCAGAAAATCAATGAAATCTTTTATCACAGAGCAGCACAGCATCCGTAAGAGGGGAAAGGAAACAGGAAGAAACAGGTTCCAGCCAATGACTAAGATGACTGGACGAGGCCCGCTTCATGCCCAGACACTGCATGGCCCTGATTTTGCTAAAACAAACCCCCATCACAGGCTATGTGCTATCTGCTAACACAGTGGGGATCAGAAGTGGGCAGCGGATGATTTTGGAGTTTGAGATGTTAAGCGTTTGACATTGACACAGAAGGCAGCATTGTGCCAGCTGACTGATCATTAACATCAGCATGAGCAGGCGAGGGCTTGCTGCTTTCGGAGGAGCCCGCAGTGCTGCCATCTTCAGGACAGCTTCCCCATGAGCCGCTCCAAACAGCAGCAATTACGCTGTCACCTTCACCTCCCCTTACAGTCACCGGCATCCACAAATGGAGGCAGAGACTTTTTGGGGAGTGTCCAGGTGCCCTTTTGGGCATTTATTTTTAATAAACCTTAGAACGACAAAACTAATCTTTCACAAAGCAGAGCCCATCTGTGCCAGAACTGTGCTCGTATTCACGTCAAACGCATCACTGTTCTTACTATGGATCTGGCCACCAGATGGACCACAAGACAGACAAATGCACCTCCTTAGCTTGACAGGCACATTTTTTATGCTAGAAAAAAATAAATACGAAAAACATAAAAAGCCCAAAACACTCCAGTGGCTAAATGGGATTAGGCACGACACGGGTGATAAGTAGCTCTCGGCGTCTATAGGCCACTTCAAACACGGAAGGGGAAGATTCATTTCAGGCTCACTCCTGTGATGCCCCGACATCCAAACACAGTAACTGTCCATCGTGGCATTTACCACCAGTCCTTCAGATAAACAAGGACCCAGGGAATGTCTCACAATAACCCAGACCAGCATTTGGCCAGTGTTTTTCTCTGTTGTTGCTAGGCATTGTCGCTACACACAAGGACGCATTGAGAAAATCCTATTTCACAGCGCTTCAGTGTGAGTAAATTAATATTGATTGGCAAAGCAGCTGCCTGAGATCAAAGTTCACAGGATGTCTGACGAATTTTGCTAATTACAGAAATTTTCCAGATTGTCTTTGGGGAACTTTAAAAATAACCCTGCTACCGAATCATCAAGCGAAACAGACAGGACCATTATAGCCTCCTCTGATAGTGCACGCCATGACGCACGGGTACACCATCACAATCTTAAAGGTTTTTTACTTTTTCCCTAAATAGACTTCTTTCACTGAACTGAATCAACATATTTTCATCATCATGCAAAAAAATACTTAATTTCTGAATTCCTGGGATGTTCAGATGTCAGCTCTTCAGTGATGTGCTATGAATAAGACACACTGTGTCGAAAGTAACTTGAAAAGGCGGCTTCTGAGACGCCAAGTAAGCAGGTGGCATCATAGCAAATTTTTCCTGATCCCCCCCATGCCCCCCCCCCAACAAGCATCTCAAACAGGCATCATAAAAAACAGGAAACATTTACAAGACGCAATCCGACAAGTTACACTTGAGACACACAAAGAGGGTTGCTCTCAGGAATGGTGCCATCTTCTGCTTTGACAAAGGCCATGCCTATTTATCAGTGCTAAATGAGGCCACCTGGAGAACACAGTGTTCCAGAGGCCAAATGAAGATTGTTACAACAGGGTTTCCCAGCCTGATCCTTAGGGACCTGCAGACAGCCTACATTTTAGCAAAAATGTTGGCAGGGAAAAAGATGGGCCTGTGTAGGTCCCTGAGGACCGGGTTGGGAAACACTGTCCTAGAAGATCCATCCATCCATTTTCTGTACCCTATGCAGCAATGGGAGGGTTTAGAACAACCCAGGATGGAGCACCAACCCATTGCAGGTGCACTCACACATCAGTCATACATCCATGCCTACAGGCAGTTTAGCAAATCCAACCAACCTCTGCATGAGACCCCTCGACAACCTGGAGAAAACATGCAAACTCCACACACAAGGAGCCACAGCAGGGACTCCAAAGATGTGAAGTAACAGTGATAACCACTAGGGGTGCAACAATTAGTTGACATTGTCGACAAAAATCGAATTTGATTGTCGATAATTGTCGCCAGACGTATTTTTAAACGGAGTGAGACGTTTTCCTTCCTTTTTACCTTTGCAGTACTAGCGCTTTCCAATCGAGTGCACCAATACACCGCACTCTGGTGAGATTCGCTCTTGCGCGACAGCATTCAGCGACAGGTAGAAGTAGGGTTGCCACCCATCCCTTAAAATACAGAATTGTCCCGTATTTGACAATAAAATTGATTTTATTGATTTTTTTTTATTTTATTGATTTTTTTAATCAATACGGTTTTGATTTTCGATTTGGTTTTGAAGTTGATTTCCCACCACTGGTGCATCATTTGGTACATCGTGGTTGTGGCAAGTCCCCACTATGGTAGGCGTCCTTTATTCTTTTGCATGAAAGGTGGCAACCCTAGGTAGAAGAATGGCGGCCACAAATCAGGCATCATCGTGTGTTAAACGCTCTAAAATCTCACCCTAGATAAGGCAAAGAAAAAGCTCATTTGCAACATTTGCAAAGCGGACCTTGCCTATCATGGGAGTACAGTAATGCATGAGCATTTGAAAAGGCGGCATGTCGGATATCTGGACGGATCGGAATTGGACTCGCCACGGTAAGATGATAGCTTGTAAGCTAAACTGCGGTGTGAATGTACATTTTTAAAGACGTATTTTGTTTTTGGAAAAAAAGTGTCTTTTATGACATTTATGCAGTACGAAGAAGACCAAATGTACCATGGATTGTTTTCTGCTAAAGAA
>JAODKN010000127.1:14098315-14108669 GCA_026774425.1 Petrocephalus zakoni | reverse complement strand
CTGAGCAGATTGTGAAATACTCAGACCGGCCTGTCTGGCACCAACAACCATGCCACGCTCAAAATTGCTTAAATCACATTTCTTTTCCATTCTGACATTCAGTTTGGAGTTCAGGAGATTGTCTTGACCAGGACCACACCCCTAAACGCATTGAAGCAACTGCCATGTGATTGGTTGATTAGATATTTGCATTAATGAGAAACTGAACATTAGGTGTTCCTAATAATCCTTTAGGTGAGTGTATATGGTGTTCCTAATAATCCTTTAGGTGAGTGTATATGGTATCCTTATATGTATGTATGTATTATACCTTATGAACCTTACATGCAGGGGCTGACAGAAGTGGTACGCCAGCACCGAAACATTTTAAAAAATATTTCTCTTTTTTTTCTTTTATTTTTCTTTTTAAGGTTAACGTAAGGTTAGGTACGCTTTTGCGTACCACTTATGTCCACCCCTGTTTATATGCTTTTACATATATATCATATATGCTTATATGTATATATTATCATTATGCAGATGTTTACCACGGGGTCTGTTTGCGGGTGGGTGGAGGGTGGGGATGTGGGGCTTTTCTGACTGTATCTGTAAAATAAAAATTCTTGTTCACAAAAAATGTCATAAGTAATGTCAAACCTTAACTGTGTTGTTATTATTAAACGGGTGAATCAATGTCGTGATAAAGGTCTGCACTTTAAGTTTAGTCCTGTGCTTGATATGGGTTTGGAGGGTGGCCATCGAAAAGGCAGGAGGCCAAAGTGAATCACTCATGTAGCGACGGTGATGGTCAGTAGGAGGCGCCGCAGTTGGGGTCCATTATCATCGGTGACCTACAGAACACAATGAATCTGGTGCTGCTTGACCTTCCTCTGCACTTGTGTTACAGTGGCAAAGTAAGAGGCCCATTAGTGTCATTTAAAATGAATCATTAGATGTTATGCTGCTGCATAACACTGTGTACTGGATACAAGGAGCAGTACTCAGGTACTTTAATCACATCATTTTGGATTTTAGCACAATTTGATTTGAGCCATTTGTCAAGGGCTACAGGGAAACATCAGACTGAGATGACATGAGCAGGTTTATAGCAAAAAACTGCAACTCTCTTATATATGAGGTCAAAAACTGCTGTCTGTCCAGTCCAGAGCAGGAATTTATTGCAGATTAGCAGGCCGCACCTAATCAGCCCACTAGCGATTAAAACAAGGTGGGATACACTGCAAAGGCGTCCGAACACCTGCAGAACTAAAAATGCAGTTTGGCGAGTCAGGGGGCTGTGCTTCAGAAAGGCCAGAAGCAGATGGGTGGGCATGAGAGCAAAACCCCAAACTGCAGGGAAGATAACCTGGAGAGCCAACCTGATTTGTGCTGCTGATCACTAATGCTGCCTTAACTTATGACCAGTAACAAGATCTTGGTTGCTACAATGAACCTGCCACTGGCATGGCTGAAGACCTGCACAGAAGGGAGAACGTTCTGGAGGAATGTCTAGGCACCCCGAGTCGAGACTGACAACAATAACGATGATGATAATAATAAAAATGACAGCACTGAATTTCCTAAACCAACAGAAAGGCTCAAAGTAGCACTAGAATCCAATTTTTTGCCAAACTTTGTCAAGCTACTTACGCAGAAGTTCTCTGAGACTGAACCATCTCTGCTCATTGTTCCCCAAAGGAACAAACTCAGGCACTAAATCCACAAGCCCCTAAATAAAACACTGAACAAAAGTGCTTCATGGAAGAAAGTGAAACGAGACTACAGTTCCAAAGCAAATCTGGTAGCTCGAGTGCCTTCCTAATGCTCCTCAGCACATCAGCATCCAGCACATGGCCAAAGGGCATGCCTGTTTATAACCACCAGTCACTAAAGGCACAGTGAAGCTCTCATGCCGGATGGATTCAATCCTGCACACTTTCCAGACAATTAGTTTCACAGTCAAGAATCCTAAATTTACAAACCAACACGAAATGTAAAATTGATATATTCTACAGACACTGAAAGGATAGTGCTATAGAAGACAATTTCTTTTTTTGTCAAACCAAAAGTGTGATATATATACTTGCTAATGAAGGTATGCATTTTTACTAGTATACTAAAACAATAGCTACTCATCCATTTAGGAACATACACAAATTAATACGATTTTATTGTTTTGATCTTTTAATATACATTGTTAGATTACATTTAAAAAAGAACAACAATAATAATAATAACAGAGGTAGGGTTGAGAACATGACCTTCATCCAGCTTCAAGGTTAATAAATGGAACTTATTTTAAAACCAAAAGTGTTAGGAGACACACAGCTACTCCACCCAAGGCACGCACTCAGTGGGCAGAGAGGAGGTTACAGGTCAATCAGCACAAATTACATCAATAAAAGTGACTGACTTTAGCTGACAGCACTTTCTAAAATTAAATTAATCTGAGGTTTGAAGATGTGTAAGATGGGTAACGGTGGAACCCCACGCCCCAAAAGATCGGTCCTAATAGAACACCATACTTTGTGGAGTCTAAACACATGCTGAGATGGCCACTGCGAAGCAGTCATCACTGTCATCATTAAATACACGCTCACACACAAAAACTCCACCCTCCATTTTCATATCACAGCTTTAAGGTTCAGACAGCTATCATCTAATATATGTAATATAACTCTGAGATGTCACATTTACAGAAATGTTCAGAATGTTACTTAACCGATTTCCGTCTTGAAAACCAAGCACCTGATCCCTCACCCTGCGAAACCCCATTTAGAGCATGTTTATAAACCACATCTACGGCAGCATACGTTTGCTAGGTTCAGGTCCCAGCTCAGGCACCGCGTGGGAATAAAACGGGATATTTTTCACTTAAAAAAATATACGATTACAAATTATTTAAAAGAGCTTGTTGGAGGGCGCTCCTTGGTCACTGGCAGTGTGCTGAGTGCCCCCTGCAGGCGGATCAGTGCACAGCACTCATGATGTGCTCTCCCTCCGCCTGCAGGTCATCTTGGTTGTGCTGGCATGGGATCAGGTCCTCCTGCCAGAGCTGCGCATTCTTGCGGATCTCCTCCAGCGTGTACTCCTGCAGGATGGAACCGTTCTCGAACACTGTCACCAGCAGGTCCTGCGGGGATCGCAAGGAAACGTTAACCTGATCAGGAAAACAAAGGCGGCTTACCAAAGCTTCCTCTTTTTCTGAAGTGTAAAATAAATTATTGCCAAGCAGAAAAAGCAGCGCATAACTCCATCTGCTGGCAGCAAGCTTCCAGAGAAATGGGCACCATTCAAGCAGTCTGGCAGAAGACAGGCTGGCTGCCTAAACGCGAAGGCGCTCACCTCCTCTGGCTTGCCAGCGCCTCGCTCCACAGTCTCAATAAAGCCATTGGAGTTCCTCCTGAGCGAAAGGCGACCCCTCTTAGAGCCTTTGGACGGGTCAGTGACCGGCTGCTTCCATACATCCATCTGGGAGCAAGGTACAGGAGAGGAGATTAGCGAGCGGTGCATGCCTGTGGATGCAGTCAGTGCCGACTTCCGATAGCAGAGCTCTAATGAATCCCCTAATTACAACAGCAAAAGCCATGTAGAAGCTGGTCTGAGTAGAGACTGGATTTTATCCGTTGCCCCTGCCCATCTTCCATAACCGATACCTGGATCTGATCCCAGGGGAACACCCTGGAGAAGATGCCAGACCATCTGAGGGCACATTCTCAGAAGCACATACCAGCTGGGCAATTTGAAGAAACCAAAATCGGACCCAGAGGAAACCCACACAAATGTGGAGAACATGCCGATTCCTTCTTGACCTTTGCCAAAGTGAGTTTTAAACAACACTGAGAAAACAGCCTTGAGCTTCTCCAAATATGAGCCCAATAACCACAAAGACAAGGCTGCTTGCTACTGGCTAGCTGTGCTTGACATGACAGCTGAGAGGTTTGAGTGTGTCGCGGTGTGGGGGGGACAGTGAGGATTAGAGTTGGAGGTGGTGTTTGCCTAACCCCTCGCCCGTTGGTCTCCACGTAGCTGCACTTGAAGGCACAGTTGAGTGTGTCCCGGTTGATCTTCTGCAGCAGGGCACTGCCACAGCCGAAGAAGACGTTCTCCGCACTCCAGCCCTCGTCGCTTAGCTTCTTCAGGATCTGCAGATGGGGAGAAGGTCAGTTCAGCCTGGCTCTCTCCAACCCTGGAAGCCTGGGTGCTTTCCTGACCTCCTCCACGGAACCAAGGTCAATCCCATCTCCCTGGATGATGCGCAGATAAGATGGCAGCACTTTGTAGCCTGCAGAGTTTGAAGAACTTCCAAAGCAGTCTTCCAAGATTTTTATGACCTGGAGAATGAGAGAGAAGGCTGGTTGGAAAGGGGTGTATGAGTCAGGCGTTGCAGAACGCTGCTGACTTATTTTCCAGTCATCTGAATAAGACTGCAACGTGCCAAGATTACTGTAGTTGATCATTTAGAGTTGTAGCCAAATAATGTTGGGAGCAGAGTTTCTCCAAACACTTCCAGACAAAAACTGGAGAAACAGAAGAAAAAAAACAGAGCCACCTGCCAGTGGCCCGCGCCTCACCTCGAGGAGGGTCTCGGCCGCGTCGCCCGAGTCCGGCCGGATGACCAGCGTGGAGTCGGCGCTGCGCTCCATCACCCGCTCCTTCAGCTCGTCCCCCCAGATACGCCTGCATGCGTTGAAGATGTCGTAGCTGTCGCTGACCACGGACACAGGCCCCGAGGGGAACTGTTCCAGCAGGCTCTCGAAAGCCTCCTTCTCACGATTCCTGCCCCAGGAGATGATGGTGCTAAGCGGCCATTTTTGAGGACATCCGCAGGGGGAAACAAGCAACATTAGGGTCAAAAAAAAAGCATGATGCGATACTCATTTTGTCAAGTATGTCAGACAGCTAAAACAAGTGCAGAGAACACTGTTAAATGTGGCCCACTAGCCCTGTGCCCTGGCGTGCGGCCTGACCTGTGCTCGGCGGCGGGGATGGAGAAGCCGGCCATGGGACAGGCGTAGTAACGCTGCACCATCAGGAGACCAGCCACTGTATCCGTGCTGCAGAAGTTGACCAGATGGGCAGCACCACCTAGGGCTGCCGACTGCAGGGAAAGAACAGCTCATGGGGCTGGAAGTGGGACAGGGGCCCCAAAGAGTCACCTAGGGCGTCTATATTGGGGGGGTGGTGGGGACTGTGCCCCAGGTTATATCCCTGTGTCACACACTTGGAATTAAAGCTGGCAGGAGTCCAAGGCAGCACAGGCCCCTGCAGACCAAACCAATCACTGCCGTGCCAGTTGGCTTTGAAGAGAAACCCAAGAGAAAAAACAACCGATGCTTCTAAATTTGTCCATTCCAGTAAACAAAATTTTTTATTTCTCTACTAAATGCAAATTAAAAATTCAACATTAAAAAAATTAAATAGATAAAGTCACCAGCATTAACCTCTAATGCCTTGTTAACAAATAACATACGACTTTAATTTAATTTAATTTTTAAACTATTACATTTCCATTAAATACATTTTTAAGAATATCAATTATAAGTGAGATATGCCTCAATGTCCCCCTCAAGATTCTGTTCTTCATGTCAAAAGTCTTCTGCACATTTTGCCACCTCAAAGATATCTTGAGGTACATCCCTATTCCTAAAATCATCCCAATAAATGCACCCAAACGGTTCTGCTTCTGACACTGCTGTGGGTCCAGTGATTGACTCTCACACAGGGTGCTGGCAGCTGACAGCATGAAGTCTCTCTCAGCAGGGGGGATGTACTTTTGCTGGTCTGAAAGCCTTCCGCACCTTCCCATTGACTGGGAGGTACTCGCTGGAGGCCTCCATTATCACGCACCGCGAGGACAGTGACACGGAAGCGGCCTACTTCAAGTTACTGTTAAAGAAAGATACGGTGAAATATCACAAGCAGACAAGCAGAGGGAACATGGCTTATACTTCTTGGAATTCACCAGCAGAACGTTCTCTGGGTAACATGGCTAGAATTTTTCAGCAAGAGATGGCATGGTGGTCAAAGTCCCCGCGAAGCCTCAGAGTGATTAAGAGAATGTGGTACATGTAAACACAACAGACCTGCTCCATCCACGGCTTAACCACACCGGGGCTTCTAAATAAACGGTCTCAGGGTGACCATCCAATAAATAAAATGCTACACTAGTAAGCCTAGTTAATGCACCAATTTCACCCCTCCTTACCTAGTAATTAGTTATATATGAGTAGGTCTGAGCCAGTTTAACTGTAACACGTGGCATAGGGATTGCAGCAGAGCCTGGAAGACGGCCGCACGGATCCCTCACAGGTTTAGATCCTGACCCAGGGCTTAGGTATGAAAGGAGATCGCATGCTGGGCTGGGCTGCTGAACCGCGAAGCACATGGCGGGAAGCGGCGGCCGGCCCGCGGGGCAGGATCGCAAGGTCGCCCGCTCAAATGCCACCGTCAGCATAGGGGTTTCACCGTTGGGCCCCTGAGCTACTTAAACCCCCAACTGTTCCCGAGGCTGACCCAGACATCTCAAACTGTATCAGCTGATTCTGCTAGATAAGTCAATGTAACTGATCAACCTGGAAATTAGAAAGCATCAACAGAGGCATATCCGTTAACCTTAAGACTTTTCTGCTCGTGTAATTTAAATAGGACACATTTTCCACAGTGACACAAAAACACCATAATGAGCTCTAAGGCTGGAAGACGGACAGAACGGAAAAAAAACTCAGCATTTATGAGTCACAAATACACACTCACGCTTTGCTTACAGTGTGGCAGATGGCCAGGCCTTATACGGCACTATCCAAGAGGTTTCAAAGGCAAAACTTTAACTGCAGCCACTGACAAAAGGGATAAATTGTACTGCAGGCAACTCAACAGGTAATTAAAGGTCAAAAGACTAAAACCCCTTTCAGGTGGTTATTTAGCTACAGCATATGAGCATCAGAGATGAAACGCGACTTCAAAGCCTCATTAGTAATCCTGCATCAAACCATTTCATTAGGAGAATAGCATAGAACAGTATCATGACTTATTAGCTGGGGCAGGTTAGGGATCTCTGCCTATGCCGTGGGTTTGAATCCTGTGACCAGAGCAATCAAATCACTATTGGACCCTTAACCCAAACAGCGGCAAAAGACCAGATACTGACTGACGCTGTTCTCAGCCACAGAACCTGCTTTTACCCCAGGTTGACAAGTCTCTCAAAGAAAACAGGGTGGAATACGTCACACCAACCGAATTTCCGCACAGGGATGAATGAAGTGCCTCTATTCTAGAAGTAGTGGATTTTCACTTGATAGTCTCCCCAGTCACTGCAAAGCATTTAACTATTGAAGGCGCACGCACGCACAGACACAGTGGATCACAGGTGGAGGCTTTCTGTCCTGACAATGTCACCACGAGCCTCTAAAGACCTACTTCAGCAATTATCTTGGAGGTACATCTGTGGGTGTCCCGTTTGCAGGAACATTAGGGAAAAATACGACATGTGTGGGAAAAGGTGTCTCTCCCATATCGTGAAAAATTGCAGTGTGCGCACACACACATGCACACCCCCAGTGCAAAATGACCAATTCCCATCAACAGGCTGTAATAAATTACGCCACGCCGCTGCACACTTACAGATGACCTTCCTCGGCATTCGGGTTATAATAGCGGAGCACTGAGGCTGTATTTCAGAGACTGCCAGACACTTCAGGGGGTGGAATCACATGCATGCCATTAAAAAAATGCTAATTTCCCACGAAGAACAGATGACCACCTCCAGGCTGGATATTTACAAGCCGACCCCCACATATGAACACCTCCGGGCAAGATGGCCGTCACCATCGACCTGGTTTTGCACGTTCAATTTTCGTTCTATTAGAGGTAATCTGGGCATTTGAATAGCGGCCACTGAATTACATATTGAAAACACTGCATACACTTCAGATGCATTTTTGAATCATGATTCTCAGCTACACGATGAAGGCTTACAAAGATACATTCCAGACTCAGCAAACGTAAATGAGGGAGTGCTCACGAGATATAGAAAGGCATACTGTATGCCACATTGACCTCCTCACCTCCCAAACCTGCAAAAAGCTTCAGCTTCAGTCAAACAGTGTTACTCTCATTTAACCTGAAGTGCGCCTTCCAGTTGCAATGCAATTTTAGTTATATAGCGCATTATCACAACATTACATTGCCTCAACGCGCTTTACATTTCTGCTACATAAAGACCCCCCAGTGAGTAAGCCAAAGGTGACGGTGGCAAGGAAAAACTCCCTAGCAGGAAGAAACCTTGGGAGGAACCAGACCCAAAGGGGGAGCCCATCCTCCAGGGGCCGACAGAGGAGTCAAAAACAATGTGATGGAACCTTGGGGGGGTCTTTGGAACCTTAATACATGGGCAGCTCTCGGTGGTGAATTCATCTGCTTTCAGTGAAAAGCGAAAGATCAGTCATCCAATCAAGTAAAAAGAAATTCAAACATATAGCTTGTTTAAGACGAGCTGGTAATGCGCGAAGGATTACACAAGGATTAAAGGCTTTATTTGCTGGGCTGCAGCCCCGCCTCCTTTTGGCCCCAAGGCAAACCACCAACTGTAACCACTATTTAATCTGCAAGACCAAGATGGAAATTCATGGCAGAATAGTAAGGTTTTGCAAAAATGTATATGGTAAGAAGCCAGGTAATGCGAGTTGACGTCAGTCACTACCACAGGAAGGCCCACTGGGATCACATGAAACCCACCGGGCAATCGCATACGGGGTCCTGCAAGGTGGGCGGGGCGACGCCGTGACCTCGCGGGGCTTCCTCACCTCCTGCGACGAGACGCCTCGGTAGCCAAAGTCATGCATCTTGAATTCCAGTCCCTCCAAGCTTCCCGAGGTGGCCTTCAGGTGCTTTGCCAGGATCTTCTTGAACTCGCGGGAGATGGTGGCGACAGTGATGGGGTACCACATCTGCACCAGCATGGTCTGTGGCAGGAGATCAAACAGACCGATACACCCTCCAGAGTCGTGCGATGAGCTGCACATTCCATGTGGCGCTGGACTGTGCTTCCGAACGAAAGCGGATCAGAGCCAGCGACAGCTTGCCAGCAATGCATGTTTCAAATGAATGCTTCCATAGCTCTTTCCAGGTCTCTGACATGTTAAAATACAGGATGGCTCCACACATCAATGTATCATATATCCATGCTGCCTGCTTCTATGTGGGCCATCCTGTATTACTGTGGACCCTCTATAAATGCTCTACACACAGGAGGACCCCTATGTTAACCAATTCAATAGAAGCGATATATCAGTATATGAAAATCATAAGGTTCTCCTACTGATACCAATACTTCTAAACCATTAAAGCCACTAACCTCTATGTAGTTTGTGAGCCAATAAAAATCCGGGTCCGTGTTTTCAACAGTGAAGAGGACATTTCCCCGTGGAATGATCTTCCCCTCTGGAATGGCCTTGATGCAGATGGGGAGGCGCCCATCGTGTTTCTGATGAAGACAATCCCGGACACCCTTCAGCAACTTCTCCGGGAATAATCTCTGACCAGATTAACCTAAACTGCCTATTACTTAAAAAAAAAGAACGAAAAAAACTGTACATCAATAAATGAGTACTTCTGTTATGTGGTGAGAAGGGGATGGATTTGTGTATGCGTTTAATAAGATGGAAAAATGCAATTCGTAATAAATTCCTCATATGATGTTTACCTCCAAGATCTTCCTCCAGCCCTCTTCATCAAACACCGGCTGTCTGAAGTGAAGCTGATAGAAAATCTTTGCTTCTTGAATCTTATCTTCTGTGACAACAGGCCCTGTGTTTTTTTGGGCAGGTTATGGGGGGGGGGTACGTTGGTGTGCATGGTGCATGGCATCAAGACAAGCCACAAGTGAGACTGTAATCACAATTGGCATGACAGTAGCTGAACAGCCCCCTAATGTAGCCCAAAAGTTGATACATACACCAAGCTCTCATGCCACAGACAGGCTGGACCAAGGGATAAAATATGCAGAACCATCAAAGCGGGCAAGGCCAGCTGCATCAGATCAGCGGGTCAGTACATGGATTTCAGGCATCATCAGGGACAAAAAACAGCCTCTTGGTACAGCTGAGACAGTTATGGCGCTTTTCCACTGCATAGTACGGCACGACACGGTTCAGTTCAGCTCACTTTTGGGGGTTTTTCCACTGGGTACAGTACCTGGTACCTGGTCCTCTTTTTAGTACCACCTCAGCCGAGGTTCCAAGCGTACCGAACCATTACCAAAACGTGACGTATAAACTCTACTGGTCACTGATTGGCCGGAGAAATCGTCATTACTGCGTCACTGAACTTGCGACACGAGACAACAGACCCGCTAGATTTTTAGCACAGCCAGCGA
>JAODKN010000127.1:14076440-14098215 GCA_026774425.1 Petrocephalus zakoni | reverse complement strand
ATAACGACACGTGAATAATCCCGCCCACTCTAAAGCGGCACTAAACTGCAGTCGAAACGCAAACCGAGCCGAACTGACCCAAACCAAAGTGAGCTGTACTGAACCGTGTCGTGCCGTACTATGCAGTGGAAAAGCGCCATTAGGGTGCCTTTCTACACAAAATGATGGACAAGCAGGTGAAACAGGAGATCCTGAGGCAACAGCAGGTCCCCACTTTCTTTTAATGGGAAAGAAAATCTGCCCCCTGACTTCTCCCCCCATTTGTAGTAAGGATTATGGATGTTTTTTTATGTTTCAAGGTGCCTTTTCCCCCAAAAGTTGTGTGAGAAAACCATACAAATATAAAAGCTTTGAACATCAGAGTAAACTTATCTGCCAGATTAAAAATCAACAGTTCTGCACTTTTTTGTGGATATGCAAAATGTGGTAATTGGTGTCACGCAGACTTTTTGGCTCGCGATGACAGAAACGTGCAGAATAAGCCTGATGGTTCTGGAACAGGCATTCCGGACCGAGCCCAGGTACACAGGCTTTGGGTGCAAGCAGGCCTACCTTCCAGGTATTTCTTCAGCAGGTACTGCAGGCCGAAAAACACGACTTCATGGAAGAGGCCCTCGCTGCGCCCTCGGCACTCGAAGTAGGAGTACACCTTGCTGACATCGGGGGGGTACTGCTTATAGTGCGTTATCTGGAAGGGATCGGAGGCCGGGTTTGCTGATGAGCGTCAGAGATACAATACCAGCTTAATAACTCTCTCAAGAGCCTCCTTATCCAAAAATGCATCCTCAGACTAAGGACAGCCTTTTTATCGTAAGCATTTATAATAAAATCCATTTTGATTCCACAGCAGAGAGGGTAAATGTAATGCGAGGAAGGAAAAGTATGTGACGGTGCATTGCGTAAGAAACAGCCATGGACCAGTTATGATGTAAGGCATTTCCTATCAGCCCAGAACTAAGCATGAAATGACTGCAGCGTTACTGAGCGCTGAACCAGGAATGTCACCTTTGCTGGCTGCATTCAGCACGAGAAGGTTTCCGAAGCACAGTGTTTGTAATCAGAAACCACGAGCAAACAGCTTCCGGTTTATGTGCCAGGAAAAAGACACAAAATCTGATTGTGAACAACGTGTCAGGTGAAAAGGTACAGTAATTATGTAATATGCATGGGGGTTATCTGAAGTCAGCTCTCCTCTCAGCACATTCACACGATACTTAAGGTCATGAGGTTTGCAAATCGACACACCACGCCAGTACGTTGCTGTACCCAGTACGTTAGTGATGAGCCACTAAGCTTCCTGCAGATCTACTGACGGGCATCACAGACGAGCATCACCCTCCTCCAGGTCAAAGGTACCATCAATGACGATATGAAGCAGGCAAGGTGACCTCTGGCTACCTGCACTCCCCTGCACTCACAGTCTAGGAACAACTATGTGCATGTATGGTCAGCCTGGCCTTGACATTTCACTCTGTACACCCACCTGGTTTTTCAGTCCTTGAATATATACTGTATACTATTAGGTATTTATTTCCCTATTGTCATCTTTTTCTGTATCAGATCTGATTTTGTTTCATGGTGCCATATTATGTCCGTTTTTTTTTCCTTCCATTTGATATGTTTTTGTTTTGTCAAACTGAACAGCATTTTTTTAAACCTAAATCTACTTACTACAGAGGTACCACGGGGGGGGGGGGGGGGCTACTGTTCTCAGTAACTTACATACCGCATGCCACAAAGGTGGGCATCTTGGTGTGAATGTCACTTGGCACATTTATAAATGAGCCTTTTTGTTGCGATGAACTTCAGAACTCACTTTCTGCAATAATATCTTTTTCATAAGAAGTTTAATGCATTTTTTTATTTTTTTTCCAGAATGTTTGTTGCTTTTAACATGATTCTACTTGAGCAGTGCTGGGCTCCTTTTAAGTCTACTTACATTAAAGAGCCTTTACTGAGCCATTCTCAACAAATAGACCTTCAAACAAAAAGATCAACATAAATCTGTTCAGTACAAACCTTAGAATCTACAGCAATAGCAGCTTTTTAGCTATTAAGGGACCAGAATTAAACCAGCCTGATTCCGGCAACAATGGGCTGAGCTTCTAGTGAGGACGGTATCCCAGGAGAGCCACTGTTACCCGGTTAGTTTCACATTCCGAATCAAATCAGTGCGACGACAGGTTCAGTACTGCAGTCTCTCACAGGAAGGACGCAGTCGCTGGTCTCATTGCTATTTTACCATTTATCTCAAATGCTAGAATAGAATAGAATAAAATCTGCCATGAACACCATGACGTGAGGTGAAAACTAAACCAGAGCTTCCATTTAATTTGGGCGAGGCCACTAGTTTCTCCAGTAAGCAAGCACTGCAAGTCTATCCTGTTCCAGCTAAGGACTGACAGCCAGCCTTCAGCAAGGTCTACTGCTCCCTGAGCTGCATGCAGCCCCAGCCTCCAGGCCATGTCAGAGGATGGCTGCCATCGCTTCTGGCTTCAGCAGGAGATACAGGCGTCATATGGCCAGAGGCCGTCATGGCTGCAGGCCTCACAGGGACGCCACTAACAGCGTGGCTCGCGTCGGCTGTCCACACACGGACATTCAGGCACTCGCCTCATGGCAGCTCAACCAGAACCATCCAGAATTTGACACCCAGTATAAGCAAGAAAGGGTCCACGTCGTGTGTTTATTCAATAAATTACATGAGGTATTCAGCAGTTTATTATAAAATAGTTTAAAATATTTATTATAAAATGTACTGTATTAAAACCATTTTCACTTTACAACAGGTTTATCGGAACATAACCTCATTGTAACCTGGGGTGCAGCTATATTAGGGTTGTCCTGATGTCCCGATATCAGAAATGCAGTAGGTTGGTACCGATACCAGTAGAATTATCATGGTTCTCCACAGATACCACAGTTAAAAATAATAACAATAATAAAATGTATCCATGTGAACATTATACATGTTAGTTCTGTAAATAAAAGTAACAACAGTACAGAACACAATACAGAGCTATGATTTATGTATTAGTAGTGCAGAGAGTCAGCCGTAAATATGTCACAATGACAGGACGCAGACAGCAGAAAACATCTTACTGCAAATTGCTCAGTGCGATTATCTTAATGGTGTCCTGATGAAGGGAGGCTTGGTCATCCGGAACTTTTGGGGGCTATATATACACATAGGGACTGTATATGCAGTATGTATAGAGTAATTAAAGGAGGGCTCCTTCTGACCGTGGGCAGACATGCCCGTGTGCGCCGCTAGAAAGCCACATGTTTACTTAGACACTGTACAGTGGATCCCCCTGCCTTCCTGCTTGCCTTTATGGTGCTTCCATTGATGCGTTGATTTAAAAATAAATAAATAAATAAATACTTAACTAGGGCTGAACGATTTAGTGATTTTACTTCGAAATCGCTATTTGCATTATACTGCACGTCTGACCCAGGGCTTAAAACTGTTGTGAGAATAGTTTTACAAATTCATCCCATCCTCCTAGTGTGACTGTCATTCTCACCAATCAGAGGCGGTCCAAAGTGACAGCGTATACGCCCACAAACAGACACGTGAAACCCAAGGAAAATGCTACATTCGCAGTGCGGAAAAATATTGGTTCCGCTGCTCAGCCGTAAGTGAATTACCTACCTATGAAATTGTCAGCGATTGTCCACAGAAAGGTCCTTTTATATGGGACCAAGCAGCGTTATCCGCAAGATCCCTAATGTTTTTATTACTGGAACTGTTTTATTTTCATTACTTTATTTAACTTAACACAGTCACGGTTTTTGTGATAGTAGTATTATGAGTCATTGTTCTCCACTAATTTGACCCTTGTGTACATGGGAAGCACGTTACTACGGGTAAAAAAAGCAGTCGAGCGCTGTTTGCAAACACGGCACTTGTGCATGTAAAAATACAATCACTTTAACATGTTTGGGTTGCTAGAGAACTGTTCTATGGTTTATTAGGTGTATGCTCTACCATTTTTGTTAGAATAAATACATTTAGGATTCAATTAATATATTTCAGTGTACGGTTGTACTCAATTAGTATTTTATACGCATATAGTGAATACTGAACTGAGTTTTTTTTTTTAATTGCTAATGAAATCGCAATTGCAATATCTGCCAGATAAATCGCTAGATTTTTTCTTAAAATCGTTCAACCCGAAACTTAGCCAAAACATTCACGTGAACTAGTAGGTAATTACATCAGATGTTTGTATTTGGGTTAATTAACTGGCCCATCCCAAGGAGACGTTCTGGTTTCTCCTATTAAAATGGATTTGTAATGGCAGAATTCTTTGCATCCCTTGCTACTTTCTTCAGGTAGATCGGCCCAGCACCACAGCAAGGTGAACTAAGCTGAATTCCGCTAACGGATGCAAATCATTAAGCCGTCCCACGGTTCATGTACGATTATTGCTGTGTTTTCCACCAAAACAGCGGTCAACCGGATTCGGAATAAAAACTCGTCGGCCTTCGGGACCCCCCCTGCTCAGACAAGCTGGGGACCCGGCGAGGAGGCAAGGCCAGGTCTGATGGGGAAGGATCAGTGCAGAGATGCTAGGGCGGAACACCAAAATAATATATATGCTGCCCCTGTCAGCTCAGGAAGTACTGCAGCCTCGGGACACACCCTGCAGCCCCGGGACACACCCTGCAGCCCCGGGACACACCCTGCAGCCCCGGGACACACCCTGCAGCCCCGGGACACACCCTGCCTACGGGGCACCAACAAAACAAGTTTCATTGTGTTTACAGAATTTTGGTATTGAAAGAGTCGGGGCAGCAGGTAATTTGCCAAATGGAGGCTAGCAAACAAAAAAAAACAACACTAAATATTCAGAAAGTCATCCTGCACCCCACAATTTTACAATCACTGACCTGTATGATGTTCCTGCAAAGTCGTGTAGGGGACAGGTGGCTCTGATCACACGCTGCCATCCATAGGCCCCACTTTCACCCTTGGCTCTGCCATAGCTATTCCAGTTTTGTGATTTTAGGTCTAATCAATTGTACTTTTTCAGGGGCTCATTTTCATCAATATAATGTTTTTGTGTGAAATGGTAATATGACCAATCAAAGCTTAAATAGAGTGTCAATATCAAACAGAGTGACCCTGTTCACAAAGATAAGGCGCTAATCTACCCACCTTATTTTCGGAGTCACTAAGTAAAGCTTAAAGCGATTCGTCTCAACGTTAGAACAGATCCAGATTTTTACCCACATAATGTGCCTGCAAAGTTTGAAAAATACCAAACAGTTTTTGAGTTATCACGCTGAGAACATTTCCATTTTGGGAAATATATTTTCTGACTTATCAGATTCACAAGGGCAAATGACCTCTGCTTCCATTCAGCAGCATAGCTTCAATTTTGGGGCAATAGGTCTCAAAATTTTATTAGTTTCTCATCCATAGAATGCATCGTCAAAGTTTTAAAAAGAGCCATTCAACAGTTTTGAGTTGTCTTAACAAGCAAAGTGTTACAGTGGTGGACCAGTCTCAAAACCCTATGCATTCCCCCTTAGTCTGTGGAAAAAATAACTCAATGAAGTGGGTACCGATTAGTCAGGCAAGCAGGGCATGACTAAAGGGGTGGTACGGGGTGGTTTCGCCACCCTTAAAATATGACCCGCTTCCCCTGCTGCTCCCAATGCCACTGGACTAGAGTACTGTCAAATCTGACAATGCTCAATGCCATGGAATCAGATGTCTGTCAATAGCTACCGGATTTTCAATGCAGAATCACAGTAACATTTTTATCAGACCGAAGGGGAAATGCAATGCAAACCACATGAATTAAAACACGCATATCAGAGGATTTCTGTAAAAATGTTCTATACCGCACCCAAGAATCGCCCCCGCACACAAGCTGGGGTAGTGGCTGACTCAAAAAATACACCGGTGTTTTGGACAGTTGCTGCAAATACTGGGGAGATTTTAAGTGAAATTCTGAAACAGCTGACACATTTTGACAAAAATAATACAGTTTTACATGAAAATGAGTATCATTTAAACATCTTCTTTGACTGCCTAAGACGGGGGTCTCAAACTCCAGTCCTGGAGGGCCGGAGTCCGGTGTAACTTAATTCTTTCCCTGTTCCATTGCAAATGGCTGTGCTCAAGTGCTGTGTGGTAATTAGCACAGTGAGTAGAATCAGGTGTGGTAAATGAGGGTAAACCCAAAAATGTGCAGGATTCCGGCCCTCCGGGACTGGAGTTTGAGACCCCTGGTCTAAGATCTGTGCACTGTATGGCACGTATGTATAAATAGAAAAAACACCACAATACTGTAGCAGTTGAGTTACCAAAACAACCACATGGTATGCAAGAACGAGGGTCTCCAAATATGTCCTTTATACATACCGGCAGTACACAAACGCTATCACAGCTTCTCTACGTCACACCGGGGATACGGCCTTCTGATCTGAAAAGGTATCCTTGTTAGCGACTGATTAATCCTATGGTAATAAATTGCCCAAACGTTGTGTGCGGTGGGGGAAAGTCTTGCGAAATACTTAAACACCAGTTACTTTTCAACACGATTCAATGCAATTCGGTCCTCCGTGCCAGGAGAAACAAGTCAGTGTGCAAGAATCCCGTCTCACGGGAGCGATTGACTATAACAGCGCTTCACAGCCCCTAAAGGTTCAGGTCCAGGTTCTCACACCCCCTTAAAAGGGGGCCTTGTATATTTACGGGGGGGGGCACAAGATTGAGAAATCTTTTAAAAAGCGCCGAGCAACTAGAATGTCGTTTCAAGTGCTTTTGGGAAGCAAGAATGCGCTACGGGGGATCAAAACACGCCGGGGGGCCGTCGGACAGTGACTGTGACAGCGGCTCGCGGCCGCCACGCGACGGGGGAAGCGCACATTCCCACACGCGCTCCTGCGCCCCTCGCTCAGGCGGTCGCGCGGCTTTCGGTTTCGGGATGGCTCCGCCGCGCGCAGTGGGGGGAGGCTGGGTGTATCGTTTGCAAAGCCGGAGACTATATCCACACACAGGCGGGGAAAAGGGAGAGAGAAGAGGGGCTCCGACACCGAGGGCTCCACTCCTTTGCTGCAAATACACAAACCCCCTCCATCCCATCAGAAACTTTAGAAAGCACCGTTTCAAAATGGCATTTTAAAAGGTCCCATGTTCGCTTCGGTTCGGTTCGCGGGCACAGCGCCTTACCTTGTACGAATCGGTCGCAAGCAAAATATTAAAATCCCGCGCTGCCATGCCTCCAAAGAGTGTATCCTTCAGCAGCAGCGCGCACCAAGTCCTGGGTATTTATTGCACCGAAGCCAAAAACGTGACCCCCAGTGGGTGGAGATTGCGACTGTCAACCTTCCGAGTACCTTTGGTTAGCCGCAGCATTCCGACGCCTTTCCAGGGCTAAATTCGGGACGCGCCGCGGCACTGCACCGGCCTGGCGGAGGGGCACCGCGCTTCGGTGTCCGGTTGCAATCTACCCCCGGGGAGCCATAGCTCCAAGCATATTATCATGCGTACGGATTATATGATCACGAATCCGACCCTAGGGGCGATTTTAATCGTAAGAATACGCGGCGAAACTGATCCAGAAAGAGTCATAATATCCCCGGCTGCGGCGCCGGAGCGGAGATTCTCCAGCGGCGGCGTCTTTTCGTACCCCCGGACCGTACGCATAGACCCACTCCGATCCGGGAGTCGCGGAGACTGCGCTACCAAAAGCCACACGCCCAAGCGACTTTCCGAGCCTTCCGGCGGCCCAGCGCACGTCATTTCCCCGGGAGAGCCGGCGCTCTGCGGCCCTCCTACGGCCGCCGGCGTGCATGTGAACGTCGGGCACCAGCTAGATCTACAGATCCTGCCCGGGTGTGCTATACGGTGGCATAGCGGGCAAGAGAACATAACTGAAGGACTGCAGATGAAAACGGAACTTAATAATATAGTATAACAACAACGGGCTGGGCTGCTCAGTAAAACAATTCACTCAGTGATGATACTTCAATAATACTCTATAATAATAATGCCATGAACACAAAACTGCGCTGACACAGTGTATCAAAACCGTTGATATAACTTTTCAGTTAAATTACTGTTATAATACACTGTAGACTGGATTTACGCTTCAGGGAAATTGCAATAAAGATCAACCCGAAAAAACGTGATTAGTCTCAGTACCAATTAGGGCTGCAACTAACGATTATTTTGCCAACCGATTAATCTGCCGATTTTTTTTCTCCTTTCGATTAATCGATGAATCGGATAAAAAAAATTCCACCCTTTTATTCAGAAATAAAGCACGATCTAAATTAACGACGCAAAAAATGCACAAAGAAAAATGCAAATCAAAAAACCTGGTAACAGAATTTGTTTCAGCATTAAGGCTTGTTTTCTATATTCACAGTAATACACAAAAACGATCTTGCATGGCACTATCACACACTCAGATGCAGTTACTTTCATCCCCGTCTAAATAAAATTAATCATACCTAACTCACATGGCGAAAGACGGGACTATCTGAGCAGGCAAGTGTGCACCCTTGGCTACCTAACATGGCATTTCGCCGATGAAATAAGAACAGGGCAAAAACAGAGAATGGGTTGGGGAATAGGTTTCGTTTCGGCAGACGGGGTGTGCGCGTGCGTATGGGAGCGTATCCGTGTGTGTATGCGTGTATATGTGCGATCTTGTGCGTGGGTGATCATGTATGTGCGATCGTGCATGTCCGATCGTGTGTGTGGGTGCGCGTGTATGTGCGACCGTGCATGTCCGATCGTGTGTGCGGGTGCGCGTGTATGTGCGATCGTGTGTGCGGGTGCGCGTGTATGTGCGACCGTGCATGTCCGATCGTGTGAGCGGGTGCTCCTGACGGGCTACTCAGTCACAGTGAATTGTCTTCACTCTGACCTTATGTCAAAGTAAAGTTTATTAATGCAACATATTTACATACAGCTTAAACTGACTAAGTGCTATATAAAAACATTAAACTGAAATGAGACTAAAACACACACTCACACACCATTTTTCACATTTTTGTAATGTGAAGCGCTCCTACACTTTTGACGAACCGTTTTCTCCGCTTGAGTCATGTTTCACTGTTGACCAGTGTCTGTGGTGTGACACCACATTTGTCTGGATTGGTGGGAAAACCTGGGATTAGCTTGTAAAAGTAGGTTTTGGACATTATGCAAGCTTGGGCGGAGCTTAACAGAGTGATGGGAAAGTTGGTACCTGATACAGTAAAATATCAAGTTTGGTTAGGATATGCTGAAGCATGCATGAGATATTTCCCAACAGAGTATTAGAGCGATGGTATTCATAGCCTGGGTTTTATTGAGCTAGTATAGGGGAAAATTCTTTGTAGAGTCTTAAAGCACTTATGTAAGTCGCTCTGGCTAAGGGCATCTGCCAAATGCTGTAAATGTAAATGTAGATGTAGCTGTCTGATTGAAATGGGCGTGGCACTGGTATAGTTTTGGTGTGTCTGGTCGCAATGCCCCCTGTTAAGGAAATAAGTAGGCTATAAGGCACACCTCGTACGGCATACCAGTAAATCATTGGGCATATGCTCACTCACACGGACGATCTCACTCTAACTGCATGTCTTTGGACTGAGAGAGGAAACCAGAGTATCGCGCGACACACCGAGAACATACTCATCAGAGGATGGAATTAAACTGAATAAAAATACGGCTATCGCTACGTTTCGCGAACGTTATAGCGACACCTGCTGGTGGTTAGCATATCCAATCAGGAGTCAAGCTTCGCAGACCGTCTTACTACGAGCACTTACCATAGCTATTCTTTTTAACTTTGCTAAAGTAATTGAAAATTTACCTTGTAAATCAACAACACTGGCCGACTGTATCTATTATGTTACGGGATTGTGGGCTCGGCATCCGCACTCCCCATTTGCATTGGTTCAAAAACACACTTCGGTGAACTGGTCTCAAAACTGCAGACTTTTAGTTGAGGTACTGTATGTATTTGTGAGTGCTTGCCTACTGTACTGGGTAAGCAGTTATGGAAGACGGGTGTGTGGATTTTTCTAAATTATTTTAATATATAAATTATAAATGCTCCGAAGGAGTACAACCCTATTAAATGAATGAGTGTTACTTAAACGGTTGCAATGGAAATAGCGCATTACAAATGCATTGCTCCAAAATGCAATGCAAATGACTCGCTGAAAAGAACACGCCTCTGTAGTATTTCATTGTGTTACAACTGACAAATATGCAGTAGCCTGTTGTCCAGTTTATGGCGGTACGTTTTATGTGCCAATGGAGCTCTAAAAACGGATGAGCACTTCTTACATAGTAAATGTCTAGGGTGATTATTCATTCTGATCATTAAAAATATGCTGTAGACTGTAAATATGACGGATTTATTTATTTATTAATACTCGCTTGATTCTAAATTGCAATTCGTCGGCAGGACCAGCAATGCGCTATGCTCTACACTGGCTCTCTGCACCTTTGCATATGCAGCTTATTTTGGACCAAATAATAGGTTATTTGTGTATCAGATACACATAGGTGCCCCCGTCTTCCATGAGTATAACTGAAAGTAAACACTTCGGGGGACGTGAATATAGATGGATGGCATGTCCGGTGGGTTTGTGCTTGTGCAGAGTTGGGTAATCTCGGGCAAGCACCTGACTAACGCGAAGCTTATATCATATGAATAGAAATATATCAATAGATAGGCACATCATTTTAGGCTACACTAAAAATAAAGTTGAAGGTAAAGGACAATAATAATCTGAAATAAATAATTAAACCAGTTGGATTCAGTACCCTGGTCAGTTCTCGGCGGGTTCAAACGCCCCTTCGTTTTTTACAACCTTTGGCACAGGAAGCGGGAAAAGTGCGGTGGAACCAAACCCCCCCCCCCCCCCCCCGCATAGCATCCCCCCAGGTCAGCGCCGGAGCCCGAAGGGTTAAAGCAGGGGACAGACGTCAGCGGCAGCATCAGCGGCGGCAGCATCAGCAGCGGCGGCATGGGGTGGGGGGCTCTCCGGCACGCACTTTCCGCTCTACGCCCGCTGCCCTGCTCAATCGCAGGCTCCTCTTACACCAGTCCCACTGGTGTCTGGGTTTCTCAGCTTTCCAGAGCAGTTCGTGTAAATGTAAGCTTGTATTTCAGCGAGAGATCGTCCTTATTGCCTATCAGTGAGACCCACTGATTTCCGTATCTCCTGCCTCAGCGGGTGACTAGCAGTCTAGAGCAAAATGTTGGATCCCTCATCTAGCGAGGAGGAAGCGGATGAGATTGTGGAGGAGGAAAGCAAAGAGGTGAAGGCACCCCAGGCCGGGTCTCGCCTGTCTCCGAGCCGGACCGGCGAAGGCTCCGGCGGCTTGCAGCCCAGTAGCCGGAGCATCAGTGCCCGTCCGTGCAGTCCCAGTCCGTCGGTGGCCAGCGAGAAAGAGAAGGAAGAGGTGGAAAAATTGCAGAAAGAGGAAGAAGAACGGAAGAAGAGGCTACAGCTTTATGTCTTTGTGATGAGATGCATCGCTTATCCCTTCAACGCGAAGCAGCCGACGGACATGGCGAGGCGACAGCAGAAGGTAAGGGCGATCTGGAGAGGAGCGTGAAGGAAGCAACAAGCAGGCGGGGAGAGGAGCGCATCTCCATCCCGTGCGTGCGATCCGTGCCCGACAAAGGCAATTAAGGCACGAGAGATCGTCCATAGACTGCATGCATAATACACGCTATTCCCACTTCATAAGCGCACATACGCACGTACAACGAACAGACACACTTATACAAAGAACAAGGAGAGAGGCGATCCGTCCGGGTAACGAAAAGCACAGAGATCATCAAACATCGGAAGGGTGGTAAGGTGAAAGTGCATTGAGGTGGCGATGCATGGGCTGTGAGAGCCGACGTGCATGCAGTGCCACGTAAGTGATCAGGTGCACGCGATAGAAGTATCGCTGCGAACGACAAGAGCGATTACTCACTTGGTGTGCGCCCCCAGGGGCGCCGTGCGCCCTCTCACATGCACATGTGAATAAATATGACGTGTATATGCGCTTATCGGGGCGATTTTATCCGGCCTCGCGACACCCCAATCTTCATTTCACTTGGTAACGCATTCGAAAGCAGTGAAAATTGCCCCTTTACATACTGTCATGAATTTCCTAACATAGAAGGACTGGCAGAGGAAAAAAACTGAAGCCAGCGATTTGTTGGTCGAATCAAATAACTTGCTACATTTTTTTTTATTTAATTATGTCTGCAGTATCAGAGAGTGACCACCGGACAAAGTACCGGAAAATCCACACCTAATATGATACTGATCCGTTTTCCTCTTAAGACACGTCCCTTGTGTTGGTGTTCATTCTTTCTAGCGTTATCACGTGGCGTCCATTAGGGGGCGAAAACCTGCATTTGAACCTGATGCACAGGCACACGTATGCAGTATCCACACATATAATGCACAGCGTTTAAACTCTATTGGCCCATATTCAATGGACCATTTCCAAAAGGGAAACTAGACCTTGCAGTGGCAAATGAGACGTGTCTGTATACGACAGGCGGACGTGTAACAGTTAATCGACACTGATTTTTCTTTGTTATGCTGTCAGAAGTCCCTGGCTGTTGTTCCATATGGGTGTTGTCTGAATGAAATAGCTAGAAATTACAAAGTCCCCTTGTAACATTTTGCCGACTGGGGGGGGGGGTCTACTCCCCCTTGGAAAATTTCATGGACCCGGCCCCTGAAATTTTGGAGCCCCAGTAAAGTGCGGGGCCCCTGAAAAAGCCAGAGTATCCATGTCCCTCCCATGGCTTTGGCCAGTGAATCTGGAAAGGCTGCATTGCATCCTTTTTTTGGCTTCTGCAGTTAGAAATCAACTTTTATTTCCATTAGTCTCCTTGAATTTGTTATTCGGTTATTAAAATTGGTTAGCTTAGTGTTCTTTGGCTTGGCCATTGTTTTCTTGCAGCAAAAAAAAACGTTTATTGTGTGCTTTTATACTCTAATAGCTTTTATGTCTTCATAAAAAAAGCTCTCTGTGGTGATTTGTGTCCATATATGAAGCAAACATTAATCTCCCCACTAAATGGTTTAATTTGCTTGTAATTTGTGTGTTTGTGCAGTAGGTTCATTTGAAGTAAGATTTCAGATTCATTATCTGCTGAGGTCATTATACATTTGTGAGTCAGTTTTAAAGCATCGTTTTTATTGAGATTGTCTTCATGAGTACCATAAGGGGATCCCAGCACTTTTATGATGTCATCTGACACTGTACTTAAAGGTTAGAAATCTACTAACATCATGTAGTCATCATGATGTTCATCATGTTCAATCTAAAACATCCTATATTTGTTACCTTTTTATGCCCAACATATCCAAGTTTTGAGAGATCCACAGCGGATATTATGGTAGAAGAATTGAAAAACTATGAATGAATACAGTACGAGGAGCCATCTGTGTGGATGATGATTTGTTTGATTTGATGATAAGTGCTGGAGCAGGCTGGAGGCAGCTGGTGCACAATCTTGCTGAGGCAGGCTGGAGGCAGCTGGTGCACGATTTTGGTGAGGCAGACTGGTGGCAGCTGGTGCACGATCTCAGTCAGGCAGCCTGGAGGCAGCAGGTGCTGGATCTTGGTGAGGAAGGTTGGAGGCAGCTGGTGCTGGATCTTGGTGAAGTAGGCTGGAGGCAGCCAGTGCATGATCTCGGTGAGGCAGCCTGGAGGCAGCAGGTGCTGGATCTTGGTGAGGCAGGCTGGAGGCAGCTGGTGCTGGATCTTAGTGAGGCAGGTTGGAGGCAGCTGATGCTGGATCTTGGTGAGGCAGCCTGGAGGCAGCAGGTGCTGGATCTCGGTGAGGCAGGCTGGAGTCAGCTGGTGCTGGATCTTGGTGAGGCAGGGTGGGGGCAGCAGGTGCTGGATCTCGGTGAGGCAGCTTGGATCTACACTCAGCGCCTGGTTCTACACTGGAGGTCAGAGACTAAGCCTAGGTGAGGCAGCACCATAGTTGTGCCATCTGTTTGCCGGGCGAGAGCGTTTGGGTGTCAGCCCTCAGCCCTGGCAGCCATTCCCGGGATGAAGGGCCATGATCTCTTACTTCTCTGCTTTAATGGAGGTGATAAAAGCCAGACGTGCTTGCTGTATAGGTACTGCAGACAGGTTACCAGCTTCTCTGGCAGAGAGAATAAGGCCCCTCAGCTTCTGGAAGCTGCAGCCGACAGGAGCTAGAACCCCAATTTACATATTTAGCTCATGCTTTTTTCCAAAGTGACCTATGGTGGAGAAAGCAGATTCAGACAGTCAGTCCCTGGGGCACCTGAGGGGTGAAGGGCCTTTCTCAGGGGCCAATTGTGAAATCCTTCTTTTGAGCCCAGCATTTGAACCAGCAACCTTCTAATCATTAGCATGTGGTCCTAAACCACTGAAGCACACACCACCGCTCCAGCCAGTTAAGGTGTGTACCTTAAAATAACAACAGGAACATGGCCAGCTGTATAAATCTGAGCTGTCTAATACCTGACAGGTGAGGATCCCCACCACGAGGACAGGGAAGACGCGTGAAACATTTATTCCATTATTATTTCGATACTGGGTCGAGGTCTCGCCTTGTGTTAAAGTGCACAGCCCCTTTCATTAGCTTCTCCAAGCTGGGAGTAATGAAGTGCTTGATGAAATTAAAGTCCTCTGCTAATTAATTACGATGAATATGTTCCGCATTGCATGGAGTCACCTTTGTTAGCTGGAGCCTGGGAAGCTCTGATAGCGTGTCAGCTATCGGCAAGTTGCCTCACTGCTGAAATCCCCCCCCCGCCTGTATTTGTGGCAGGTACTCCGCACCCCCCTTTGGGCGCCCAGGCGGTTTAGCCTGCTGCTGGCGTGTGTTAGCAGTGAGGCTGATTCTGGCTGTTTACTGAGTGCCATACCTGTCCGGCTGACCGCACCTGCGCGGCACAGGGCCGCTGTGATATGCTAATTAGCGCCTCCTGCTTCTGTCGCCGTGTCCCTGCTGGTGCCTGCCCCCCTCCCCCCGTGTCCTCACAGCTGCTGCTCTTTGTTACCAAGGGGCTAAATGGGGCCTGCATAATACATGAAAAGAGGCCGTGTGTTCCTGGAGACCTCCAGGAGACCTCCGTGGGGTTTCCTATGGGCTCTGTGGCGCCCGGCTGCAAGGCCCCTGCCAAGGAGAGGCTGTTAATGCAGAAGTCTTCAAAATAAAAGTCTTAATTAAGCCAACCAAGCCATGCATCTTCCAGCAGCTGCCCCTGACACCTCACAATGGGGCCGGAGCTGGTCCCAGGCAGCCGAGGGCACGAGGCAGGGGACACCCAAGGTGGGATACTAGTCTAACATAGGAGTCATCCAAGTAAACATGGGGGAGCATGTATGCACGCAGGGCTGGGGGGCGGGTTCAAATCCCTACCCCTGGAGATATGAAGGTACAGTGCTACTCACTGAGTCAGCATGGCATGAGCCTAATGGACGTCTAGATCAGTGCAAAGACTCAACGCAGACTGCCGGCAGACTGGCAGACCACCGCTAGCTTTGAAGGCATGGCCAATTATCGGGCTACCTTTATCAATTAAAATGATTAGCAAGTAAAGGATAAATTAACGGCGATTAATTTTATTTAATGGCGTTTAATTTTATTTAATGGGTAGAAGCCAATATATGATTTCAAGAAACATTTATATGTTATACAGTATCAAGTGAAGTCACCTTACCACGGAATAAATGGCAGAAGCCAAGAGCAATCTGAGCAAACTGTGTTTTTCTCTCTTTAGTCTGTGATTTATTAGTTAATTTGACCAGTTACTGTACTGTATATGTATAATTATTAGATAGGCAGCATCTTCCTATTGTCCAACTTTTAAGAAGCTGCGTGTTGTTTGTTGTGTGGGCTGTCAGCAGCTACCTGTAAAGAGCAGGAGGCTGAGAGGAGACCATTACAATGCTCTCCAGAGAGGAGGCTTAGCACAGAGGACAACACAGTGCCCCCTAGTGGCCCCCACGGCATCATGGGATTTCACATGCAGACACTCGCGGCAGCTCCCACTTGCCCACCTCTTCCTGATCTCGGCTTTCATTGGCTTCAGGTCTGTGCGCCCTTTGCTGTCCGAGTTTAACACCTAACGCCTTCTTACCGCTACACAGCACTGCTCTCGGTGGCTGCCTTTCTTGTGGTCTTGCAAATAACTGCATTACAAATTGTCTTGTATGTACTATGTACAGTATCTGCAGTACTTCATCTGAAGACGTGTCCTTTGAGTGTTGGGCCAAGTGATCAGGTCGAGATGAGAAAGCCCACTGGTTATTTTAGCCAGGTCTCAGCTTTAGAGAACCGCTTTAAAATAGCTTGGTCTTTCGCTGTCCCTGTTTTACTCCGAAATATGTGTTTAAAGGCAGTAATGTTCTAGTACGTCTGTTTTCAGGACTGATGAGTCACAAAGCATATGATGGAACGTTTGTTTGGGTTCTCGTTTTCTGTGAGCAATTTTAATTTTATCAACATTTGATTGAAAAAAAACCCAGAAAAATTGTTCTCAGCAGTGTTTAGTGTGGATCAGTGCATTTGGCTCTGATGTCTGTGTTATTTTTACTCATCTGTGACATTTTATGTTTAAAAAAACATTAAGTCATGTCTGTGCAAATAGAACTGTCTGTTCTATAGCAATCTGTGTTACAGCATGCATGCAGTTTATGTTATGATAGATTATATAATAGACTTTTATGCCAGGATCCTTCTAACCAAAGAAGTCTAACCAAAAAGGATGAATGTATGAGTATTGCTCTTTTTCTTACTCTCCCAACATGCTAATGTCACGTAAGCTGCCATATTACCATCCATCCGTATTTAAATGCCATGTATTTAGTCAAGGTTGTAATTAGTTCAAGAAAACACTATACCTATACAAAAACACATTATTTGTCATTGTAAATATCCCAATTTATTTTTAGGATCTAAATGGTATGGTCATTTTCAGCTATGCTACCTGCACATGCTAGGTCCTGTTCACATTAGACACGTCAGGACAGTTGACTCTGTGTTTGCGGAAACGTTGTTATTGTCCTGTTCACGTCGCTATTGACGTCTGACATTCTGGCACATTATTATTATACTGCTAGTGTGTTGGTGAAAGGGCTGTAAATGTTGACTTGGCAACGTTATCATGTTATTCCCTTTGTGCTGATTAAACACTACAGCCAGGTTGATGCAAGATAGTTCTAGATTACAGTGTTTTTGGGGGCTCTCTGGGCAACACTGCGTGCTCACGCCTTCTGCTTTTGGGGCTTGAGTACCGTTTGTGCGTTCTCTCTCTGTATGGTATGTGCGTGTTCTCCCTGTGTGTGTGTTCTTCCCCTGTCTGGTGCATGCATGCTCCCCCTGCGTGTGGTGTTTGCGTATTCTCCCTGTGTGTGTGGAGTTTGCCTGTTCTCCCTGTGTGTGTGGAGTTTGCTAGTTTGCTTGTTCTCCCTGTGTGTGTGGAGTTTGCATGTTCTCCTTATATGTGGCATTTGCGTGCTCTCCTTATGCATTGAGTTGGTGTGTTCTCCCTGTGTATGGCATTTGCGTGTTCTCCCTGTGGATTTTCTCTCACTCACAAAGACCAGCAGTCAGTCTAGTTACCCATGATCTAGGACTGGGCGATATATCACCAAAATATTGTATCGTAATTACGAACATTCATATCACCATCAATTTCAATATCATATGAGTTTGAGCACGGTGATATAGGCTAAGGACTTGTTTTCTTGCATAACTGACAGTTAACATGCACTCTGTTGTTGTGTAGACCATCAGCTGTCATTTATCATTAAATCACAAGCTCTATGCACCTATTAGTAAAACAATTTAGTCATCATTATCATAAAAACTCAAATCCACCTGTCACATTTTACTGTTTTCTATATATGGATTTTACAATATTGTGATGAATATTGTGAAAGTCTCTGAAAGTATTGTGACATAATTTTTATGGCATATTGCCCAGCCCTGGTCAAACCCAAATCCCGTTATGAACAGTGAGGTAGACAAAGAAAAAATCGAGCAACCAAAGCTGCCTTCGGCATTTACTACTGTTATGCCCTGACACAAAAGTTTATTTTTCTATGAATTATTTATTAAAATAGAATGCAGTCCATTCCACCCGTTTGTCACCTTTTTTGATGTTATGAATCTGTTTAAGGGCATTTCTAATGGGATTTTAAGCAAAAATGGAGCACTGAAGTCAAGAAAAAATGGAATAATATTGTGATAATCATCTGCATTGTTTCCTATGAAGAAATGATCTTGATAAAATATTTCAGCATATCGCTCAGGCCTACCGTGATGTATGATTGTGTATGCGGCCTGGAATAGACTGGCTGCCTGGGAGTGGCTCCGCACGTCTCTTTGCCTCCCCAAGTTACCCAGCTAGCATTAGTGATTGGGGCACAGACGGATATAACAGGCTAAATTTAACTATGCCTCTAAATGCTAAGGTAAACGTCATTGATTGTGAGAAAATGGTCTAGGAAATATTAAGCAAAGAATCACCCCAGGATATTGAAGTGGCTGACCCAAATCCCCAAAAGTCCGCTTAATAACTTCAGGATGAACTGGAAGGTAGAATTGAGTGAATGCAGGGAGAGTCCTGATCAGACAGGGCTCTAGCAGCCTTCCGAAGGAGGATTAGAGCAGAACAGCACCAGTGTCTTTCCAGAGCTGAGGCTTCCCCGACTCAGCAAAGCCTCAGGCAGGGCTGAAGCTGAGCCAAGATGCTATTCATTTACTTTTTTAAGTATATGTCCTGTGGCTGGGCAAAGAGACTGAATAGTCTTACTTTTTTGGTACAATGTTTTGATACATTGTTTGGTGTTATTCACTGTCAACAAAGGCTGAAAACAAAGGTGTTTGATTGGCACTTGAGTATAGATAGGGTTAGAGTCAGTGCCATTGGAGTGAGAGGTTCAGAGCCTATCTGTGTGCCCTGCCATATGTCCTCAGTTACCTGGGGTCGTCTCTGAGTGCTCTGAGAGGCAGTGTCCAGCTCTTTGGGTAACAGATCTGTACCTACATCAATGAAGGTTGTGGGTTCAAATCCAAGGACTGACCAAGTAACTGTATAACTTTAGCCCAATGAACAATTCCCTTAACCCCAGCTGCTGACATCTGGCTAACCCTGCTCTCTGAACAGAAAGCTTCCTCTCTTGTAAAGTGTTTGGAAGATGGATGGTTAACCAGAAGCCTTTAGCAAAACTTGCAGTTGCTATGATAGTCTTGTTAGCATTTTCGAAGTTACGTTGTGTTGTCTAACAACAAACGCCCACATCTTCTCAGCATAGCAGCAGCACACCTCTGACCAGTTTACAGGTGAAGGAATCATCCCCCATGACCACAAATCGTAATCTGGTTTGCTAATGTCAAGCAGACACTGATGGTCTCGTTTCTGCATCCCATGACAAGTAGACAAGATTACTGCTCATGATAATGGCGACTGAACCGTCTCTAGCAGATGTTTTTGTTCAGAGCGACGTATAAGCGAGGAAAGCTTGGCATCAGCAACCATTTAGGTCTCCCAGAGTACCGGGTGCCTCACTCAAGGGCTCGACAGTCATATGATTACATCGCCAGCCTCGGGATTCAAACCGACAACCTTCTGGACACGGGCACCGATCCGTAATCTACCCGCATTTTTATTAACGTGGATCCTGTGTTTTTAAATGTAATTAGAGGGGCTTGTTTTGCTGTCTTCGCACTTAGCCGGTTCTCACAGAGACAGCCGCCCAGCAGCTTACAGCCGCCATGAGAAAGCAGTGCATACCTCCAAATGCCGGATCTGACACATCCAATTAGAGTGCGGCAGCTGTCCCACTGCGCCTAATTACCCCGTCACAATACCGTGCAGCTAACTGATGCAATTTTATGTAAAAACAAAACGAGGGAGAGATGGCTGCATGCTCAGTCAAGTGATTTCGGCTCATCTGCGGAAAATCCCTCATGCTGCTCTGCTGAAATACTTTTTTAAAAACTATTTCAAAGTATGAAAATTATAGGCATCATAATCATCTCATATGATGCCTTTTGAGATACTATTTGTTTTAATTGGGCAGCATTGAATCGCGTTCAGGATAAAACATGACATGATTTATCTAAACTCTGTTCACCTGAGAACAAGTACTGGGCAAAATGATACATACTTGGCCGGGACAGATTCCCAGAGTGTATGAATGATCCAGTGCAATGCAATGAATTATTCTGTCTCTGGTGATAATTGGCCAGACTCTGGGCTCCAGTGAAGAGCTCAGTCACGGAAATGTCAATAACATGGTACTTAACACTGGGTACTTTACAGGCAAACAAACATGGTGTCTTTTCAGCCTTAGGGTCCGTCCCTGCTTAACCAACGCTGATGGGCACATAGCACCGGCCGTATGCACTGATTCATGCCCTCTTCTAGGACCCGCGCCGTTTGCAGGTGCCAGGTTTAGCCGATACCTGCACCCAAGGCTATGTGCATAATCATTCCAGCCTCACACGCAGCCCTCATTTCTGCCTCTCCTGCCTTTGACGTCTTGCCAGGTGGCGTGTCACCACCGACACCAACGTGTACGTTTACATGCAGTATGGCTTCCCTCAACAAGCTAAGCATCAAAGCCCCCTTTAGTCTTCTTCCTATGAATACAAATTGCAGAGCAAATGATATATTTCACTCCATGAATAAGCCTATCATGTGGAGGAGGACGTGGCTTTGTCTGCAGGGGCTGTGGGCCGATTGGGGAGTTGTAGTTTCTGGACCATGGTAACAGGGAATTAATAAACGATGGGCCCCTTTCTTTAAGGGACTGGTCTCTGTAGGCCTGTTAATGTCAGCTCCCACACAACAGCATGGGCCCCCGGCTCCCTGGCTGAGAGAAAAGCTTAAGGCCCCCAGGGGACATGGGAAGGGTGCACTGTGGTAATCTTCCCCCATATGTGCCATGATTAATATGACTGACTTGGACATCACACACAGGGATGCCATAATGGGGGGGCTGGGGTAGTTATGATATACTTTCATGGAGCCAAAAAATCTCCAGCAAGGCCGCTGACCACTATCAGTTGCCTTAGTAACAAGCCTTAACCAGCTTCAGTTATGTGACACATCCAGCCAGTCAGCTGCCAACCCCTCGTCCAGTTCTGGGTCGTTGGGGGTCTGAAGCCCGTCTCGGGCGGCGCCGCATCCTGCTGGGGATTCCAGTGCACCTCATGGGTTGTATCTTACACTTAATCTTATGTGTCTTTGTTTATGCTGTTTCACTGAGATCCTGTACTGGATCAGTGGTTATGAATGGATGGATAAATATAGCAAATATATCAATATGTATACAGTATATTTTTCATATGGGTGCATGTGTAGCGAAAACTTTATGGGAGCATTTTAGAAAGACGACTGTTTATCATGGTGTTTATCACACCAAGCTAGTACCAGGGAAGACCCACTTTATAAGGTACACCCACCTAGTACTGGGTAGGACCCACTTTATAAGGTACACCAACCTAGTACTGGGTAGGACCCACTTTATAAGGTACACCCACCTAGTACTGGGTAGGACCCACTTCATAAGGTACACCCACCTAGTACTGGGTAGGACCCACTTTATAAGGTACACCCACATAGTACTGGGTAGGACTCATTTTATATGGTACACTCACCTCATACTGGGTAGGACTCACTTTATAAGGTATACCCACATAGTACTGGGTAGGACTCACTTCATAAGGTACACCCACCTAGTACTGGGTAGGACCCACTTTATAAGGTACACCCACATAGTACTGGGTAGGAC
>JAODKN010000127.1:14045413-14056992 GCA_026774425.1 Petrocephalus zakoni | reverse complement strand
ATGTTCTCCCGCTAATTTCCACCTATGGCCACGAGTTCTTGCATTTGTACTAATGCTGAAATAACTATTTGGTTGAATAGTGGGATAGTAGTGGGAGTGGGATAGACATGTCTGGCCTCTTTGTTGCCCCCGTGAGTCACCCGCAAACATGCTGGGAGAGAATCCAACAGAAAAATGGATTTGCGTGACAGAGCCGTTTTAACCAGTGGCTGTGTACTAGCAGCGTGTGCAGGTTTGGGTTCCTAACAGTATCCCTGTGTAGGAGCATGACTGCCTTTGCACTGATCTGACGTAATAGACTGGCAAAGTAAAGGTCCTTCACCAGCCCTTCGGGCTCAAAGTGAGACATGCAGGTCACACATATTTACTGAATGTCGCCTCTTTGTTTTTGTGAGAGCAGAAATGCAGTTGAGTACTATAAATGGAATGGATGGAATGTTCTGGAGGAGTACTGCAGGAATGTGTGTCTGAAATTGCCAAGTAAATAATATCATTTGCAAAATGTGAGGATTTTAAAGCATCATAACACAGAATATCCATCCATCTCTCCATACATTCATCCACATGTCTGTCTCTCTTCTTCCCCAGACAGCACAGGGTGCAGGGCTGGGGGGCACCTACAACTGCCTGACCAAATAAACAAACAAACAAACAAAAAATAAATAATCCCACAACCCTGAGCAGCTAGAAAATAATGGATGGATGGGTTTATAAAGAACGATTCTAGAAGATAAGGAGAGCAAAACGCTTCCTGTGCTGGCCTTACATGGAACCGGATCTTGGCACAGATCCATGCATGCTTACCTCGGCCCTGAAATACACGAGGGAAACCGACTCCACCAGGTTAACAATATACAGTGGCTTTTCTTCTGTCCTTAAATGCTCGGGGCTCAGGGGGCTTTATGATAATGCCTCCTGGCTAGTTATTTGGGCAGTGAGAGAGTGTTTGACTTATTAAAGAAATGCCCAACAGGTGGCTAAGTGCTCTCACTCAGCTCGGGCAGTGGGTCAACAGCTGCACATCAATCTCTTCTTCTGCAGAAGGTTGTATGACATGAAAATGGTTCCAGTTGAAATAAAACTAAGGAATTGAATTTGCTAAGAAAACGTAGTTATGGTTCCTTCTTATCTCATTAACAGGCACAGTCGTTTCAGGACAGGGAGCCACAGCCTTGCAGCTTCGGTGAGATCCATTAGGTGCTAAATCTTTACCCTATGCTGAATGCCGTTCAGATTGACATCAAAACCAAACCCTGGTCTTTCTCTGTCTGCACAGGCTCTGCCTCTTCCTCTGTGTGGCTTGGCTCAATCGCCCATCGCCATGGGGATTATCTGTGGCGCAGGGCCTGCCGCGGGGGGGCAGTTGTTCAGTCCAAATGCTAAAGCCCCTGTGACCTGAATCGACACAGGAGGGAACCTTAGCTGTTGCCCGTAGCTGTTTGCTCTTTCCCAAAGTGAGCCTCGATAAATTTGCTCGATGTTTATATATATTATTGATGTATGAACACCTCTGAGTCTGAGGCGACCTTCGTGGGGGTTGTTTCTTTGTCCTCCTTGTAATGTACCCTTCGAGAAAGTTCAGGCCCGGGAGGTTAGCAGTTTTGAGATGTATGCAGATGGTAGGTGCTAGTTTGATCCCCTTGTACCCTAGGGCAGTGTTCCCCAGTCCGATCCTTGGGGCCCTGCAGGCAGTCCACATTTTTGCTCCCTCTCATCTCCCTACAAATGTCTGAAAAAAACCGAGACGGGCTGCGTGTTGGGAAATGTGAGCTGGCAGGCCTCATCCTTGACCCAATGCCCACCCCACCCAAACACTGCCCCTCCCCCCACCAATGCCCACCCCAGGATGGCATCTTGGTAACGCCACTGATGTCCAGCCCCTCTTATTCCAGTTAATATTGCTTCTCATGTGGATCAAACATAGAACATGAAACCCAATCATTACCGGCATGCCATCATTGCTCTCGTACATGCTATGTTTCAGGTTGGTGCTCCAAAAATGCCAGCAGGGAAGGCATGTAAGGAAACAAGTTAGGATGATATGGGCCTCAGGGTTAGCTTAGATGGGGTTCCCTTCCTAGACAGTAAACTTTAAAGCTCTGTCATCATAGCTGCTCTTGCCCAGAAAGCATTCTCAGCACCTTTATGAAAGATGCTCAGATGTTAATATTTGGCTTTCAACCTGTAGCTGAAAAGACATATCTTAAGATGTTTTTCTAGGGGCAAGTGAGACAGCTGATGTTTCACTCCCTGTCTTCCTAGACTGCTTTGCTGTGGTTATGTAAAAATGTGAGATGGTAAGCCAGCTGGCAATAAGCATTGTCCTGTGGGCGCTGCGTAGCCCCTGTCTGACAGCGTTCTCCTGCTAAGTGCAGAGTAGCGTGATTGGTGGGTGTTCTCGATTACCTACGTACACATGCTCCCTGCTTTATGACGGACTTATTGATATTTCATCTTTTCGTTGGTGCAATAGCTACACACATTCACTAGTCAGCTTTGAATCGTGATCTGTTGCTAGGATAGGGATACTGTCTTTGCGTGCCGACCAGTGCCATCATCCACGCAGCCACGGGTCCTTCTCATACGCTTCCTAACAACATATCGTACTGTGTTGAACAAAATTTACTTCATTCATTTACAGTCATTATTTACATACTTGTACAGTGACACTAGTTTTTTAGTAATTTATTATTAATAATATTCATATTTGACTTACATTTTCCACTTCTTCGGCGTAGAAGCTCATTGCAAGTCAAAGACCACCAGTATAACTTTGCTGAGACAAAGGAAATCTAGAAAAATATGTGTTGGGCAACATAAACTGAAACCGGGTTTCCATATAAGTGCGTAGCACTCCTGGTGGAATGAGTAATACCGAAACATATCAAGTACATTTTGGTTAGGATTGCATGTAGCATCTGGGGCAGATTATGGTGATGGGGGTAAACATTAGGGCTGTAGGTCGGTCAGACTATTTAACAAAGGCTTCTTAAAAATGAATCTAGTTCATTACACTGACATTCCTACATGGAATACTTAGCATGGTCAAATTCGGAACTGTTAATAGGGAACCAGTTCATTACTATTTGCTGCTGTTTTATTCAGGGGAAAGATGCTTAACTGGTGCTGCCTCAGGAAACATTCATTATGAAAATGGATAAGAGTTGTCAAGCTAGCAGTGGACTGTTTAATACTTTCTGCGGCCCAATCACCTGTCACCTCTGGTCAGGTGACTTTCCCATATAAGGCCCTTCTAGTAAGAAGACTCTTAGGCAGGCTTGTATGGCTGCCAGCCTCAGAGCATAAAACAGGACCGTGTCGCTCAGAAACCTGGTGGGATTTACCGTGGAACCTGAGAGGAAAAGCAGGAAGGAAATGAACTGAGTTGTAATGAAATTATTTGTTTCGGAAGTGCTGGGCGGCGTACATAATCTGCTTTTACAGCCGGATGCACATCGCGGTGGGAAAGGTTGGGCCGAGTACAAAGTGCAGAAGCTAAATGGCCACATGCAGTTTTTCACTGAGATCATCAGCTACTCATTTGGAGCTCAGCTCCCAATCTGTATCTCTGGCTGGCAGCGTGCGGTTGTGCAGGGCGCAAAATTCACGGCAAGCAGTGAAATTACACTGCTTTTCATGTTTAGTTAGTGTTAAATTACACTCCCTTTGGTTGAACTGGGCAGTGCAGTGCTCACAGAAATTCTTGATTAATTCACCAGTAATATTGGTTTTATAACAAAAATCTGTACTATTTGTTTACAAAACTGTGTATTACGTTAGAAACAGCCAGTAGTGTTAAGTAAAACACTAATTTCAAGTAGTAATAGACTGAAACCCAAATTATAGTTCTAAAAGTCCAGAGTTAAAAGGTTAATTGACAAGTAGTCTCATTGGGTTCTTTTTAATTAGTAACGCCTTTGTAACGACATAAAACACCAAACATTTGTGTTTAGTGTCCCTTTGGGATCCAGTGACTAAAATTGCAATTAATAGCAAAATGGCAAGAACAGACCTGAAGGAGGCAGACAAAAAAACGATGACACTTAATAAAAATAAAATGGCTGTGCAGAAGATTCGGGCAGATTTGTTGAACGCTGCTTGTCAACGGACTTTTGTTATAAAACCAATAAATCTGCAGCATTACAGAAGTGAGCAAGCATCCAAGCCTCATTTCTGTGAGCGCTGTGCACATCCACTCCCATTACAGGCGCTCACAGAGCCTTACATGCAGTAATAAGTGAGAGGACGGTGTAAATATTGGTGGGGGGGGGGACTCCTTAGCCCTTACTTCCTGTCTCTGCGGACCTTAAGCAAACAGCAACACAATGACTGGCTCTGTTGCACCTGGGCGCTTACAGTGAGATGGGTGTCAGGGAGATGTAGCCACGGACAGTCCACGTTCTGAGTTACGGCTCATTCAGGCTGAGCTGTATTTCCAGTTTCTCCTCAGTTTCCTGGAAGGCACCATTAGCCGGTAGCGCTTCCACGGTCTCACAGTCTGCTTTTCCGAGTGATTCGTTGGATGTACTCAGAGGTACCTCTGTGCCGTGCCCTCTTACAGTCTCCTGGGCCACTTCCTGTTCCGTGGTCCCTACCCAGTACATAATGGACCATTCATACGGGTCATATTAAGGGTGCCTTGTGCCTTGCAGGGTTTCTCCTGCCTAGTGGCCCTGTGCCTCCAGGCCCAGTTATGGGTAAATATCTGGAGAACGGATGGGTGGATGGATGGATGGATGGATTATAAGTAAATATTATCACTAAGATGTGGGTAGGGATGAGCTGGGTGTTTTTTGGCATTCCACAGTGGGGTGGAGTTGCGTAACAGGCCTGTTCCCTCACCTGCCCACGTGTGGTCGTAGCCCAGACCACATGGCCAGACAGTGCCTCCCTTGGGCCAAAGCCACTATGGCGGTCTACTGTCATTATTTGTGAACCCTGTACTGTATGCCAAAGAATGGCCTCCATCCTCCAGTCGTGTGGGAGTGCCCTCTGTCCTGAGCAGAGCAGGTCGGATGCTGCCCCTTTTGCTACTTTGGCCTGTTAGACTGTAAGGGCTTGCCCCCCCCCCCCATACAGCATCAGCCTCTGGGAGGGGGTCCCTGGCCTTCGCAGTCTGGAGTCATGGGGTCAACGGACTTGTGCTTGCTAAGAGAGATTAGCCAGATCCAATGAATGTAATTAGAGTGAGGCTTGCTTACATTAAATCTGATTACTCTGTCTCACGCCCTGGCAGCACGCCCCCCCCCCCAAATGAAATGCTGAATAACATTGGTGGGGGGGTGGTTACCAACAATCTCAGTACTTCGCGTGCATGACAGCCACAGTCTATACGTATGGCTGTGGCTGCTTCGCTTCACAGGCTTAGATGATTTAATGACCTCATATATGAAGAAGGAGGGTAAGTGAGACATGCTTATCATCCAGGCCGAGCTTCCTAACCTGTTCATCTCAGTTATTCATAGTGACCCCCTAAAGAAAATAGTCGACAGCTATGGGGCCGCAACCACAAATCCATGATGGCATTGGGTACTTTCCCGCCAAAGTTCAGGAACCTTGTTCCCGGTTCTGATGTCTTTCTGGTGTCTTTGTGTTAAATAAACATGGGTGACGCTAAAAGTTTAAAGGCTAAACTTCACATGTAATTCCATATTACACCCCCCCCCCAAGCAGTGGAGGATAAACAAGTCGTTTTGTTATGTAATGCGGAATCAATCATGATCTAAACTGGACTTTTACTTATGATTTATTTATATGACCCACGACATGCTTGTAATTCATTGTTAAATCTGCCCAGCAGATTGATTTTTAGTATTCCACAGGGTGAAGATGATGAAACATTATTGTGTGTGAGTGCTGCCAAGTTTCAACGCTTAGACTAAAGTATGTCGCTTATCCGTAAAATTATCTGATGCAGAAATATGTAGTCATAAGCAAAAAGGTATTCATTAATACATGAAATGTAATTGAGGTACAAAAATAATTCCATCTGCTCAATTTTTGCTCCACCACATCTGCCTGTTTTCCCTGCACTTCTGTATAACTTCCAGCTTAACACTGCTACTTGTGGTCGACCAATCAGCAAGACTATTGCTATAAACCCCATCCCAGTAGTACCTACTCCAGAGTAGGGAATATTCTGGGAATACCTCTCAGGAACTGCAATCGGTCCTAGTTCCTGTGGAATAAGGAGGAATCATGTTTGGATAGCCTGAGCATGAATGCACTGGAGGATCTGGGGGGTGGATGCTAGGTGATGATTCTTGCATATTCCATAAAAATGTGGACCCTAGGGGACCAGCTGGTGATAGTGAGGGGAACGCACAATTGGTCCCTGTCCCAGATAGACAGCCAAGTAACACTTCTGCAGAACTCTTCTGGTGTCAGAAAACCTCAGCACTCACTGGCTGTCCAGAGGAGAGAGCCGCCGGGCAGGACAGGACACATATGGGGATTCGGCCGTGAATCAGCCGCTGTCTGCCTGCGATCCCCACCTGTCAGGAGCGCAGCTCTGTCTGCAGTATTAAGAGCTCTCACCTCCTCCACATACTTTTTTAGTATTCTTGCCCTTTTACAGCAACATTCTAACTAATATAAACGGCTTGAAAAGGGACTAACGCTTAATTAAGCTGGTCTCTACAGGCCACACACTTAACTCCTCTCCAGCACGGCAGCCTGTTATGTTTTCTCGGTGAGAGCACTTACATTTGAAAACCGTATCAGCGGCACAGATTGCCTGTTATGCCCCTAACTACATTGTGTACCACCAAGAAGTCGCAGAAGTCTCCGCTCTTCGATAAGAAAAGGTTGAGGCTATTTCTGCTGGCTGTGAAAAGGAGCCGCTTACGCGAGTGGTGGGGTAATTCCTTTGCCGTCGCCCGCTAAGCGGCTGTGCTCCCTGGCTGTGCTCCCCGGCTGTGCCCCCTGGCTGTGCCCCCTGGCTGTGCTCCCCGGCTGTGCCCCCTGGCTGTGCCCCCTGGCTGTGCTCCCTGGCTGTGCCCCCTGGCTGTGCTCCCCGGCTGTGCTCCCCGGCTGTGCTCCCCGGCTGTGCCCCGGCCAGGCCTGTTTCTCCCGGCATCTCGTAGCCGAGGCTATAGGAGGCTCTGCCTATGAGCCGCCTTGTATTGGCCTCCTGATGCGGCACTTGCCAGAGCCCCGGGATGTAACGACGCCGCCACAGCCAAACGTGTGGAATAACCATCACGATACCAAAACGATCAATTTAGATTTTAAAACCATCTTCCCACAACTTGGAAAAAGCAGGAAGTGTACATATCGCCTCGTTATTTTATATCTCTCCCCAATGCAGCCTTGTCTCTCCTGATGGAATCCATCGCCATCATTTCTCGGCTTATTTCCATCTCCAAGGTGAATATATTTCAGAACCTGAGCTTCTCTTTCCATCTTTCCAGTTCACGCACACTAACGAGTCTCTGTAAGCTCCTTACTCCAAATTAGCCTTTGCCTTTGCACGCTGTACAAATACAGTTTCTTATTATAAAGTGTGGCATCCTTAAAGGTCACATGAAACCAAACGGAAAGCCAGTGGGCTTTTGCGTTCTCCACTGCTCGCCGGCCCAGGGTGCGTTTTCATCTAATAGCAACTCATGTTCAAATCAAAGGTGAAATATATACATCATTATAAGCGAATGAACCTTAATGGGATGGACACCCCCAACGCTTGATGTTTATTTTTCATTTTGATTGTATTATCATTATATTTTGGAGTTTTGTCAAATTATTTTGATTTTATTATGATTGTGATGCATTTTTTCGTGCTCCTGATCTGAGAAAGACAAAAGTATGCCTTTATACAAGGGGTATTTGCTACTGCAGATTTAGTCAAGAACCACCTACCCAATGATACAGAAATTCCATGCTTGTATAAATACCGTTTCACAGGTAAGGAATGTCATGACAGACTGAGAAATGCTGCTGAGTAATTTGTGATCAGGTAATATCTGACATTCTAAGAAGGGAGAGGCAGATATGTTCGGAAGGGTTGCAGTACAATTTCTCGAAGGCCATCAGTGATGGCAGAAGTAACAATGGCTCCTGGTCAGTCAACGAGGTGAGAGAAGTGATAATATTCACTCCTCGAGAAAACAGCATGATGGGTGCTGACTGGTTTGTCAGTTTTTTCTTAATTTTCCTTTGTTGTTTCCTTTGTGTTTCTAGTTGGACAACCCAGACGAGCAGGCAGCGCAGATCCGACGGGAGCTGGATGGCAGACTTCAGATGGCTGATCAGATAGCAAGAGTATGTGTCTGGGGAGAGTGAACATCTCCAGCTGGGTTATGGGAGCTTTCCACGTTTAACCATGTGCAGGGATGGAAGTGAAATGTACAGATCTAACACTTGGCCCAGCTAGGGAGAAGCGTTTTCATTTGATTCGGATTGATGTTTGGCGTGAATGTTTATGGGGACGTTTAATTCCCACATCGTCTGTTATTTGTAGGCAGGAAAGTTTCCTAGGTTTGTTTCCAAAGACATGGAGGCGATGTACATCGAGGAGCTCAAGTCGTCGGTGAACCTGCTGATGGCCAACCTGGAGAGCATGCCCGTGTCCAAGGGGGGCGAGTTCAAACTGCAGAAGCTGAAGCGAGGCCACAATACCTCCATTATGGACATGGGCCAGGAGGACGAGAACCAGCTCTCCAAGTCTGACGTCGTGCTGTCCTTCACCCTGGAGGTGAGACGTCGTGCTGTCCTTCACCCTGGAGGTGAGGCGTTGCAGGCAGAGTTTGCGCTGTGGAAGTGGCTCTTGGCTGGAGTCTGTTTGTCGGGGTAGTGTGTATCTCAGCTGGTTGTGCCTCGGTGGTCTCCGGAAGGGCGTGGCTTCAGATCCACACATTAATCATATCTGGCTGTTTGGCTCCTGGACGGGGCCCTTAACCCCGGCTGTTTCCGGGACGCTGGGTCCTGGCTGACCCCAGGCCTTCCCAGCCCACATGCTGTTTTAGCAGTATGTGCAGTCACAGCAGAGTAGCAGTGTTTGCGTCAGCGAGATTCATTTTCAGGCCGGGAGCAAGCCTCCTGGAATTCACAGGTCTTTTTATCTCCTGCTGTTCCATGCCAGATAAACTGTATTTTTATCCACGGAGTGAAATGTTATGAGGGGGTGGTGGTGGGGGGGGGTGTCTGGAGGGATGCGATGGGTGTGCTACCAATACATTATGCCATTCTGTCTGCTAAACAAAAGTAATTTTTCTTAGGATTTGAAGCTCTCTGGGTAGCTATATTTGAGTGAAGTTTTTGCCATGAAATCCAGGTGGGCATTCTGTAAAATAAGAAAGTATGTTAGTAATCAGGTAAAAACAGTGGAGTCATAGCACATCACAGAACTGTTTAACCCTTGGAGATACTTCCGAGTGCTGATACGACTAAGCGGCAGCTGTCTGTGTCGGAGCCGATTGCCCAGGGGCTGATGATGTACCGCGGGGGCTGTTTTCAGGTTGTGATCATGGAGGTACAGGGGCTGAAGTCGCTGGCCCCCAACCGCATCGTTTACTGTACGATGGAGGTGGAGGGCGGACAGAAGCTGCAGACTGACCAGGCAGAGGCTTCGAAACCCACGTAAGTATATGGCCTGTGTCACCGATGCAGCTGTGCTCTCCCTGGCTACGCTGCGTCACAGCAATGGCCCCAGCGGAGTTTAACGCTTCACATCCTGCCTCGAACACCTGCCTTCCTCTGCTGGCTCTGCAATCTGAGCATTGCTGTCACACTGTCACACCAGGATTTGGCTGAGGGACGTCGCATTCCAATCGTACGATGCGACCGGGGGGGGAGGGGCTTCTCACAAGAACTGACACAGTATATACACACATAAATAAACACAGAAAGCTATCATACATAGATGCATTAGTTATATGTGCTTATTTATACATTTTTGCCAGCTTAAAGGTCCTGGGAAAGCTCTGTTTTCTTCTCTGATATTAATAAGAACATCTAATACCGACAATGGCTCACTCGATCCTTTAAGCCACACCCTCCCGCCCGCTTCTCGTGGTGAAGAGATGGAAGTTTAATGGGCTCAAAGTCAGTGCCGACAATGACACTGACCTGGACATCCACTTCCCTGTCTCTGGCCTTGCATAAATCTCAGACAGAAATCACAGAGCCTCAATTTTTGCAGCTTTCATTTTTTTTGCAGTAGTTCATATAAAAAACAACTTGACATATAACAAGCGTGAACTGCAGCATTATTCTTAAAAGGGCAACCTCTGTTTGGATGAATAACAGTATTTTCCTCACTAATGAAAGTGCGACTGACCTGGAATCGCCTGTATTGAATGCACTCCGGATTCCTCTGCTGCCATCTAGAGGTGGACAATATTACAGTGAACATGGGCATCCATGTGCATGCAAATGCATGAAAATGTATGCGAACAACGTGACATTTAAACTGACCTCTCTCCTAACATACAAACAGTACACAGTGTAGCATTTAAACTAACAATAATATGAGCATTCAAAGTGTTATAATACATTGACAGCTGGCTGGTAATAAGGTCAATGATCACAGTCAACTCAAGTGCGAATGTGCATGTGCGCATTCAAGTGGTCATACAAGATGTGCATGGTGGCAATTACATCCTGGAAAAGAGCTGATCAGTCTGAACAGGTTCCTTGGATCGAGACGAGCCACCTCTATGTGGCTCACCCTGAAGCTATTCCCCTCAGTCAATGACGAGTGCATGGAGATGGCCATGCAGCGAAAACGCACACAGGTCTTTGTCCTGCACTCAGTAATTACTGCCATCACCATGAATGGTCATGTGGCCCGAAATTCCACCTGGGTTTGTGCTTAATGCCAGTCAGATGGCTGTAAGTAACGCTTAGGGTTAGCGGACACTTGGGCGAGCGATTCCAGTACCGTAATCTTGTCCAACACCATGCTCACATGCTTGTGATGATGTGCCAATGTCGATAAACCAATGCCACTTAATGACGTAGCAGCGATATCATTAACCAGCAAACAAACATAGGACATAATAATTACCTTGTGGAAAAACCACATGATCAGCCCTGCCGTGATCAGCCTGCCGTGATCAGCCCTGCCATGATCAGCCTGCCATGGTCAGCCCTGCCATGATCAGCCTGCCATGATCAGCTCTGCCATGATCAGCCTTGCTGTGATCAGCCCTGCCCTTATCAGCCCTGCTATGATCAGCCTTGCTGTGATCAGCCCTGCTGTGATCAGCCTGCTATGATCAGCCCTGCCATGATCAGCCCTGCTATGATCAGCTCTGCCATGATCAGCCCTGCCCTTATCAGCCCTGCTATGATCAGCCCTGCCGTGATCAGCCTTGCTGTGATCAGCCCTGCTGTGATCAGCCTGCCATGATCAGCCCTGCTATGATCAGCCCTGCCATGATCAGCCCTGCTGTGATCAGCCTGCCATGACCAGCACTGATATGATCAGCCCTGCTTCGATCAGCTCCGCTCTGATTAGCCCCGCTGTGATCAGCCCGCTCCCCCTCCCCAGGGTGGCAAAACCTAATGCTGGCTGCTTAGCACATTGTCTGTATATATTTTCTTCTGACTTTTAGGCTAAAAACTATTTAAGCACCCCA
>JAODKN010000127.1:14008336-14018495 GCA_026774425.1 Petrocephalus zakoni | reverse complement strand
GAACTGGCCACAATGCATCTGGTCATTTTTAAAAGCAGATCGCAGGTGACACACGCAAACGCAGCCATGCAGAATGATTCATGGCTTCACCTCCAGTAATTTTATAGGTGATGAACTCATACAAAAATGAGTTTTGTGCCTAAAGCCACAAAGGTGGGAGATTTTGTTGAATCTGCAAAGAATGTCTCAGGGTATGGGATGTGTAGTATTGAGCATGTTTTTGTTAAAATCCTTGTTTGTGAATCACATTTTGGCATTTTAAAATAATTTAAATATGATTTTTAAATGAGATTTTATGAGATATTTTTGTTGAATTTTTTTTCTATTCTTATTTTCCTATCTGAAAAAAACATACATTTTGGACATAGATTATGTTTTACTCGAAACATTTACACAGATCAGCCTGCAACTTCTGTATGTGGAAAGTATTCTGCTGAGACTGAGACTGAGGGACTGAAACTGAAGGACTGAGACTGGGAGACTGAGACTGAGAGGTGCTTGTTTTCCTGCTGTTTCCTCAGGTCCTCATGAAGGACATCGTAACCCCTGTCCCACAGGAGGAAGTGAAGGCCGTCATCCGCAGGTGTTTAGAGCAGGCCGCTCTGGTCAACTACCAGCGACTTTCTGAGTACGCTAAAGTGGAAGGTAAATGCTGGTGTGCTGTGTCATGGGACCACAGGTTTTACAATATATTATAGTACAGAAGTGATCCGGAAATGACAGCCTTCCCTTACAGAGACAGGGTGTTTTCCTCATTTTAGTACAGGACTGAACTGGGAACAGAAATGTGCTACCTCAGGGTGTGCAGTTCCTTACAGTAAGGGACAGATCCGCTGAGAGAAACCTCCACCTGTAAATGGAGAATGTAAGGTACATATCTGTAAGATACTGATCCAGGAACACCAACATCTACCACGCAAACGTAAGGTGTACTGAACATTATAGTCAGGAACTGATCTGGGAACAGAATATTAGTCTTTGTCCTCCCTTTTAGTAAGAATCTGATCTTCACTTACAATTTGGTACATTATAATAAATAACTACTCCAGGAACAGACCTTCACACATAGGGTGTTTGGTATGTTTGGTAGCATCTAAACACAAACACAGGGTGTATAGTACTTTATAGTCAGGAACTGATCGGGGAACAGAGACATGCACCTCACAAATACAGGGTGTATAGAACATTACAGCCAGGAACTGATCCGGAAACAGGGACATTCACCTCACAAATACAGGGTGTATAGAACATTACAGCCAGGAACTGATCTGGGAGCAGGGACATTAACCTCACAAATACAGGGTTTGTAGAACGTTACAGCCAGGAATTGATCTGGGAGCAGAGACATTAACCTCATAAATACAGGGTGTATAGAACATTACAGCCAGGAACTGATCTGGGAGCAGGGACATTAACCTCACAAATACAGGGTGTGTAGAACGTTACAGCCAGGAACTGATCTGGTGGCAGAGACATTAACCTCATAAATACAGGGTGTGTAGAACTTTACAGCCAGGAACTGATCTGGGAACGTAAACATGCACCTGAAACATCCTGGTTCTGTGGCATATTTTTGTAAGGATCACATCTTGATAAACATACCTTCATATGCACAGATGCTGTCCAGTAAACTATAACACCACACTAATCTGAGAATACAAGCATAATGCCAGGCTGCATTGTCAGTTTCCAAAGCAATGTTCTCAGTGGGAAATAAATGCACACATAGACTAATGAAAACACATGAATAAAATATAATAATAACAAAAATGCACTGAATTCTTAAACATTCTGTTTCTAGTGAAGGAATCTGTGATGTGTGGATTACCTGTAATATGTGCTGGTTCCTGTAGAAATACCTTTACTCTCCTAGAAAATGTCTTTATACACTCTTATATAAATGTTTTTTGAGAATACAGTTGTTTTACTGATTTTGTCGCTTAATTTTTTAGATGTTATATGAACAGACAGACTTTAGACTCCAGTTTTTTTTATTATTATTATTGTTTTTTGTGTTGGTTATAGTGAACAAATTAGAAGCAATGACCAAACAATTACCGGTACGTGCCAAAAATACTTTACTGCAGCGCCACCTATTGAGAAATTCACACGCTGCAGGATGCATATGCCAAAGAACAAATAGATTCCTGGAATTCAGTGTCTTTATTTGTAGCCTCCCATAAGGCTCTGGTGACACCATCACACACATATGCATCCACGCATTTGCAGTTATGTTACAAACAACATAGTGTAAATACCATTATACTTCGCACAAGTGGCTCTACTTTGTTGTTGCATAAATGCACAGCTGAACCACAAGCTGATGCTCTAAGGTTGGATTATTTATCTTACCAGAAATTAGTTTTATTTGTACATAGTTAGCTTACCTAGCTACGGGATATACAATTTCAGTGAGAAAAATCGAAAGAATCTACAGACTGAAGGCGGGTGAAAAGGATTTAGAATGCATGTCAGACCCGATGCGATAAGCTCCTGTGGTCTGCAGTTGGCTATTTGAGGTGACCACCATTGCAGCAGGCGGCTCCCGCAATGGATCGCGTGCAGCAAACGTGACAGTATCTGGGAAGACAGCTCCGGGTGCGAGGCTCCCTTGTTGCAGGTCTGCTCGTTATTCATAAATCTTGTTCCAGGTGCTGTTGTTGTAGGTCCCCGATGCTACGTTAGCAATGTGTAAGTAAAAATGCATTCAATTCGAAAAACCTGCAGACCTCACACTTTACGTTGGGTACCACCATGTTGCACTTGCTGCTGTGTCTTCTAAACCTTGCCTGGTCTCTCACATGGCGACTTCTAGGTCTGGGGAAACTCTGAAGAAGCACATTTTCCTTCCTCTCACCCCCATCCCCCACCTTCTGAACTGCTGCTTCATATTTACTGCAATCCTCTTCTTCCCTTGTTTATTGGCTTTGTTGCTTATTTATAGCTCTGTATAAAAAGTGTCTGGAAAGCCAATACTCAAAGCATGCTGGGATTGCCCAGCCAGGCAACCCAACATCTGTCACCTGCATGTGCGAGGTTTTCTTTGATAGACATAGACTTAGCTGGACGCCCATCACCCTGTCAAAATGTATTTCAAACTATGTGACATGTTTGGCAGACATGGAGTATTCGCAGTCCACATTACTGTTTTATAAGTGTTTATATAGCATACAAGTAGGTAGCTTATGGATGAAAGCACGTAGCCATGTATCGAAATATACTAGAGAGCCATTTCTCTGATTCCCCTGTGGCAGTCAATGTCTTCAAAGAAAATCCTGAGACACTGAAGATACTGAAGGCTTCCTCTCTTGGTATCTCGGGTCTTAGCCTTGTAGAGCTGTTGGCCTGCTTCATTATTTCTTTCCCCTGATTAACGATAATTTAATTTGAGAGAGAATTATCAGCATGTCGAATGGTTAAATAATGAATAACTGCCTTCTGTGAGAGCAGCCCGGCAGCCTCACCCCCCACACACCTCTGTAACAAATTTGTTCCTCCTGGAGGTTCTTCCTTTTTGACCACCTGAAGCCACCAAACCCACAGCAGCTCTCTCCTCCAGACCTGAGGAGCAGTGATCCTCTGACCTCTGACCTCTTCACCTCTGACCTAAGCCTCTTGCATGCCCAAATCCTCTTTTATAGGAAAAAAGAGAGAAATGTATGAACATCCTGTCTTCTGCTTGGCGTCTCAAGTGATGGATTTAACCATTCGTGAGTACCTATGTCATAATCTGTCGTCCATCTCTCACTTTCTCTGTTCTTCACCTTCAGACAGCACGCTTCAAACAGCCCCTGACTGCTCTCTCTCTCTCTCTCTCCTTCGCTTCAAGTCTGTTTTGCCTTTTCTCTGTTTGCTTCTGTCTGTGAAACCAAGTGTGAGAAACCCAGCCGGGTCTTGTCAACACCAATCAGAAATTACAAGTGGTCCATTTGTTTTGTGACGAACGTGGAATATCTGCTAGCTTTTTTGCGTGAACGTTTCTGTCCGTGACTTGAATGCATTTTTACTTTGCTTCCCTGTAATTCCTCAGTTGTCTGTGCGCGTCTCTGGTTACACCGCAAGTGTCAGACATGGCAGGCCTATTTCGCTGGGAGTCAGGCCTATAGAAAACAGGCGCTGTAAAGTACCATGAGGAAGTCAGGCCACTGTCTGTCAGTGCCAAACACCGTACACGTTCCAGTCCAAACCATGGACGTGTCTGTCCTGTCTGTTACTACAACGGCTTTTTTATGTCTTACCGGTTGCATTTTAAGCCCCCTCCCCATGTTTCCCTTCACTGTTTTGTTGGTGTTTGTTGGCGTTTTCCCAACTCGACTACTGCCTCAACATCCATCGCGCTGTGTGGACGGACCCAGCAGTATGTAGTGCCACCTCACTTTCACGAGAGCCCGGCAGCGGCTGCCTCACGCGGACGAGCGTTGCGTATGGGAGGGCGATGGCCGCCGGCCGGCCTCGGGGGCCGCGCGCCTTTCTAACTCTCTCACTAACGCTTCCTTTCCCCTCCTTCTTCTCTCTGTTTTCTCCTCCTCTCTTTCTCGCCTCTTCTTTTCTCTCTTCGAAGTAGAGAAAGATCAGAAGGATCAGCAGGATCCAGGTGAACCTCTCTGTACTCCTCGCTGGCCAGATCATGCGAGCTCAGCCCTGTTCTGGTGCAGAGACGCCCGTGCCTAGCCGGCGCACTAACGGCCTCACAATGCTGCTGTCCTCTTGCTGCCGGGGGCGACGGCGTCGCCGTGGCGCAGAAACATTGTGACGGCGTTACCGCGCTCTCATCCTCGTCTCGGTCCCCAAATGGAGACGCCCCCTGTAATTTGTGCCGTTGACCCTGCATGCGTGGTGTCGGGCAGCTTAACTGCTCAGAGAACCGGTGTAACATCCATCGTATCACGGGCTTTAAGCAGTATTGCTTTCTTGCAACCTTGTTAACTGTGAGGTTTTCCCTCATGCAATGAAAATTTTTTTTTTAAACGATTCGAGTTTGCAAATAAAACAATACTGTCTTAAAAAGCAAACAAACCTCAGCATCTCCTGTGTGTTTAAATGAAACTACGTATTAGTGTACAACAAAAATCTGATACCCTTGAATGGTTTCCCTAAATATCTCACCGTTCAGGTATGTTTTTAATACCATTGATCACACAATATTGTCACAACAATATCAATGGTTTCATTTACCACATTGGAAATGAATGACGCGCTCTGCCTCCTCTGATGATAATACTGAATTATTATCATCACTGTTGCTGTTTCACGTACTTGATGGGTATTTGTACACAGCCAAAAGTTATCCCTCAGTCAAACGGTGCATCTTAGGTCTAAAGGCTAACAGCCCATACAGCGCTAACTCTGCCAGGCTGTTGTAGAGCACTGCAGAGTCTGCGTACTGGCTGTGCTTTGTGCATCACGAATATCTATGTCATGGTTTTAGTATATATATCTCTTACTGGTCACGGGTGCGTTTCCCAAAAGCATAGTTGCTAACTACATTAGCATCTTACATCTTTAGATCCATGCAACTAAATGGGTCCAGCTATGTTAGTTGCTAAAGGGAGCTTTTGGGAAACACACCCCATGTTGTTTATTGGTGTATACACAGTGTATACGCATCTGCTGTATTCCTTTGGTAGGTGATACATGTCATGCTGAGCCTGCTCTACAGAGCAGGGCTGTATTACAGCCTTTGGTCTCCCAGGGTAGGACAGAATGACTGCAGATGTACAGGTGACATGTATGATGATATAGTGCGTATAAACTGCCCTAGCTGACCAGACTGATGTACAGTTTGGCAAAAGCAAAATAAAAAACGAAAAACATGGCACCTTAAAACACGTCTGATACAGAAATGCATTAGAACAGAAGATAACAAATACGAAAAGTAAATACGCAAATATCACTAGTATAAAAAGTAAAAGAACCGATAAGATATACCTCAACCCTGGGTATGATAATGCATGAAGATACATTTTAGATGAAGTAGACCTAATCAGCGGGAAGACTGTGCCAAAGTTTGGCACTGAGCTTGGGACAGGTCCGATTCCCTCATTCCAAAAAAAAAAACAGCAGCTTATAAGCTGACCCAAAAATCTAAGTCCTGCCAGGAGGGACAGACAGGTATGCTGCTGCCAATCCATTTAAAGCTTTGACGGATGCAAGGATGGATGCAATTTGATCATTAAAGCAATGGAGAGAAAGTACAGCTTTTGAAACCATTGACCTCGCTTGTCCAGCCTATGATGTCGTTGGGCTTTGGACGTATGGAGTAGGTCTGAACAAAGACACACACATGCCCCACAGCACTGGACTGCATAGGTATTCTCACGTAACATCGATAAGTACAAAATATTTAGAAAAGGAAAAGTAAGACAGTAAATGAATGTACTGGTGGCCTTAAATGTTACTTTGAGATGCACATCCAATGGAATTCAATCTGGAGTCCCACAAATATGATGGTATGAATGACGGGCATTGTTTTACACTGACAGTTTGCTACTGGACTTGCGGAAAACAGCTGTTAAATTATTAATGGGCAACATACCCTGAAAACAGTGGCACAAGTCCGCTTGTTTATTAAGTCTTTTCCATTAGCAGTTTGGGAAACACCTTTTGAATTTCTACCTTGCCTATTAAGGATCTGGGAGACAGAGCTGTTCTGCTCTATTGTTATAGTGCAGAGATCTATGGTTCTATTCACGGTCTTAAAGCCTTTGACTTTTTGAAGGAAGTAAAAATCCCTTTGCCCAGTTATTATTTCTTAAGGGTTTCAGTGAAATATTTAAAGTGACTCTACATGATGCATGGCATCGGCAGATATCGGAAGACGCCTGGTTCTGAAAGATCAGTGGCTAGGGAAAGGTTTGGGTGCGGGTGTAATGGCACATTATTAAGAGAAGCCATATTGACCCCATGTGAGGTAGACTGGCTCTAACTCCCTTTAGCTGAACTATCTGCTTTTTTAACATTGGGAGACAAGGTCACATGACCCCCATGAATAGTACATGTGGTGCTTGGTCCATTGAATGTCTCCACACTCATTGGTCAGTGTAGCACAGGAAGTGATCATTCAGTTTGTGCCTAGACACACAACATGCTGAACAGTTGTTTATAATTCTCAGGGAACCAAACTCAAAAGGATTAACAAACAATTGCCTATAATTGTCCTGATGAGAACCGGGAAGTAGTAAAACAACGTCATGTGTGACATGCCTCCAATTTGCTGATATAAAGACGCTTCTCAGTCAGTACTATGGGGTCCAGCGGGTAACATATGCCCCTTACTTCTCGCAGTGCCATTGGTGTGTTTCCTTTGCACTCATTACCACGTCATCAGTCACATGATCACACAGTCGTTTCCCTTCTCTGTCTCTTGTCCAATTGCATGGAAGCTCCACTTGTTTAATTGTACGCAGGTAGCTATTAGAGGCATTTTCGGATTACATAAATGCACAGTTATGCATATAACTTTATGTCCTTTTTTATTTCAATATGCAAGTTCTTTTTAATGGTCAAGCATATTTCAGGTATTTATGTAGTTCTGTAGTTTGTCTGTACAAATCCATTTGTATTAGATATAAGCAACTCTGAAATTAGCAAAAACTGACATTAAATTCAGGAGACTCTGCCATGTTTTTGTTCAGTGGTATCTGTCACATATGCAATATTTAAGTCTTGATGTCGGTACGAGATAATACGCTGCACATTCTATGCATTTTGCATGATAACCGTTTTATTTTATCTTATTCATTCCTTGCCTACATTGAGTAGTTTGCCACTGAAAATAACAGAGCCAGTGAATGCTCCAGTTATCAGGAAACACTGGATACTGCATGTGCATGTGCTACTGTGTCACATAACTGGCAGATCTGTTACTAATACCTCCGTTGGCTGCTGGTCTTACATAGTCTTGCATTAAACAGTTATAAACTTAATTTGGTTATAATTTGTTATCATATTAAATGTATAAGCTTTCTGCAGCCATTGCGTTCCCATGTTGCACAATACTATATGTGATTCGATGTTAAATCTTGGGATGACTCCTGGAGCATTCTGCTATTTTTGATAAAGCTTGATTGCAGTAACACTCGCGATTACTGCATGTAGACCGGCAACCCATAAGATCGCTTTGCTGTGTGTTGACTAATCTGGCTTTAAAGAAGCTGTCAGGGCTCCCTTCTGCTTTACTGACCCCTCCCTTTCACTTCAGAGAACGTAGGCCGCTTAGTCACTCCTGCCAAAAAGCTGGAAGACACCATTCGCCTGGCCGAATTGGTCATCGAGGTCCTTCAGCAGAACGAGGAGCACCACGCCGAGGTGAGTCAGGTCCCCATCTTTGCATCTTCATCATTTCCTGGCCCAGACTGCCTCCGTGCTGCTATCGTGTTAGAATTATCTACTTCTTACCCACAGGACCCTGGTAATACATAGCACTTGTCAAAAATAGTTGGGTGTTTCTAGCAAACGTGGCCTTGGTTCTTGATGTTACCCTTGCTGCAGTTGGTCAACAAAGAAAGGACAAGTAGTTGCACTTATAAACTTTTGGAATGGAAATCCTGTAGCAGGAACGATACACTGGTGCTACTGATCAAGCCTTAGGCAGTTATGTAAACGTAATTTGAGATCCATCTACTGCTTTCACAGTCATTCAGATTTCTGGTGTTTCTCTGAATATACCCAACAGGCTGCAGTCACAGGCACGGGGGATCAGTCGGTATGGTATTTGTGTTTGTGTTCCTCTCGCTTAAGTCACCACACACATTTATGACGCATGTTATTGATGAGGTTTAAGGATCGGGGTGAAAGCTCACGGCTTCCTTTCTGTAGTAGCAGAAGGTGGGGGGGGGGGGTAATTCCACTTTCAGCCATTGCATGGGTGTAACTCCATTCCACTGAAGCACGGCAACGAGGACAGGCGGCGTCAACATCAGCAGTCTCTGAGAATGTCATGGCTCCCATGTGCTTGAGATTAGTCAATGGGGTCTACAGGAAGTCAAAAGTATGGCAAAGTGGGCAAATACCAATCTATGATGCCTGACTCGTCTTCTGGCGGTCAAGCATTATGCAAAATGTACCTCCTGTCGTTAAACAGGACCAAAGGACAATCTCTGACCTTAATTAATCTCTAATTAAGGGTTCTGAGGGTGGATCTGTTCTGACATCAGTGTGTATCGCCATTCCTCTACAAGCCATAGATGAGCTGGTCCCTGACAGAGATCCCTTTACGGCAGCTTTAATGAGTACTAAAGTACTAAAACATCCATCTTCTTGCTGTGAGTGTTTCCTGCTGAATTATGGCCGTCCCTCGGCGGGTATCTGTGGCCCCTCTCTAGTCGTAGCTCTTGAAGAACCGCTTGTCTTCCTCCATTCCTTTTCTCCCACTTGTTCTCTTCATTCCGTGTGGGATGATCCGGGCAGGGTAAAGGGGTACATCTCAGAGCGTCATAGCGTGAGCATGTCCGCCCGATGCCCATCCGACTTGCTGGGGGTCTTCTCTCCCAGAGTCACACTTCCTTCGTTTGATTCTCTTGATACTTGGTTGCACATGGTTGTACTTGGTTGTGCTTGTGTGGCCTTCTGCCCTGTTACCGACGAGGGATGAAGCTGCCTCTGCAAGCACTTCTGCTTGTAATGTTTCAGGCCCCATCTACCCACTTTCTGGCATCAGCACCTTCTTTTTTCCCCCAAAAAACGTGCTAGGAGTCTCCTCTGTATGACCGATGTGGGTCATTTCTTTTTGTTAGCGGCTGCCAGTTAAGACTGGCGCCAAGCCTACTGTGTGTCGTTTGCGTCTTGTCAAGCTAGCTAATTTGTAGTGTTCTGTCTTCTGACTGAGGTAAGTGAATGGAGGTAAGAGTCTACAGGGAAGATTACAGGCCATACTTATCTCAGGCAGATCATGCAGGTAATTGATGGCTTTACAGAAGAAGCATGTGTCTGATTAGGAATAACAAACTCCCTCCTCACTAGAACTTAGACATGGATTTTCATCAACTATCAGTGGAGGGAATAGTATGAAAACTTGCTTGCAGCAGATATATTTGAGAGTTCCCTGTCTCCTTTTCTGCCCAGCCATCCCATTGGCTAAAATATGAAAATCAAGACAGAGGGCGGGGCTTTTTCACCCATGTATCGTTCGCTCATTAAAGTTTCAGTTTCAAAACTAAAT
>JAODKN010000127.1:13960292-13982799 GCA_026774425.1 Petrocephalus zakoni | reverse complement strand
TGGGACAAACACACGCAGTCCATGTGGATGGAAGGCCTGCACTGTGAGGTAAGAGACCTGCTGGCCAACCTGGGACAAACACACGCAGTCCATGTGGATGGAAGGCCTGCACTGTGAGGTAAGAGACCTGCTGGCCAACCTGGGACAGACACATGCAGTCCTTGTGGATGGACGGCCTGCACTGTGAGGTAAGAGACCTGCTGGCCAACCTGGGACAGACACATGCAGTCCTTGTGGATGGACGGCCTGCACTGTGAGGTAAGAGGCCCACCGGCCAGCCTGGGATAGACACAGACAGTCCATGTGGATGGAAGGCCTGCACTGTGAGGTAAGAAGCCTTCTGGCTAGCCTGGGACAGACACACGCAGTCCATGTGGATGGAAGGCTCGCAATGTGAGGTAAGAGTCCCCGCCGGCTATTCTGGGACAGAAACCTGCAGGCCATCTGGATGGAAGGCCTGCACTGTGAGGTAAGAGGCCTGCCGGCTAGCCTGGGACAGATGCACGCAGTCCATGTGGCTCGCTTGGCCTCAAACCAGCATGCTTGCAGCACGGTTGTGCAAAGTTCTGAATTTATGAGCTGTGCTCCATTCCATTCATAAATTGTAATTTGAATTTGCCATACCCTACATGATGTTGAATTGTAATTTAAATGGGAATAACAGGAAGTATAATTTTAATAATTTCAAGTCAAAGAAAGTTGTTACAGTCACAAGAGAGGAATGCCATTTAACCTAGTAAAACATTTACAATTACATACAAGGGGAGTAGGAACTGGAGGAGGGCCTGGGAAGGACATTCACCTCCTAGGGTGCGTCAGAAACCCCGTTAAAAATAATGCCAATATCCAGAGTTTATTTATTTCCAAATGTCATGCAAATAACATAAATTGTTTGGCTGAATTCGGGCAACATTCTAGAGGTAGTCTGTCGACATGCACTTTGTGTTTTGTGCAAATAGTGCAATACAATTAAGGAACTACTGCTAAGGTGATACATGACAACAGCCGGGATAATGAGGCGTCCCAAAACCTGCCTGTGCCTCACTAAGCTTGAGCCCGTGCCCCTTTATCATCGCAGGGCCTGCAGTCATGTCATTTCATGGCCAAACATCTCCACAGATCGCCTTCTTCCTTTTGCAGGATTACTTTGTGTGCGCATAAATTTATTTTAAACTGTGAAAACAAAATAGGCAAAAAGGCAGTAGGCCTGACATCCGTGTTTACGGTGTAAATTAAGAAATGACAGATGATTATGATTATGAATCATTATGATATGATTGATTCTTTACTATCAAATTGCTTACTTGACAAAACTGAACCACGTGGGCTTGGTGTCGGCTTTTACAGAACTCGATTAAAGTTGAGTGTATAATTTGGAGATGGTCAAAATGATTGCCCTTGACAAATATAAATACTCTGCTCACACTTTTCTAAAATAAGTCAGTACCAAAACGAATGTCTATGACCATGATAAAATTCTGCTGTTGTATTGCTTTAGTGAAGAGTTCAGAAGACAGGAAGCTCCTTTCAGCATAATGCTGTCGGCCCAGAATTGTATGTCTGCAAGACATGGGAAAAGGAAAAAAAGATTAATAGCCTCATCTTTTGGCCTTAGGGCATTTGACACACCCAAATACCCCCCCCCCAATATTTAATTTAATTTGGATTCATTCATCTCTCTAATAAACAGACAGTGGTGTTTAAATTGATTAAGGTGTTTCTCCTCAATTTCACTATATACTGGATTCACTTTCTAGATGGGTGCTGTATACACTGAGCTTGTAAATGTACCGCTACGGAGGAAAGTTAACTTTATATTTGCATGATAATAACAGAAGAATAGTGTATGAGAGTGTATGCAGGTGCAGTTTTGCTTTATTCCAATACACAAGACTTATTGTTCAATATTGTTATATACGACCAGCAAACACCTTCAGAGGCTTTATCATTTAGGTTACATATTCTTACTACACTGGAGATTCTCTCTGTATAACAAGGTATTTGCAGGCAAGTTGTGCTACCTCAGAGAAGCTGGCTTGGTTTCCATTGCAGTAGGCAAATAGGTCAGCATCCTCTGCTAAACCTGGCTGAGTCAGGTATGTCATGTGCAGCTCTGCTGACAGGTGAGGGACTAGTTTGACTTTCTTTGTACGAAAATAGTTTGGATGTTTCTTTGGTTGGGCACTGCAATCATTACAGCTATGACAAAATACACCATGGCACACAAAATAACATTTAAAATTGGCCTATTTATTCTATAGGTGACAGGACAAATGTTGCATTGTTTCAAACCTAAATATTACATTCTTATAACAATGATACACTATTTGCGATCTGTTAATTTATATTGAAATACTTAGAAGTATTGTTATAAGACATACATGCACACTATATAAATGTATTTTAATTAAATTCTTGTTAAATTCTACTTCCTTAAGTTCAAATTTGAATTGCAATTCTGCATCCTGGTTTCAACCACAATTCACATTCAATTCAAATTTACAGACGGAATTAGAATTTTACAGCCATTCTCGGTTCAGTTCTGCACAAGCCCTGCTGGTTGTTGTGGTCCCGATGCAGTTGGGCTCCGCGCACGATGGAGGAGCCAGGCTCTGGCGGACAGAGAGGAAGCTCTGCGGGAGAGCGTGCCCTCGGGCTCATTGTTTGCCGTGCTCCTGTTGCATGATAGAATTCGTTTCCTTGTTCGGTTCTGGAAGCAGTGGGCAATGTGTTTTACTCTCCTTGCATCCGCGGAGGTGGCGGATCCGCTCCGTGGTCCGTGTCGCCCACTCGACCGCCGCCGAGCACATAGTATCCCTCTGAGAGTCCCAAAAGAGCGTGCCAGAGAACCCCCTCTGTCCCGTTTCATGTTTGCAGAAAAAGTACCGTGACTTCCGACTACAAGGAGTGCTGGACTCCACCCTGAACAGCAAGATGTACGAGACTGTGCGGAACCGGCTGACGCTGGAGGAGACCACGGCGTCGGTGCGGGAAGGCGGCATGCAGGGCATCTCCATGAAGGACAGTGATGAAGAGGAAGATGATGACTAGACTAGGGGTGGGTGGGGGGCATGTACAAACTCCGCTATTCAGCTAACCACTCTGATCGTTTTTTTCTGTCCGGCCTAAATTCCCATGAAGGAACCATAATAATAATAATAATAATAATAATAATAATAAACGATACTAATAATAAAAGGAATGAAAAAAATATATTCGAAATTGATATTTTAGGTGTGGTATAATACAGGTAGCACCAATATTGCGCATTTGGTATCGAAATTGATATCTGTATGTTCCTAAGCAATATGGAGTATCATTTGTTTGACGATGTTAAGTAAGGTAATTAGGAATCCTGTTAGGTGTGTCAGTGTTCACGGCAAACCTATATGCTTCTTCAACGTACTGTATAAACTTCAGTGGTTCATTGTTGTGACAAAAAGTATAAAGATCTATTATTTATTTCATTTGTTTTGAAATGGATGCAGACTGCTTAAAATTAACCACTGTTTTCAAGTTTCAACATGAAGGACTACTGTGCTGTTTTCATCCTGTTATTGTCATTAAACTGTTTTTTTTCCAGTCGATTCTGCATTCGGTGATATTCCCCTATACACAGAAAATATTTTTTTAATTTAAATGAGTTGGTATTATGGAAATGCAATATCCATATAAAGCCATTGTGATGTTGTGTTGGATATTTATGATTTTTTACAGGATATAGGCAGATGAGAATCTATGTTCGCTTTTTCTTCTGGACATGAGAGAAAGCGCCCGCCCTTATCATTTCCATCGTTTCCAGCGTGAGATGTGAAGCGGCCGCTGTAGATATCACACTGTACATTCACGGTACCTTCCAGTAGCTGCCTGAGCCCCACGTACCCCGCTGTGTCCCAAAGCTTTTGTTACGTGTGAGTACTTGGTGGTAACCCTGCTTCTGCCTTACAAATGCCTACAGTTGTAATATGCAAAGACTGTGGCCTCTGAATAAAAATGTTGCAAATATATACGTTTTCTTCCGTGCCTTGGTCAATTGATAAATCATAATCGCATCAGAGAGTCTCGAGTTCTTATTGCAAATTGCTAACATATAGAAGTAAAATATTATATCATTTAATAATTGTATTGACTCATTCAAAACGATTTATGCACGGGTGTGTGCCTGAGTGCAGATGATAAACACAATTGCTTTGCTTAGATGGATCTTGAGCAAAGCTGTTGCCGAGCATAGCGTCAGAGTCTGCCCGTCAATAATGCAAGCTAGATAAAAAACAACAACTTCCCAAAGGAAAATGAAAAAAAAACGGCAAATAACAGGCGACTTGTGCTTGACACCTGCAGCGCGCACAATATCACCCCAAAACATCTCTTCACGCAGATCTCGGATTACAGTTTCGGCTTAAGAAATGACCCATCTTCGGAGTTTGTATTACAAGACAGAAGGAGATTGAAGAAGACCTGCTTAAAGATGATCGGAAACGAGCCCCAAGGATATCCTCTCAGCCAGATTAAAACCATTCAGGAGTCTCAGCAACAAATCTGCCCACGGGAGGTGATATTAACAAATTCAAGGGATTAAATATAATAAAGATAAATACTGGAAGGGGATGGGAAATTTCACTCATAAGAAGCAAAACAATGTGCTTTAAGGAAGCTATACATTTAATCAGGACTTAGTAATGCCTATGATTACTGTTATTTTTTTCATTATTTATTGTTATTATTTTTCTTATTATTTGGATGGTTTTGTCAGTGGGGACAGGATGTGCTGCATCACTAACCGTTGCCCCGTTCCAGGTAGATGGCATGCGTTTCAGGGGCATTTGCTAATAGTGCTTCTCCTAAAGCCCGAGCCTTTATACCTGTAAGATACCCTTTATACCTGTAAGATGTCACTGCCGGCCAGCCCCGTCACAAAGAGCTTAGAAACAACCTGTACTTCACTTCAAGTATGTCAGTGCATTTGTATTTCTATTCATATTAGTATTATTCATATCAAGCAATACTATTATTATTATTATTATTATTATTATTATTATTATTATTATTACACAGCTCATCTTCATCTCTGATAGAATATTATAGAATATTTGTTAAGATAAATATTATTTGGGGGGTATTTCAGCACACAACTGGCAAGCTTTGAATGCCACAAATCAGAGTTTTTCTATTTAAGTCGGTTATTGGCTATTACGAAATAAAAAAAAATACAGACGCGATTTAGAAGTTTTTAAACCTGGTTTTTGAAACCACAGGAGGCTTATCAATTGATATCGTATTTTATATCGACACTGAATTACTTTTTCTCACTGAAAGTAAATATAATTTTCTCTGGAAAATCGTTATATAGCACCCGAAATAAGTCCATAGTTTCAATATTTGAAAAGAGGAATTAATTGTAAGCTGAATCATCCATGTTCTTCCTTAAGCACGCTATTTTTTTTATCGCTTTCGGTATAGGCAAAGGGTGAGGAACAACAAATACGGGCGGCCGAAATATGCTGTTTAGGACCACAGCGGTGACGTAATTGTCGGAGCGTAAGGTTTACCGTGGGAGCGTCTCGCTACGATTTACGTAAAATCAGAAATAACAGTATCCCAACATTCAATCTGACGCGTGAGGCTCAGAAATCATCGTTTAATTTCCTTATAAATCCAACCTCACTGCAACAATTTTGCAAGGGAGAGGGCACGGAGACAGATTAATAGGAGAGGAGATTTATGCCAGCACGATCTGGGCTGCTTTGGTTTTTAAGGCCCAATCAGGTTAGGGGCTACGAATAATAACAGTATCCAAATAAAAGATTCTCCAATTGACCATCTCAGCAAGAACTGGCTTCACCCCTGTGCTTGTATTTACGCCCTGGGAATTTCAAGCAAGGCTGGCTTGTTGAGAATCCATGTAAAAACACCAACTGGTTGATGTTCTCATTACTTTCTACAGGAAAACATTACACGGCCTTGTACTCTAAAAATGATTTGCAAAACGTTATGGGAAAGGGTATGATTGCAGTTTACTGGTAAATAGCTGAATACACATCCGCTGGAGCCTGACTGTGTCTCTATCAGTCTCTCTCTCCACATGACAAAGGCACTGCAATGCATCTCACTTGATAACATAGTTACGTTTTGGATCCTTTTAATAAAAGCCAGCCAAAGCCTCTTATGATTTTATTTATTTATTTTCTAGCATCCCCAAGCAACTGTCCTTACCTAATCCTTAAGAACAAAACACAGTTGAACTGATTAATTTCATATCTTTATTTCCCTGAAAAAGGAATAGCTTTTTGTTTAAAGCAATTACTTAAAAATGCCGGTCTGGAACATCTGCACTTATATTCATGCAGAAAAGACAAGCAGGGATGGTTCCTCACTTCTGAAGAAACCTTCTGGTTTGGCCCTGTGGGTCAGAGCCGTCCGCCGGGAATGGTATTCACCCTGACACATAGTCTATGCGTGCATCATTAATAAATATGCAAAAATACGCCAGCGAAGTTTCACAAAAATATATACTAGCCAAAGCATGAGCCCTAAGGGGGCCATATCAAAAAAGATTTGATTGACTGTCCAAGTGTGTAAATGTAAATGCTAAATCTGGAGATCTGTTGTGCTCACTTAAGGGAAAACTCGATGAGGCTGACTTGTAGGCCCCACTGTGTGTAGTCAGCGGTGGGGATGTCTATATATTGTCATTGAAGTCGATGTTGACAGATATGGGTCAAACTTCAACTGGCAAACCTCTGTTTACATGAATCTGTAAAGCTCAAACTGGAACTGCTTTGTAGGGCTCGGGTCGGTATTCTTCTGTGTTTATGAGGGGCTCCTGCGAACCTGGCCTACTCAACTCATAGCAGGGCCAGGGAGGTGGGTCTTGTTTTTATGTGCCCTGCCTGTAACGGACAACATGGGGAATGGTCCATACAGGTTGCACCACGCTCTCGACCCCTACCCCTCTCACTATTGTCCGGTCTCCATTCACCTTCCTGTCCTCCCAGCATCAAAGGCTCTCTCCAGCTTCTTTTCGAAAAGGCAAGGCCATTCAGGAATAACAGTATGAGGACCCTCCTTCCTTTTCTGACACAGGTCAGAAAAATAGTTCTGCTCTGAAAGGAGCCCAGGCTAAAAGTGATACCAGTGAGCAAAATGAAAGGGAAAGCAGGAAACTGTCGTCTTTTATGAAAGAGCCTCTGTGTGTTGGGCACCTAGGAGAAGAGGTATGCACACACACGCACACAGAGGCGAATGCGGAACAGCAGCCCAGCACTCGCGGGACAGGGTTACGGGAGGCGAGGAGGCCGGCTTCACAGTGGGCCATTCGGAGGCACAGGCCAGGGCCAGGAGATCTGGTAGTTTAGGGTGACTGATCGAAGGTCGTGGACACAAACTCTGGCTGACGAAATGGCTCACTCAGGAAATGCATAAAGGAGAGGCTTTGAGGGGGCATAGCCAAGAGAACCCCCCGATTTGCTTTGATGTTGCTTATCCTCTCCTTGATTGGCAATCACCCCGCATAAATCACTTTTGAGGAGTACTCTTTCTTCTTACACTGCTGCCCCTGGCTGCCGAGTATGAGAATTTTAATTACGATCACTTTCCTAAATTTCTAATTGACCATTTATGCTAAGTGGAATCACACCTGTCCATAGATCATCTTTGGGTTAAAGGGACGTTTCTTTTTCAGTCGTCACCATAAACAACTTACCGGAAGGAATAAGTAAAATCTATCAACGAGCCTTGATTGTAGGTTTAGTTTCCCCCTGTGATCAGTCACCGACAAAACGCTTATAACCGAATACCGGTTGTTGGGTGACACAGCTTCTGATGTTCTCAGACATCCACTGTCACATCTGTATATGTTAAAGCACACACACACACACACACACACACACACGCACATCAGGATAGAGCATTATATCTCCGAGGCAGGAGACGCACAGACACGGTGACACGTTTAGATCACGAGTGTCTCCCGGTGGTCTCACCTTCTCGGCTCCCCTCCCCTTTCAGACCCGGGTGGAACTGCGCCGTGTTAGCGCGAATGTAAAGCTCCGGGACTGGTGTCGGCATACTGGCCGGCACCACGCCATTGACAAATGCAATTAGTCCACGTCGGATTGTCTCGGCCGCTGCCAATTGCAGCGTGGCCTGGCGTAAACTCAGCGTCCGCTAACCACGCGTGCTCAGACTAACTACCCGTCTTTTTTTCTGTATTGTGACAAAGCCCGTTGCCACCTCCTCAGAAATGATAATTATCGTGTCTTTTAACAAAGCGAAAAGGTCCTGTTTACACAAACATACGGGTTCCCCGGAATGTAAAGGCATCCCCTAGAAATATACATGCAGATTACCAAAAAAAAGCCAATTTTTACACGGCCAAATACGTTTTTTTAGTATGCAATATCCTAATTTGTATGATAATTATAAAGCTGAACATGTAATTCGAGTTCAACTTAACTGTTACTTTTCATTAAATATGGACTATTTGTCATTTGAATGAGAAGAAAATCTGTATATTCTGTACATTTTTTCTTTTTTAATTATATAGTTCTAATAATTAAAAAAATGTAATTACTTTTTTTAACCGGGCTGGGAAAATAAACCAAATTCGTTTTCCGCTCCACACGGCTCACTTTCGCCTTTCGTGAGCATCTGAGTAAGAGCCTTAAGCAGGAAGGCTGGCTGGGCGCGACGCGAGTGATTCGCCGAGGTGCGCAGTCGCTTCTTACAGTGTAGGTGCGACCTCCACGCAATGTGTTCCTTCGCATTTTCCACCTTGATAACCTCATTGCGACTTTTTGTCCCACACGCTTTGAATTGTATTGTATCCACTTTCAGTTTACCACTGATCCCCGGTATGCATAAATAATTGCATATTGTGGGATTATTGAAGTTTGTGCCGAAAACACGCATCTTATACACATGCATCGTTGATTTTTTTTTTAAATACTTAGTACGGACTATTTAAATGCCCATTTGCAAAATAAGATCACCCAAATAGGCCAATATCAGCTGTTTATAAATATCAATCGCAAACAAACTTTTGGACGTCACACGGGACATTAGACCACGGGCCAGGAAGAACCTGGGTACCACGGAAACGTTCTCGCTTCGTTAATTAATCTGCTGGCTTCTTATTCAAATGTACATTTGATCGATTTACGCTCCTTTTCCCTTAGCATATATTTATTATATTCAAGTTCAGGACCGTCCTTATCGCCCGTGGCATGCCCCCTGTGGATGACCAGCTATCTCCGGCAGGTTGCTGGGATCCGCTCTGACATCGGAGTCAGCCTCAGCCGGCCTCCCAGATAGAAAAGTTCTTCCCCTGACTCCCGCAGAGTCACCATCGGAGGGGATGTCATCCACGACCCCAAAAATAAGATTTAATAGACATCTGCTTATTATTTTGCCCCAGCAACGAAAACGTAAAAGAAACTATTCGGATTACGATACAGTACAATCGATGGAGATTTTCGGCACATATTACATTAAGACAAAAGATGACAGACTTCAGTCGGATGTGTAATACGCAGATACTACTTACTCACAATAACTGCATTATGAAGTGATCTTTGTCACACACACAAAATCGTTTTTATTGAATTACAAAACAATATTTAAGTAAACGATTAAGCAATTACCAAACAAACGTCGTGCAGTGTTCACCACCAGTAACGGATAATTAGGCCTATCCTTCTACAATTAATTCAATTAGATGCGTAACGCTTAATAGCAGGGGGAGCTCGTTCCAAATGTATTTCAATTTACTGATTTGTCGCGATTAAAATTAATGTTGAAAACCTCCGGCAGAGCGTAGATCTTATAAAAATACTTAGCTGCTACAAGTATTCGTACATTATTAATTAATGGTTTTGGACTGTAAATTGCATTGTATGTTATTATTATTATTATTATTGTTATTATTAATAATAATAATAATATTATTTTGCGCGAAATAAACTAGGTCCGCCCAAAAGACAAATATGTCAAATACGGCAAATCTGGAAAAAATAAACAAATATATAAACATATAAAAATAGTTTTAATGAACTTCGGGATACAACAGTTAAGCGGTGGCATTTTCGCGCGCTGTGTTAATTTATGCGCGAGTTTGAATGGCTGATCAATGTACACCTCGGAAACAAATGTAATACCACCATCAACATGTTTTACATGTTTGCATTCCGTCTTTACAAATGCCACACAAAAGCATATCGTCTCAGTCGGTTTCAGAGTTAATTGCGGGACGTGTTAATGCCGAGTACCGTGCCCCGTCGTAGCAATAGGATCAATGTTTATTGTGTGGTCAAGCCGGCTATTGTGGTTGAATAAACTCAGATCATTTACATCTGACTGGAATTAGTCTGTCATTTTAAAACCTTACAGAGTTCGCAGATTTGCAGCTGGATTTAAAAAAAAGAACACTTGCAGCTTCACAATTATTTCTTCAGACTAGTTATAACGAAAACGGGGACATTGAAACAATTTCACCATTGTAGATATATCATTGCCGTTTTAATATAATATTTTTACTTCTCTTGTAAATCTACAAAAACAAATTATATACATTCAAAAAATATCTGAAGTACAACCCCCATGAAAGCATACATTCTGTAAAAATCACGCATAGAAGAGTTTATGTCAGTGCGCATCTCAATGGTTTTTTAATGACAGGAAGACACGGAGCGCGTGTTTCAGGCTCATTATAGGGCGGACATTCTTATTAACTTTCGCCAAATACTCAACTGCATACATTCCACGGAGGAAATAGGGGTAGCGGTACCGAGGGGCGGGGTAGACTGAAAAAGTTGGGGACAGTAAAATGAAGGGGTATGACGTATTCTGAACTAACAGTGAAATAAATAAAATATTTTGAAGAAGCGCACGTGAAGCAATTGAAACGTTCATGAAGATTGTTTTTTTGTAATAATTTGTTGTGAGTCAGGTGAAATCGTCTGCAAACAAATGAATTCAAGCTACCCCAAATAAAGTAAGACGAGAGGGCGACTGGTCATTGTAACAAGCACACAAAACTCTGGATTCCAACAAACTTTTATGCCGCTTTAAAAAGGACTCCTTTCATGGCACGGTGTACCTCTGGCCAAGCTAAGTCTTTTCTTTTCCTTTTAATCCGTCCCTTTATTTCAGAAAAACACAAAAAACCAGGTTCCACGCAGTGCTTTAGTAACGAAAAGTGAAAGAGGTGCTTTTCTCGGCGCTGAGCTCTCTGAATCACTCTGGAAAATTGGTTCCTCTGAATAGGCGAAGGAGGAAAAACGTTTAATAGGATCCGAGGGAGGTTCTGCTCCTTAAACAGGTGGAAATTGGACTTTCTCAATTATACAAATACGACATATAAACGAGGATGGAAAACCTATTTTCATCTCCAGGGATTAAGAACTCGACATGAAAACTGGAATCAGCTAAACCAAAAAATCTTAATTCTTAACTAGGAGTGATTTTTAAATATCTGTGACCGTGCGCGCATTTATACTTGGCAATTTATTTTCGACAAAATTTACACAAAAACAAACAAAGTTTCCAGAATTAAAAGTCACACGTTCTGTTCAGAATCGAGCTACCTTTCAGCTTAGTCTAAAATACATTTTGATGGAACTTCGACATAATGTATCCCAGTCTTTGAGTAGACCACATTTGTTTTCGTTTTATGTTTACTACAAGTAATATTAATCTCAAATATTAATCTTAAGCATTATTATCACCATCATTAGCACCACCACAACAACAACAATAATAATAATGAATAATAATAAGCACGCGTACTAAATGTACACATATTTGTAAAAAGCTGTATAATCAACAGGAGAATGCTAATATTGGGCATTATTTCGTCTAAAGAGTGATATCTTATCTCGGCAGATTAAACAACCAGTATTTGATGCAATCCTGCACACGGTGAAAGGAAGCAGACTTGAGTGGAGATACATAAATGATAATCTGTAATATCTGACATGTATACCACCCCCTTGGCCGTGTATAAATGGGCGGTAAGAGAAGGGGCAGGCTTGGTGATGGCGTTCCCTTGTCACCCTGATACAACCGAGTATACATGTGATGTCAGCTAAATGCAAGCGACAGCGATCTGGCGCTGATGAGGATGTCTGCACCAAAATGTGAAATGTGACAGCTTCAGCGCGGACACGCAGTCATCCTCCTTGCATACATCTGACTTCTCTTTAGGAAAGGTAATCTGCAGCACTGATTCTGCTGCTAGTTTGCTATCAGGATTTCAGTTCAGGGGTACTGAATAGGAGAGGACGTAGAGAGGGTTCTATTGCTTTTTCTAACAAGCTCTGTAATGTCCTGTTAATTTTGTGTGTACTAGTTAATGAGCATTAATCTGGTACCCCTGGATGCTATTGTTCGGGGAATGTCCATTTGAATGTAAATAGGCGACATTGTAAAACCAAGGTGCTTATTAAACTGATGTGTGTCTTGGCTTTTCAGGAATTCAGAAGGAGAGGACGGGGCGGCCAGTCGACTGCTGCTCACACCAAGTTCGGGAAAAATGGCGAGTTCCCTGCCTTTGGAAACGGTGATGTCCTGCGCAAGGCACGAGAGCAGGAACGGAGCCTCGGCGGCCCCGAAGGCGCTGGCCTTCTCCATAGACAGAATCATGGCGAAAGGCTCGGAGCCGAAAAGCCGCCACGGAGTGGATATTTCGGAAGGCAAGAAGATTGTCGGCTTATGCTCACCTGTACCGTGCATGATCCCAATACAGCCTTTCAGCTACGACCTGCAAACCAAGGCTTTGATGAATTACTCCGAATTCTGGAAAGCTAATTTCAAAGGGACCTTATGTGCGTCTGCCACAACGTGCAAAGCTAACTGTGGTCTATGCAGTAAATCGGAAGCGGCGTTTAAGCATTCCTTATTGCCAGGGACCCGAGTAATAAAACCACAAGTAATTCATCAGACGGTGGCAATGCCGACCAACGGCTCTGTTTATTACTTCAACTACCTGGACTCTGGGTATCACGCTGCCGATTTACTTAGCGGACATTTATTTTCTTCTAGCATGACAAATACTAACGCGCAAGCAGCCCTTAGCGCGCACCAGAAATTATTTTTGCTGGAGAACGCCAAACTTGCAAACGCGACTGCCGACAAGTTTCCCACACCCCAGTACCCTCACAAGGAGCATTTGCCTGGGCAACTGGACCAGATTGTGAAGGAAAATCACAACCTGACAACGGAGAAGAGCGGCGTGAAAGCCCATAATAAACAGAGTAACTCTTCAGCAGACGGAAAACCCAAAAATTTCACCTGTGAAGTGTGTGGGAAGGTAATGCGACTATCCGCTGCGGAGAATAAAATTAATTAAATGATAACGATTGCAGCCGTGTAAAGAACAGAGTAAATATAGCTGTAGCACAACGTAAAATCTATAAAAAACTGAATTAATTTTTAATGCTTCTAATGTATCCATCTTGTTGCAAATCTATATGAAATATTTATTTACTGATGTCAAATGGAAACACGCAACTCGTATCTATACCCCGGATATCTGCATGAATTATTATAACTCTAATTCTTTTCCAGGTGTTCAATGCGCATTATAACTTAACCCGTCACATGCCGGTGCACACAGGCGCTAGACCATTTGTCTGCAAGGTGTGTGGGAAGGGTTTCCGTCAGGCCAGCACGTTGTGCAGACACAAAATTATTCATACGCAGGTAAGAACCGTTTATTATGACCAAGAAATATATTTAAACACGAAGGGATTTACGACTTAACGGGGATCACGATCATTTTCCGTTTCTCATCTCTTAGGAAAAACCTCACAAATGCAACCAGTGTGGAAAAGCCTTCAACCGGAGTTCGACCTTAAACACGCATATACGTATCCATGCCGGCTACAAACCGTTCGTCTGCGAATTTTGTGGAAAAGGCTTTCACCAAAAGGGTAATGGTCTGTTTATTATATAATGCAGTGTTGTTTTAATGTAGATCTTCCACATTATTGTCGATATAACCCATTGCCGATACATCAAGACAATGAGAAAGATATCAAAAGTACTGTAACACACACACACACACACACACACACACACATATATATATACATATATACATATGGAGTTCAGCCCATGTTCTGACTTTGACGGACATTCGGAAAAGTAGGCCTAAACGTCACTTACACTAAGGCTCTGCACAAGATTCCTCAGTTCACCATGGGTCAGGAAACAGCCCTTTCTTTTCATTAACTTATAATCCGACAGTTTTAGGTTGTTGTTGCACTTGATTCTGATAAAGTTTGACAACTTCTTGACTTCACCATGCAAAGAACTGATTAGGGAATGCTCCAGGACTGAACTTTTTTGATTCAAGTAACTTAATTGTGAACTACTGACCTCAATGTGGGGGATTTTATTTTTTTATAAAATATTGCATTTGATATTTATTCGCCCATTATTCTAATATATTCTCTGTGATTCCAGGTAATTATAAGAACCACAAACTCACACACAGTGGAGAAAAACAATACAAGTGTTCGATCTGCAACAAAGCCTTCCACCAGATTTATAATCTGACGTTTCACATGCACACGCACAACGACAAGAAGCCATTCACATGCGGAACTTGTGGAAAAGGCTTCTGTAGAAACTTTGACTTGAAGAAGCACATTCGGAAACTGCACGACAGCAGTTCGTGTTTGTCCACGGCGAGCGACACTTCCAGGATACTGCAAAGCTGAGACCTGCTTTGTTTTCCATTGCAACGGGACATTTAAATATAAATATATATGGTCTGTTGTAAATAGGCATCTATGGACGGTAACTAAAATTTAATCGACAAGATTCGTATGGAGTAAAATCAGGTTATCTATTTTTAATTTCATTGCATTGGGTGTTGAGGCCAGTCTACCAGCTGTACTGTAAATAATATGAAAAATAAAATGTTATTTAAAGTGTTTTGCCATGAACGTATTTTCCTGTTTTGTAACGTAGAGCTTGTTTGCAGGCAAGTATTGTAATAAGTGAATCGTAGGCGTTTTATAATTCAATAAAAATAAGTTATATGTTTACTGAATGTGTTTGAGAACCTGGGATATTGAAATTTACAAATCCACTTTAAAATGACATAACTCTTAATAAAATTTCAAATTGAAATCGTGATGGAGTTTATTTAACTATATTCGTGACGTTTTCCGTTAAATCGTTGCAATCGAATCACTAAACGCTGAAAGAACCATTATTTGGAAGACACTTAATGTTTCGTTATTTTGATAAACTGGTTACATTTTCCATTGCCAGAGTAAAATAAGAACTGCTCAGATGCTAGTGATATTTTATTTCTTCATTTAATGGCATTCATTTACAGTTTTGTATTTCATAAGACGTTTTATTTGCTAGGAGACATTCACCAAAACAACCAAAAACCTGTGGATGCTGTCGAAATATTTTTTCGTCGATCTTGCGCTACAGATAAAAATTGATGGATGGATGGAATATCTTGACAATATATATCCATTTTTAAATTATTTTAATTCGTCCAATTAAAAAGCCAAGTTAACACTGGACATAATTCATCAAATCATTATAATGGTAAATATTTTTAATTTTTGTGTGCTTCAAAAGTTTCATTTTATACGAAATAAAAAACTAAGTTCGCGATGCGACCGGTCGGGTCTTGCAAACCATGCAGGAGCACAATGAGAATTGCTCTTAATATATGGGGATTTTTTTCGGTCTAATATAAGCTACATTGGCGTCATAAAACATCATCAGCAAGACTGTAGCTATAACTCAAATGACACAATGGAAAATGCAAATCGTAGATTCCTTTTATATGCCGTAAATGGGTGATAGAGAGTAGCGGAGGTATTCGCTTATTATCAGATTCGCATGCAGAACGTTTTAAGCTATGTTCCCCATAAGATAATTATTTGAATGCAACATTGCTATTTTGGTATTAAACATGCTTAAAGAGAATAAAGTAGCCATAGGAAAAGTACAATTGCAGCGCAAAAGCTGTCATAGACTAAGTAGCCGAGTGCGATTGCATTACCTTCTATTTGAACTATTTTTGAACAATACGCGATTATGGCGACGCAATCTTACACTTGACTTCCGTGTAATGACAAAAATTATCAGATAAAACATGGACCCTTCAAAGCCTATTAAATTAATCAGCTAAACACCCTCGAGGGAAGCTTCACCGTATCAAACTGGCTTCATTGGAATATTAATAATAAAACACTCGGACTATACCAGCTACAGCTCTCCTCATCTCCCCCACTTTAATGTAGGATAATGCATTCCGCACACGCCTGCTGGAACAATATTATCCTTGGGCGCTAACAGAAATTCTGATGAGAGACATGCGCGTGCTACCAAATCCCAGTCTCCCAATTACAATGCAATTAGCAATTACGTGCCTAGTCCAGGGAGCGAGGAGACGGCTATTAATGCTCCTGAATGGCCCGTCCACCTTCCCTTCCAGCTAGTGCACATAAATGCCGCTTGAAAGAAAGAAACCCAAACAGGTGGTTTCTTACCATTTTAAAGCGACGCATTCATCTGCGCCCCTACTCCAGTGGCATTGTCTTAATGTTATGTTAATGTCAAGTGTTTATGTATTTACCAAGTTGCACAACATCGCAAAGCATTACAAAAACTGTCAGCCAAAACAAATAGGCCACTTACAGCGTTATAGCAGTGGATACTTCCCACGGACTTTGTTTTAATATTTAAAATTACAGACACGGTGTCCCGTGTTAATACTTTTGAACAATATTTTTGGGAAATGACCTGCGAAACATTCTTAATATCGCACAAAAAGCAAACTGCCGTTACACGTCAGCTCCCACGCAGACCTCGGCCGCTGCCACTTGTAATATTGGCCTGCATCTTTTACATTTTGCAGTCTACACCTCCAATCCATCCATCCATCCTGCATCCAATCCTTAACCGCATAGCCTTGGTCTATAAGTAAGATGATAAGACGAACTTAACAATGTAAGGGGTGGCTGCTATTTGGACTCGCCAGCATATACTTCCATACACGCCACTTGTTAGTTCTAAAAAGTTCGAGAAAGTGAAGATGAACGGAGATGAATTCCTTCACAGCTTCAGGGAGTGCAGGACCCAGTATTCTGCCCATTTTAAATAACACAATTTCACAGCCGTCTACTGCAAATAGTAAATAACATGGATTTTTCATTTAAGAAGGTTACAATTGTAATCCTCGACAGAGGGCAAAAATGCGCGACACGGCTGCTTTTTTATGCCCAATTAAACAGCGTCCGCAGTATTACTATCTGTTAGTGACCCCCGATCGCGGTGTCAGGTGGCGGGGAGTCAGCGCGGCGGAGCCCGGGAAAGCCGCGGCTTTCCTGCGCCTTTCCGCCGGGAATCGCCCCGCAGCCTCCAGCTACATCTCCTCATTCCACTCCAAGTCAAAACACTCATTTTACTTTGCTGAGTGGCACAGCGCTATTAATGTTCTCAGGCTTCCGTGGGCGAAAAGCAGAAGTTTCTTAGAGCGAGGGGCCCCGGGGGCGGCGGCGTTCCGCGGGAGGAAGGCGCCCGTCTGCTCCGGGCTGGATAAAAAGTGCTGGGAAGTAAACAAGCTAAAGGCGGACGCGTTGCCCTTTTCTCTGCACCTACCTCTCAAACATCTGAGCAACCAGCTTTGCTCCTAGAAACATGTTAATTGACAACGGAGCTCATTACGGCATGCACATGTAACGCGGCGAGGACGATTACGGGCACAAAGGCGCATTAATGGACCGTCAACAATCGCGCACATCCCCGCCACCGGGATCACTCAGAAAGCAGGCATTTAGCTGCGACAAAGGATCGCCCGAGACGGCCAGAAAAGGAGACCTAGACTTTTGTTTAGTCAACTCAATTGATTATAAATGAAAGATTAACGGGGGTAGCTGCAGCATTTTTTAAGGGCGAAGGGAAAAAAAAGCCCAATTAAGTCCGCCAAATGTTAACTACATCGCTTTCCCCCCGTTTAGCCCAAATGAAATTCTAATTAAACCGTCCCTCACGATCGTTTTGGAAAGCAATTTCTTTCCCTCCTGGAGGAGACGGAGTGAGTTGTATTACTTGTTAGGAGCGTTAGTTCTTGGCACAAAGAGCTCGCAAGGCGCATTGTAAAATGCCAAGGGGAAGTTAATGAGCATCAGAGCAGCTCCTTGGATCTATTCCTGGAGAATGGTGTTGAAAAGATGGAAGCAGCCAGCAGGCTGTATGGTGTTCCGTACACTGTTCTTTATGTACAGAATTTGAAAAGGGCAATCTATTGCGACACTGCGTTGTTAAAAAATAAGACGCATTCGTGACCGAATGTGCAGTGGCCCCGTTTCCATATACTGAGGTAGGATACAATGGTATCAAACTTAAATTGTATAGCTCCCAATTTATTTTTTTTTCATTGTAGACCAATTCTTTTCTGGCATGTGGCTTCTGTCCACAAAGTCATATGCACATTTTAAGTGTGTAATTTACATATTAACTCTGCAAACGAAGGTATAATTTGCCTTTGCGCATTCTGGCCTATCTCTTGTCTTCCTACGGAGGCAGGCACCAACGGCCAGAACAGAATACATTATTCGCCTCGACGTCCGTGAATCGCAGCCATCGGTTAGGCATACAGAGATGCAGGAACACTAGGAGAGAGGGGAATCAGGCGATGCAAACGTCTTCCTTACACTCCTCTTCAAGGACACAGCCAGAGAAGGTGCTTTGTGGCTTAAAGGTCTCTAGGCGCCCTCATGGGAGCCGTGTATGGCCTGCCCTGCTGGAATTACATCAATGTCAGACTCCAACATGACCTCCATTCAGAGGAAGTCTTTAGAGCTTGGGGCCAAGGAGCTGAAGGGGACCTCCTGTCCTTCTGCCCATTCCCCATCAACATTTTTAAAAGCACAGAATCCCTGACCTCAAAATAATCCCCTCCACACTCCCAACCTCATATTTACTCCATTTAACCAGAAGCACAGAGTCCGTTGACCGCTGGCAATTTTAACGGCTTCCAAAGACTTATGATTCAGATTTCTGGATCTAATCTGCGCAATCCTTCCAAGTGTTTCCCAGTATTGGGATGCCCAGAACCAATCGTCTTGACCCGAATTGCCCATTAAGGAAATATCCACACTGGCAATAATAAGTGTGTGACCATGTGTTATTTGTATGTCACTAACAAACAAAAACTGCTAAATCAGGTCTTCTACCGGGATGGATTGTGAAATAAGCTTTGCAGGGACTGCTTGCAAAAAAGCGTCTAAATCCATCCCCATATGTACGTGAAAATTACAGAGTATAACACTTTGAAGTGAAGAGAAAACTGTAGAGCCTTAAATAACCTGAAGTAGATGCATCACAGACTGACTGGCATTAAGTCACAGGAAGCTGGCTGATATTTATATGAGAGCTGACCTCCCATTGGAGGACCAGCCGGTGTTTAATCAGCCAATGTTACAGACACCCAAACAGCCACCAATCAAATAGTGTCCTGGGTTAATCAATTAAAGACAAATATCTGCACCTTATGTGACAGGAAAAGGAGAGACCAATTAAAATATAATAATTTACCACAAAAAATAAAGAGCACCACATTTACAGAGGATAAAAATGTACCATAATAGAGACTGGCTTATAATTCTCAAGTTAGCTCCCATGTCAGAAGCATTTAAGTGCACTACAACCTGAAAAGTGTGCGACAAAAGCAGTATTTATAAGAAGTAGGAGAGCTGCTACACCCGCCGTGCTCCATGGTCACCTCGACACAGTGTGACCTCAGCACCTCTGAAAGGAAATATTATTCTTCAAGTCCTAGGGCTGAACAAAAAACACCATACTGGTTATGGCTAATTGACATGCAAAATACTCAGCAAATACTTGATCTTTTCCATTCATCTTGAGAGGTTTTTTGCATTTCCCATGATTTGCATGCAGCAGATCTGCTAAACACGGGGAGCCAGCCTGCCCCGGGCCTGGCCCTGCACGGCTAGGTGCCGGCAGTGTTTCACACGCCGGGCTAGGGCAGCGCCTGTGAAGCCGGGAACGCTAACCGGGAGGGCAAGGGCGTTTCAGGCAGCGGCGAGCTGAGACAGCCGCGTCCGTGGCTTAGGCACCTCGGGGTGATTGCCATTAGAATACATAATGCAAAGCTAGTCATTTGGAAAGGCTCCAGACCTTGCTCTTCAAAACCCTTTTAGATAATTCGCTACACTGTCACCCTCCCCCCGAAAAACCCGCCCAACTGGTGCCCGACCTCCAGGGTATGAGCAGGTCCCAGCTGAGGAGCAAGGGCAGCTGCCAAACGCGGCCACTTCAACCCCGGCCATCCGGATGATCGCGTCTGTCAAGCCGCCACTCCGCGTCACGCCACACGGCTTGATCACCACAATTAGGGCGATCGGGGATGCCACCTCGTCCGGCGGGCGGGGCAGCCGCCGTGCGGCGCTCAGAGAGCAGGTGTAAAGGGCTCCTCGCCCGATCCCCTCTCCATCATCACCCGCATCAGACTCGTTAGGGAGATTCGCAGCGGCTCGCCTCTCAGCAACGCGTAAAGTCGGAAACTGTTCCGATGTCCCTAAAGCGAGAGACATATGCTGCTTCTTAAATATATTTATCTCACTCAAACAGATATGTCGATGCTAGATTCGCGATATTCACAGAAGGCTGGAAACCACGTCTTTACAATTAATATGTTTCACAGATGAATACAGTAACAGAACGCGTCGATTATACCAGAATGCTAAAGAGTATTATGAACATATGGAAAATGGTTGAGCCCCGGGGCTAGGCCTAAATTAAGAAACAATACCAAAGTAATTAGTCCGAACCGGAAAAATGTTTGTGGGTGCTTTGTGTGAGAATGGAGCCACACACTCTTTTATTTTCCGTTTTACAGTCCCAAAGGAAAAATCAATATTCCTTATGTAAGCAAGAAAATAAAAAACTGGACCCTTTTTCAGAACACATTTTCACCACACCAATCTTAAATCTCTAAATATTCTAACACTAAATCACAGATATCCATAATAATGTATTACTTAATACAGTGAGAGTAGCACGCTCAGATAAACTAAATATATTTTATTTTACTTATTTTTTAAGTAAATTCCATTGGAGAAAAAGCTGACATATTAAAAAAGTAACAATAAATAAAATAAACACGTGATCTCGATGCTCTCTAAAGAACTGCTTAACTATAATCAGTTTAATAAAAATAACACAACGGTCGTATTTAGTAGGACAATGACCCGCGTGTATTTTAACAATCTTTTTGTACCTATCACAAAATATCTCAAATTAACAAATAGAAATTCCATTTGATTTAAAGTTGAGCGCTTGGCGCCCTCTTGTGGCAAATACACGATGCGCAATTAATATTAAAGAATTTTCACCCTCACAAAATATTAAATACTGTACTGTCAAAGATTTTTTTTTCACTTTAAAACAGCAGCAAAACAACACAGGCGAAATAAAAAATATTAAAATTTTATAGCTATATCATAATAATAAAATAATAATAAAGCTAAATCATAATTCCTTTCTATTCAAATACTTTTAAAAAATAATCAGGAAATTGATTTGGAACATATTTTTCTATATTCATTTATTATTCATATAATTACTAAAATCCATAACATCAGATAACATTTATATATAGGAGGACGATAAAACACATTCATCCTGCGATACTGAGCGCTAAATATTGTCAGAGGCTTGTATTACCTGCTCGGTAGACGTGTTAGCAAGGTAACAACACAGACAGATTTACATATGGAGCCTGTCAAAGCTGACACCCAGCCAGCGTATGCTTCGTGCAGAAGCAGGGTGTTAAGTGCCTCCGGACAGGAAACGGATTTCCTGCCGGTGCGAGGTGGCAGGCCTGTGACACAGATTTCTGAACGATCCCGCAGTTTGCTTCCGACTCCTCGGGGATCGCCCCCTGTGAGCGGGGGCTGTTCGGGGAGGGGGGCGGCCCCCGCCCCAGCAGAAAGTTCTCCAGCTCCGGGATCTTCTCCTCTACGGATTCCCAATAACGCAGCTGTAAGAGAACAAGTCTTAACGCAGAGATTTCTCAGGGGCGAAAAAAAATCGCATTTAAAATACAAGTTCTGGCAACTGCAAAGCAGTACTCACACAGTTCGGCATTTGGATGTTTGACTAAGGAGCTGCAGAGAGCAACAGCCAGGACGAGTAAAAGCTGTAGCTCAAGGCTAATGATATCTGGGTGAAGAAGGCACTCAGACGCTCTTCCGTTTTTTTGCAAGTCCTAACAGTAAGCACAGGGATTTAATTTTTAATCTAACATTTAAGACTATAAATGAGATGCAGAGGATGCAGTTTCCCAGCTAGAATTTGATAGGTGGAAAAGTGACTAGAAGAGCCACATTCTTTAGGAGAGGTGAAGGAGATCCGTCACGTTTCTCTTTGGCTCTTTGGTCACCTTCCAGCGGCCAGCGGCAGCCGCGCGCGCGCGTCACGTGGCCCGGCAGCTGGAGCCGCGCGCCGC
>JAODKN010000127.1:13943246-13959266 GCA_026774425.1 Petrocephalus zakoni | reverse complement strand
GGGCATACCTGCAGCAGGCTGCATCAGACTCGTTAGGCAGCGACATCGCATGTTCTCCCTCGTCGTAGCTGCTGCGCGTCTGTCCCAGTGACCCAGCGCGCTTTGCTAACCCGAAACAAAGGAGTCATTCAGTACCGAAAGCAGAGGAGATCCTCGCCGCAGCCCTCCATTGTTCTTCATGTTATGAAGGCATTTTACTTACGGGCTAGTGACGGACACCTTGCTCCCTTTGTTTTAAAGATGTACACTGAAGAACACAGTCGTCATTTTAAAACGTCAGGATAAAAATGCTGCTGACTGGAAACACAGAAGTAACACTGTCAGCAAAAAAACAGTATATATAAGCAGAATGCTATTTTATATGATGATAATATAATATACTATGGCAAAATAAAAAAAGCAGTCATTATCATCATTATACGCACACACATGTCTAAACAACAGCAATATTAATAACAATTACAATTAATATTGTAGAATTTCACTAGTAATTATTTACAAATGAATTACTAATTTGCATGCTGGTTTTCTTCAGTCTCAGCACTTAATTGCATTATAAGAACACAGTAAATAGGCCAATTTGAAAGTTAAGCCACCTTTCCTCGAGTTTTCAGGTATCAGTCGGACGCCAGTTAAAACGCTTTCCTTAAACCTGCAGAACAGTACCAGAGGAAGATAAGCCCCGCGCACCCAGAAGCCAGATAAGTCTCTGGTACACTAGGGGGCATTATTGCGACAAATTTGTTATACCACCCGCGGAGGGATCCCCATAGATACAGGGTATCTAGGGATCGTCAACCTGTCAGTACACAGAACTTGTCTGCCTTCAAAACGTTTTGAATGAGAAAGAGTTATGTAGTGGGGCTGGGGAATATAATGATCATGCCGACATTGTCATATTAAATCTAAACGATAAGAAAATGAGAAACTGTCAATTACCCAGCAAATGCACAGTAAGGATGGCTGAGCTAGGGAGCCCGCCACACGCTGCTGTTTTGCTTGTACCGTGGAATTGATAAGCGCTCCCTCAGAGGAACCTTTCGGCGTCGCTGAAGAAAGCGACAGCACAGCAGCCACAACTTCTTTTTTTAAAGGATACATTGTGAATAAACAAGGCAAAAAAATCGCCCGCCGAGCCCAGTGTTGTTTGCTGTGCAGACGTGAAACACACCGCTGCTGTGCATCGTGAACTCTGCCGAAAGCTTGTGCAAACTAAAACTGGAAACGCTGCAAACTCATTTTAAAACTTGTTTGCAGTCCATTCAGTTTGTATCATATTTTCATGTTCTGCATCTGCTTAAGGGAAATTCTAAGGGCAAGAAATTAGTCTTGAAGTAAAGAAAAAAAACTACTCGACACAGCATGATAATTATCGACAATTATATAAAAAAGATATACTGGTAAAATATTTCTCCATATCTCATAGCCCGACATGTATGCTATGATATGGATTTTACATACCATATCTGTGGTAAAAACTGCACTTTGATCAAAATGTCAATCAGAATTCTTCAAGGTGATGACCCTTGATCGTATCTCGTTTTACCTTATTTGTAGATAACACCGAGACAGAAAGCCATGAGCTCTCTTTGTGCCTTCACGCTGGCTTGTATGTGTAGTATGTGTGCTGTTATAAGACCCGTTAGTCTAGAATCCGCAACTGCAGTCACTACTGCAAAAATGTATAGGTCTACCTTATCTTCAGAATTAATTTCCTATTATAAAAACAACTGCTTCGTCATTTACAAGTGGTGCATTTATAATAATAATAATAATAATAATAATAATTTCAAGTAGCTCATTTAAAACAACACTTTTAGCTCAATTTATTTTTACCGTGAACCAGTAAAACTTTTTTGTACACGCGAATATTAGTCAGGGGCCATAGCTAAACCGAGCAGGGTCTGAACATTTATCTTCGTAACCCTGCACGTGCGGCGCACGGATTTACATTAATCACGACTCTGCTGTGCTGAATTAATGAGAAAGAGCCAAACTTACATTTCTTCATGTTTCTTGGTTAATGTAATTTCTTCTGATAAATGAGTTGCCGTCTCAGAAGAGAAGCAGGCTTTTCCCACGTAAAAAACAATAACGTGAGCTCACGTAATCAAAGAAGAATCGGTTTAAGCACTCGATTTAATCGAAGGATAAAGGCGACCTGGCGATTCGGAATTTGTTCAATAAAACGGACTTAAATCTTAAAACATCACATTGTTATTTCTGATGTTTCCATATAAAAAAAACGTGCGCCCATGAAGCGTAAATAGCTTTATTAACGTTACCCGGGGATTCGATCACACATGAGACTCGGCAGTAGAACCAACGCACATTAGTTAGCTATGTGCGAGTCCGTTAGCGCTGGCCCAGGACATGCAGTGTTCTCTACTGCTTGTATAAACCCATTCACTATACGACAGTTCCGCAGACTTCTCGACACCATACTTTGATACAGCAACACGTGTGATTCCCAGTCACCTGCCGACTGTGCCATTTACATCCGCATTCCTCGTATCCATAGACACGGGCAGGAGACGGAAATCAACCGATAAAATGCTGACATTATATCCCGCAGCAGACGCCATATTTGTAAGGTCGAGGGTATCGCGACTAAACCTCAGTTTCCGTATGCGTTTCAGTGTGCAGTAACATAAACTTATTTGAGAGGCGCTATTGTCGAAGCGACGGAGTCAAGCAAATAATGCATTGCAAGCAGACGGCTGTCGGTAAAGGCAGATCAGCTGGGCTTCCAGTGAAAACCCGAGTACGCGTGTAAGCAGCTCCACAGAGCATCTTCCAAACAAAGCGAGAGAACAATAAGCCTGTTCAGATCAGATCAGCCTCGTTTTGCCCAAAGCGATGTGCGAGTGAGCTTCAGCGGGCCAGGTCACATAGCGTCCCCGAAGCCAAATGCCTGGCATTTCCGAGTGCAAGTTTAATCAACCTGCCAAATCCCCCCCTTTATTAACACAGAGGTGAGAACAGTGTAAGTTTGCACAAACTTAAAACACACATCGAGTTCATGTATTGTATGAATTTTAACAGTACTAACTTTGAAAACAGAACCAACCTCACTCATTCAGATTCTGAATATGTTTTATTATCCCGGAGATTAAATCCAGTAATATTCTCTGCCGATGTAAGGGTGCGTAAATGGAGTAGTCGACTAGAAATACATAAATCGTGTTTATGATGGCTATGTAAATATGTATTTGCTTACATATATATATGGACGAGAATTAATTAGTATAAGCCATAATTGAATACGACAAAAAGCTTTAAGGGGATCAGAATGCTATCTTGAAATATTTTCCTCCCCCAACAATGACGTTCATATTCTATAATCCTTAGTTCTGCTCTTCTATCATATTCCCAGCAGCAGGCGCTCTTGTACACAGTATCTCATTTTGGGTAGAAGGAAACGGAGTCCAGTTGATATTCTGCTCACTGGTGTCGGTACATTACCCTTTACACAATATGTAATAATAATCCAGTGAAGATTGTCATTCTTTTATTATCAGTGTAAGGCACACAAAACATTATTATGCATTTTATTTTCAGAGAGTGCCTGGTGTAAAATGATGTTTGCTAAGTGACCATATGGAGGAATTCAAAAGTGTTAATTAAAACTGTCAAAAACAGACAAGCTTTAGGTGAGGGTGGAATGAGCAACTCACTGCAATTTAATGTTTATTTACTTAATTCACAGTGAAGGAGAGAGGGAAATTAAAAAGACCGGCATCCAATGTAACATAAATAATACCAGTTTGGTATTTGTCTGTGTGCCAGTTTGTTTTAACAACATAGCTTGTTTTTTAATATCTGATATCTTCTATCCCATCTATGGCAACAGTCAGTGTCAAATGCATGGCGTTTTAATCCATCCATCCAAACATGCATTGTCCTGCATTATCCTTGCCCTGGTGGTGGTCGCCTATCCCAGGGGGCACCAGGTGTGGAGCAGGGGTTTATGGGATATAGTGTCATTTAACTGTCTCACACATCTCTGGAGCTTGCGTAGTTGCATTAAGAATTAGATGGCGCAATTTATAAATTCTAATAATTTATCAAATTCATACATGAAAATTAAGGACCGGTTATGTGTTTATTTAAGGTTATATCTATAACATATTCTGATCAGTTCTCCCTGTCTTCAGAAGTGGAATGTGTTGTATAATGTAACCTTAACATGTTTTCCAGTGGAGACCTCTTCTACTTACGCCATTTGTGTTTTAACTTACGCATTTCACAAAAGGGATATGGCAGGACTGGAAAACTCGAAATGTTTTTTTTGCCCTTGCGAATTTGAATGAGTTTTTACACAGTGCTTTGAAAAGAGTGTTACAGGACATAATGATTCTTTGCGGGGCTGTGTGTTTAACAGACTGACTGCGTAACAGTGCTCATTAATAGTGGTTAAAACAAGACTAAAAACAGCAGTTAAAAAGATGGATTAAACAGGTGGTTGTGGAGATGCAGCTCTCCTTCTTTGTTCATCTACATGTCTGCTTACCCCAGCAGAAAGGATGGCATTTGGGACAAAATGCTGTTCAGGGAGACATCAGCCTTGATGAAACTCGGGCACGTTGAGCTTCATTAGGAAAGCATTTCAGAAAAGAGTAATCATTCTTTCTAATGACAGGAAAGAGCAACACTTTTGCATCATTGGAGATTTTCAGTTGTTGCATAAATATGGCAGAGAACGAATTCTTCCTTAAGAGAACATTTGTCTTCCCTAGTCAACCGAGCAAAACTGAAAACGTAATTAGATTTTTCACTGGGATTTATGGACCACATGAAAATTTCCATAAAGTACATCAAAACCCATATTTTATTTTATGTATAGCAATACAATTTACATATTAAATAACACTATAATAGAATGATTTTATATAGCTTTCAACAAAACATTTTTTCTGGTTACAAAAGAGGAGATACGCCCACCTTTTCCGACTGGGCCAATGAGACAAACTTATTCAGTGACTCACTAGATCTATTCTATTGCGCACACTGACAACATAATAATAATAATAATAATAATAATAATAATAATAATAACCGAAACAGAAAATGAAATAAAAGTACCACAATCACTGCCAGAAGGGGAGATGTGTATGCATGGATGTTTATGGATCGTTTTGGAATGTGAGGACAGTCACTACCTCAATGCACAGAGAGAGACCTTTTCCACGTATTCACCACAGAACAATGACGGAGCTGAAACTAGGGGAAAAATAGCTTCATACGAAAATATAAAATTCTATGATTATATACCATAGATACAAAGTTTCCAGAAGATGGTTATTGGAGCAACAAAATATGTACATTTTAAATTGTTTGACACACTAGTGTTCGTTTCATAACGTATGTGACATAGAGGAATGCTTGGGATGGTAAACAAAAAATACAATAAAAGTTAAAGAAAAATAATAATCCAGAATTGGTGGCGTGTAACTCAGTAGTGCTCAGGGTGACGGATGATCGGAAGTCGCGTCTTTCCCCAAATGTTGGAGCTGCGACTTCATTAAACAGCCTCCTTTTAAGGAGATATAAAGAAGACGAAAACAAGGAAAACGGAACATTTCACCGGGTGATGTTGAATAACTCATATTCCAGATTTCAGCAACATCCGTATGCAGAAAGACGAATGATAAAAAGAGTACTTGATTAAAGACCAGCCACAGCGTGACACTGATGAAGGACAGACTTGACATTCCACCTCAAAACATCACATTTTATCTGTTTTCAGTTGAATTAAGAAAAGCACCTGCGGCTCTGAAAAAAAAACACCTTTAAAAAAGCGAATTAAACTATGCCCACACATTTAATGTGGCGGAGTAATTGAATGAAATAAAGAATCGCAATGAAATACAATTTAATTAGTAAATATGGTCTGTATAATAATGTCGATAATGTCAAACCTCTGCCAGTAATGAATGCCAAGCACACATTTAATCGTTTAATTTTAATCACAACTTTGACTAAACAGAAATATAAAAAAATGTCCGAACAAAGCTTTGTTTTCCTTTCTGAAATGCGTTTATATCTTTGGTAGAGTTGATGCGTTATATTTTCCCCAGGTTATATGTCACTATGCTTAAAAAAAAAAGCATAACAGAATTGTAACGCCAAGGCAGTTGTGCTGTGTGACAAAGGAATAACAGCCTTTTCTTCCCCATTTAGCTTTAAGCCGCAGAGTCAAGTTGTGCCTGAAATGGGCGCTTCGGACGCGGGGGGCAGCCGGCCGCTCTAACCTTAATGTGCCGGCAGCGGAGAAATGGTGGGCAGGTTGGGCAGGTCACTCCGGACCTCGGCCCGGCGGATGTACCACTCGGGAGATAAGATCGCTGTCTGCTCTCCTTTGTCATCCACCTTGTTTTCCAATTAAACCATAGTAGGGGGCACACTTTTCACGAAATACGGTACAATCAAAGGTGGGCGGCAACACAGAGGCCGAAACGTTGGAAATGATGCGCACGTTAAATGTTCTGGGGGGCACCGAAAGCACTTGGGGGGAGATAACTAAGGAGGCAATCAACCAAAATTAAATTATGTATATTAATTACACAAAACTGGTCTCTGGTTATATCCACACGAGCTATTTCACTCATCCGTAAAGCGAAACGTTTATTTATTTTTAATATGTTTTTCTTCTTTTTAACAAGTTAACACTGAATGTCGCCTTTTTGGTAGAGAGGCAGGTGAGCCTGGAGGCAGCCGGAGGGATCGGGGAGCAGCAGACCGTCTTCACTGTGTCAAATCCTTTACGCGAGAACCAAGGAGAATCTGTTCCGAGGTTCGCCGACATAAAAGAACTTTACAAAACCACACGTTAAGAGGATTAAGGATATATTTGTAAAAGAAGCCTGCAAAAAGAAGTACATTTCACAGTAGTGGTTTAAATGCCACATGTAAAATGAAAATATGGGTTTGACTTATTAATAAAAAAATATGAAAATTAAAATTCGGATGCCTAATAATGACCCTATTGCTTACTGTTATATAACTTTCCATTGGGGTTTTTGAAGCAAATTAAGCTAGTGATGGGAGACATTGAGCTCTGGAATCCAAGGTGGACGTAACGCGCTTCCCTTCGCATGCTATACAGGGTTAATTTAATGCCCCCGGCCCGATCCTTAATCCAGGACAGGTGGCTAGTGGGCAGGGCAGAGCAGTCCCTTTCCAGAGCCGTGCTTCTCCTGGAATTCGGTAAGGCAGCGGGCTGGGAGGGGGGCGCGCCGCGTCATCCGCGTTCCGCGCGTTCGCCGGCTGGGAGCGAACCATCACCGCTTCTAGTCTCCTATTGGCCGAAAACCAACGAGCGGGGCGTGGTTACCAGCCGTGAACTCATGGATTCATGACCAAGAATGTCAACTGGATTGTAGGCAGTAACACTGACATTATAGTGCAAACTAGAGAGAATTGTGTTTCGTAGTGTGAACTTAAAGACAGGTGCAAACGCTCAGTAGGATAACATTAAGACATAAAACGGCAAAAATAAATATCAAAAACTTTTTATCAGTGTAAAAAAGTAATCAGGTATTTTTTTTCCATTTAACCAAGATTCTGGCAAAAAAGGCCTCAAAAAAGTCTGTCTAGTCCTTTGAAGTTTTACAAATTAAGTGCCTCTTCGTGCCAATGCCCTCTTCAAACAAGTGACTCCATGCTTTCTGCAGGGTCCGAGTCATCTGTAATCACAATAGTGCCATTTCTGTCCACCGACATGGGGCTCATTCCATTCTCCTTGGTGCTTACCAAGCTGAGCATAGCTTTATAAAGGTACTGGTACTGTTCCTGGGGAGGCAGGAGAGGCAGGGCAAAGCAAATGTTAATGACACGCGATAATCTCCAAAAAGCATTTCTCACAGCTTGCCTGAATCTGTAAACAGCCCAGTCATTTTCAATAGATACATTCTGCTTAATTTTATTTCCTGTCAAAAATACCCATGTAATTCCAGACAATAACAAAATGAAGCATACGGCCCTTTGAAAGGGAGAGAATGATTCTTGGTGCCACTGACACTGTGAAGGTATCTTTTGCCTCAAATTCTTTGTGTACTCATTAAAAATGTACATACTTTAAGAAAAAAAAAGAGATTTATTACCGCCTTGAAGCAAACCTGTCAGGTTTCTTTTCAGAAAGATGTGAGCAGAGAGACTTCATGTCAGTTGTGCTATCCGATTTTTCTGGTCAAATTTTAACAACAGGCGGTAGCATTTAAGCATGTGCACGTGTTCCAAGAAGAGTTCTGGTCCAGATCCTAGGGCCTGGCTGTTGTACCACTGAATGTCAAATTGCTCCAGTAACACATCCATTTCTGTTTATAAGGTATAAGTCATCAAAGTACCAAAAGTAGCCATGCTCAAGCGCACTTTAACACGTACTTGGACGGCACAGGGTTCCACTGAATGTCAAACTACTTCCACTGCATGTTTAAAACATTCTAGGTGAGACAGTGAAGCCTGTAAGGTATGCTATACTCACAATGTCAGTGAAAACTCCAGGCCTCATCAGGTTGATCATCTTGGCCACCTGGTAGACCCCCACTGCGTTCTCACTCTCCAGCTGCTGTGACAAGGTGACGAGGGCGCAGAGCATTCCGGCTGAAACAGCTCCAAACCTGGGATAGCGATGGAGGCGAATTGGGTCAGATGGACACGGCGGGACGTCCCAGGTGGACGTGGGTCAACAGAAGAGCAACTGTGTCTGGTTTATGAAAATGAAGGATGACATTTTTTTTTACATTTTTATCTTAAATCATTTGAAAAATTGTGAGACTTTCTGACTGATAAACATACAGCAACTGAAAAAATCTGTCTATCCTTAGCTTATGGGTCCTGTGGTGTTAAGTAGCAGTGCTAAAGCTTTGATGTCGTTCCTTCAAATAATGTTAATGACACTAATAACTAAACATAATTAAACTATTACTGTATAAGCAGATTGTTTCAGTTTATATCTTTATATGGCCAGCTTTATATGGCTTTCTTGAATCCCTGCCTTAAACTTAGGCTATTCTTCAGATAAAAGGTACTCGGTAGTAGGGCAGTGTACCTAAGTGGCCACTAAGTATACACAAAAATATAACACAGCATCCAACTGAAACAAAATCTATTTCTGAGCCTGCAATGACTTTAATTTTGTAAGATTTACTCAGGCATCAATGTTTATTAAAGGTGGAAAAGGCACAACTTAAACCAACTTAAAACATAATATAATAAGCTGTTTTATGATTTTATGATCTCAGGAATACCTTTAACGGAATAGCCCGTGAAGGAAGACTGAGCGGGAGAGATGGTGAAATACTCCATGGTATGAATGGACTTTATTGGCGCTAATGAATTGGGAAATGGCAAGACCGATTTTTCTCAACCAACGGAATAAGATGCTGAGCTGGACTGTTGACAAGAAATTCATTTATAAGCACGACTAACTGCATCCTAGGGCTCTGTACACATCTGCTTGCTGGACATTTCTGTAACAAAGAAACCCTTTTAGCTATATTCACAGCCGTAGCTTTGGGCCGGCTGCCGACAGGACTGGTTACATTTAACAGAAATGTTGCTCTGTGCTCTTAATTTATGAGAAATCATTGCCGCCACCCGCTTGGTATGGGACTTTCTAAGCTTGTAGGGCTATGGTACAGCAAATGGGTATAGATTTTTCACGGCGCACTTCTCCCGCTGCGTGCCAGTAAGTGCCTCCTCCGCAGGGGGCCCGGTTTGCATGCCACCAGCCGCTTACTCGTCATGCACGATGGTTGGTCCATCACGGGTCATGGCCTCTTCCTTGATGACGTTGATGAGCTCAAAGGTACTGCTGATTGGAGCGTCAGGGTTGGGCCATTTCGGGCACTGAAAGTGGCGAACCTCCAGGACATAGTCATCCTGGGAGCGGAGCGGAAAGCAGAAACATGCTGACGCACCAGTGCTTCGGAGACACATACGCTCATCTGACAAGAGTACCCATAAATCCATAGTCTATCCCTAATGCATTGCATCAAAAAGAGGCAGGAATGTGTCAGATTTATTGATTTCATCCAGATTTATGGAAATCTAAAGAGACCACTTCCCATCAGGCTCTGTAGGTGGATGAGTACCTCGCTGACTTTAGCCGTACCTGTGTAGCCTCCAAGATAAAGTCATGGATGATAATCTGCTCCTCATTAGAGAGGCACAGCCTGTCCTTGTTGATGAGCGTGACGGTGAAGGCCTCGCAGTTCATGGCCTCTTCCCGGCTCGGCCAATACACAAACTCGTCCTCGGCCTGTGTGGGGACAGAACACCAGCTCTGTACACTGAACGGGAGCCTCGGCTCCTGCTTTTCTCCAGCTTACAATCTGAGAAATTCATTACACCCCCAACAAAACTATTAACTATGAAAACGGAACAACAGAATGACGCTAATGTAGTTAGTTTGCTACATCTCCAGGGATGGTGTGAAATGTGTCCCAGGTTGCGGGGAAAAGAGAAAACCCAGATAAAAAAAGAAGGCACAGAGCTGAGAACAAGCCCCGATATAGCTGGTGCCACTTAGACAGCACTTTGCAATTTATTGTGCACCATGTGTGATTTCTTTTTTGAGACTGAGGATAAAAACTGTATCTGTGTTGCATATAACCATATAAATGAAATGAAAACATTTACTGAGGAGGCGATGAAAGTACTTCCTACCAAGCTCTGGTTGTCTGGCAACATGACGATAATTTGCGCATTGTGGTCCCAAATCATCCTCCAGAAGTCCTTGGTGGTGTGCGGCAGGGGATGCTGGGTAATGATGAACTCATTGCTCCTGTAGTAACCCTGTTTTGTAATAACAAATGAAGTCAGGTGTTACTGCGTGATGTTTGGGCTGCTGCTGGTGTTGATCTCATTAGAAATCTTTGCGGACTCTTTCCAGATCTGCTGTTCTAAAAATGAGACACACGAAACTCAAGCTTTATTTTCCAAACAACGGAAAAGGATCATCACTGACAACTTAATATTCTGGCTTTTGACCTTTGCCATTAGGAACCGTTACTACATCGAGGAAGCTTAATGTATTACACAGTACAGAAATGGACCCACCATTATGTAGGAGGCGTTGATGTAGTCAGTGCCCTTCATCCCAGGAAGTGGTGCCAGGCCAACCCTGGCCCGCTCCGCTGGAGGGACAAGGCAGACACACTCAGTGACATGGATCAGCAGTGTTTACAGCGGCTACTGAACAAGAGGGCCTGATGGACGCCATTCGGTGGTTCATCCTACTTTACTTGGCAGCTCATATCATGCAGAAAAACTTTGAAAGCTACAAACAACATGAGCTGAAAAATAGATGGATAAAATCTCGAGCTGTTTACGACGCCTAAGCTGACACTAAACCAGATAGGTAGACAGATACTTTATTAATCCTGAGGGAAATTTAGGGTTTAGCGTATTGGCAAATCGTAATCCATGGCGGCACGAGGACTCACACGGCACCACCGAAGAGTTGCGATTCTTCTCCTTGTTGCACTCCTTCTGCGCACTGAAGCATTCGACAAATCTGGCGTTGCACTGGGTCACCAACTGCAAAGGTAGAGGTGGGTAAGAGAGAGCGCTAATGGTCTGTCCATGGGATCCTGCGGGTCCCAGAAGACTGGACTGGGAATCACTGCATTAAGGCATGACTCGTTTGAAGACAGATGAGAATATCTGATGTTTGTGTCCCAATAACACGCATGGCCTAACATCAGCTAATGACGTCGCAGTAAGTGATAAAGAAAACACAGAAAAGCAATGCCAGGGAGCCGACATGCAGTGCAGGAGTAACTGGCGCAGTGCTCACTGACACCACCTTCCGAATTCAAGGCAAATGGAAAGAAGGATGAACGATAGAGGCTGGGGGACACGGTGGCGGGGGCCGGCGGGGAGACGTCCGTCTGCTGGCCCCGCGCCTGAGCTCTTCGGCATGGCCTCGTTAAGCCAGCCACCCTTCATGGGTAAACGATCAAGTAAAATGAAAGCTGTCTAAGCGAGGACCGGGACAGGAGCGGGACAGGAGCGGACAGGCCCGGCGCCATTCGTCAACTTGGGCTCGTACTCAAACGATACATGTGGTTTGTATCTCCCAGTTCTTAGAGGATATATTTCAGGGATCGCTGTGTTTAATGTGTAATGGTCCCCAAATAATTCTTCTAACACGTTTTCCTGCTAATCTGCTGGAAGTTGAAGCTCCACTGCAGATTATCTCCTGCATATTGTACAGTTCAGCTGTAAGGATGATGGAAATTTATACATGATATTACATGTTAAGGGAGGACTTCTCAACCTCACAGTTAGCCAGTGAGTTTTTATGTTTCTAATTATAAAGATTAGACAGGTGAAATTCTTGCACAGGAGAATTCTGTTCGGCACACCCTGGCTCAGTGAGCCAGGGTGTAAGCTAATAATTATGCAAATCCTCAACATGTGCTTCATAAATCCGCACCTCTGTCCAATCCCAAAATTAGATCCAAGCGAGTCGTTCCTCAGCAACATTGTTCCTGTCAGTTCATTAGATTCAGGAAGAATAACAACATAACTATTAAACATGAGACAGAGGCTGCTGGTAGAGATTTTATTCCAGTGCTGGAAGAACTTCATTTAATGCAGAAATCCAAAGAATGTGATTCCAAAACACAACTTTCAGTAGAGCTACACCAAACTGCCAACATCATTTATGTAAAGTCTCCATAGTCTTGCAGCCATCTTTTCCATTTCTGGCCTTGTGTTTTTGAATCAGTGTGGATTTCCTGATTACCTTGTTTGCTGAATCCAACTTGATATGGCTCAACTTAATTTCCTTAAAGTGCTCAACAAATACAGAGCCCCAGTTTTTTAAGAGCACATGGAATTTAAATACATATGGTAAGTAGAAGACAATGAGTGAACAAAAAATCCTGTCAGCCTCCCCTGGGCAAGCAAACAATGCTGAAGCGAGAGCAGGGCCTCTGGGACAGCGCTGGCAGGGTGACGCCGCTCTTCAGCTCATCGGCGGGTAGCGGCCATCGGCGGGGGACAGGTCTCCCCCCTGGAGCTCAGGGGAGGTTCATGCCAGGTGCAGAGTCACCCAGGCATGGGGGGGGGGGGGAGACACAGAGGTCAGCGTGACACTGATAAATGACAGATATACAGAGACATCAGCAGCATTTACAGAGACGTCGGCAGCATCATTCACAGTAAGTCAAACTAAAAATAATCCAAGCGTAGGTAGACCAAAATAATAACTCAGCAACCTGGTTAGATGCCTAGTCATTAAATCTGGGGCCCCACAGCTACAGGGTTTATGAACTTTTACAGTTTTACAGCTTTTATTTTTTACTTTGAGGAATTCCAAATTAGTTCTGTGACATGACAGCTGTTTGGATGTATCATATAAGCAAATAGCCAATCATTCAATTCCTTAAAAGTGCATCATGGACTTCTCAGAAAGTCAGTGAAAAAACTTGACAGAAGATACGCAGTAAAATTACCCAGGAAGGAATTTTACTGAAAAATAATTACTGAATTATGACAGACCAGGTCATATCATATCATATCATATCATATCATATATCTCATATTTACATTTACATTTATAGCATTTGGCAGACGCCCTTAGCCAGAGTGGCTTTAAGATTCCATTAGTGAATACTTTCTTATACTAGTTCAATAAAACCCAGGCTAAGAATACTATCTGTCTAAGTCTCTGTTGGGGAAATACAGGGTTTTTTAAAGAATATAATACTGGAAATGCTAGTCCAAGTATTTCTGAAAGAGGTAGGTCTTTATTTGTCTTTTGAAGACACTCAGTAACTGTTTGGAATGTTTGGACAATGGACATTATATCATAGTAATAGCTGCTCCACTGAGCGCTGAGAAGCTGATTGTTGTTGTAATTGCTGAATGGTGCTCTGAGCTTTGAGCTCTCAACCATGGCTCTGCCGCCCAACTGGGAATACAGCTGGGTGCTGCTGGTTCGGGGCCCAAACTGGCATAGTCCGGGGGGGGACCCACTGCTCAGTTTGAAATAGCTGCATAATCACAATGGATCACATCAATCAGTTCCTCAGTGAGTCTGATGTTTAACAGATTGATAATGTATTCCCCCAGTATACATACACTCTCCTCAAGTTACAGAGTAACTAATCATTTCAGCTGGTAAGATTCACAAAACAGAAATCTGCATTCTACAGAGGACGCAATAAAAAGTTACCTGTTTAGGATGGCTGAAAGTTGTCCGTGCATCCAGGGTTCCTGATGAGTCCATCTGATTTAGAGCTTGCTTGTGGGGGTGATGACACTTTAATGCTTGTATCGCGCCTGTTTGTCTTAACGGCTCTGCTGCTGCTCCTGGCACATAAATCTATGGCCCTGAAGCTTCTGTTTGCACCATGTCCCCATTTATTTAAAACTGTTAACCCCTGCTTGCGTGACAGTCCTAGAGAGCCAATGTCCAAAATGTGGAAGAGGTGATACTAAAACAATGAACAGCCACAGCACGACTTCTTCTCTTCAAAGCTGTCCCTATATAAGACACTATTTAAAAACATAATACAAGGGGGTTGCCTTGGTTTCGGCTGCGTAGAATGTCCAGATTTTAAATGTATTCCTGTCTGTTCTATTACAAGTTTTCTGCTGGCTGATGATGATTTTTAAGTATTCTTGTTTCGCATAATTTCCAGAATGTTGCCGACACTGTAAAAAGTTATAGATCCCAAAAAGGACACAGAAGCCCTCCGTCGGTTACCATGGCTGAGTCAGAGCCTCTACAACCTAAACATGCCCCTTCTTTCTACCCCACTCTCCATTTGCTTTGTTCTGTATCCATATACATGTGTTTCATGGGAGGATCAGTCATTTATGTGGACATTTAAATGACTGCATTGCATTTGGAACATGAAAGGATCACATGCTAGGCTCATTCCAACCGTAGTTCCGTTAGAAAACAAAATAAATATTTATATGTAAACTATATCATAGCATACAGAGAGAATTAGCAATACATATTGTGAATAGTGTTACAAATCTGTTGATTTCAGTTTAAAGTTAATTAAACAACCACATGTTTTCTGTGAACATATATAGATAACAGCACTGTCAAGATACAGATCGTATTAGCATTAGAATAATGAGGGTAATCTTAAATCTGTTCTTGCCGTTACCTTCGGCAACGACTTGGACCGTACGCTACAACAGGAGGACACTGTTTCCATGACAACCAGCCCACAGGACTCTCCCTAATGGGCCAAAAAGGCATGGTAATTTTGTGGCTTTCTTTTAATTTTCATTCAATTCATGGTGCTACATAAGGAGCCGTTTTTAAGACCTTACGAATACAACGAGCCATCTTTCAAAGTGTCACCAATTTCCGTCTTTGAGGCAGATTTAAAACTGTCGCCCAGAACGGCAACAAGCAGCCAGTGTGGCGAGTCCAGGGGGTTCTGACCTTAAACTGTTTCTCCAGACGTGTCCTGCCCCCCGGGCCCGGCGTGAGGATGCTGTTGACATAGCTGTGGAGCTGGTTGGCAAGCACTTCGGTTTCTTTGCCAAGAATAGCTTCCATCAAGGCGTCGTGAATGAAGATGTACTGCTCCTGCACATTGGGACGATGCACAGCACCCATTCAGCGCAGTCCGCTTCCCGGGGCGCCTTTATTTCTGGCAACTGTCAGATCGCTACCAAAAATCCACTGAAAAATCACCTAGTGACCGAAATGGAAATGCCTCATGGCAGATACACCCCATCCCAATCACCTGTTGGGACCCACTGGAGCTAGGGAACTGGTAATGCCAACAGTATGTGTCCAATAAATGCAGGAGAATCCCTTCATACAACTTAGACGACCTGTACATGAAACACCTGCTCTCAAGCTACTGGATCTTTGTAGAGAGCTATGATACAACACTGAGAGGGGCAATGGCAGATTTAGTGTGAGCTCTCCATTTCCATTTGAATCTATCTACCTATCTATCTATCTATCTATCTATGTATGTGAGGAACTTGGGTGGCCACAGGGGGCGCTGACACGGGTGCCGATGGGGA
>JAODKN010000127.1:13932486-13943146 GCA_026774425.1 Petrocephalus zakoni | reverse complement strand
AGAGAGCTATGATACAACACTGAGAGGGGCAATGGCAGATTTAGTGTGAGCTCTCCATTTCCATTTGAATCTATCTATCTATCTATCTATGTATGTGAGGAACTTGGGTGGCCACAGGGGGCGCTGACACGGGTGCCGATGGGGACACGCCCACCTCTGTCTGCACCAGATAGTTCCGCTGGGTCCGGATGTGTTTCAGGAAGCCCAGGACGTTGACGGTGCTTTTGTCCTTTATCTGCTGCAGCATGCTGTCGATGACGATGTACGTCCCTGTCCTGCCGACACCAGCACTGGGGAGAGCACAAGCGGGGGGGGCGTCAGTGTCTGGCCCCCACCATCCGCAAAGGCGCGGGGGGGGGGGGGTCTTTAAACCCAACCCCCCCCCCGGGAACACAGCCAAGGACACACCGAGTCCTCTGTGCCCATTGGGGACGGACATCCGGACATCTCAGCATTTCTGCACTCCCCCACGCACCCGACAACTCGGGGGCAAAAGTGACGACTGACAGAGGACACGGCGAGGCTGCGGGAGAGTGGAAGGAGAGCTGCCTCCACAGGTGCCGGGAGACATGAGGAGAGACATGTGGCCACGGTAACGACTCTTAAGGACCGCTAAGTCCAACACAGTAAATACCTGGTACCAGCAGCTTGCCATTGTGCAGAAGACATCACACCCATTACTCCCAGTGCAGAAAACTTTCAGAAGGTACCATTAGTCTTTTTTCCACTGGACAACACCAGTATAAACTCCAGTACTTACCTGAAGGGATATTAATGCTTCCAGAGCTGCATGTCAGTTTTCTAAGCAGATGTGGTGCTGTGAGCATGTCTTTACTGGAACACCTACTGCGTCCCATTTGGGTGCCGCTTTTGATAAAAGCCTTCTGCTAGGTAAACGAATGCATATTATACAGATGCTAGGCCACAGCAAGTATAGCATCCCCTACAGGACATGTGGCTTCAGGCCCTACCTGCAGTGAACTATGACTGGTCCCATGTCTGGCATCTGGGCGGCGGAGGACCTCCGCACGAAGGTCAGCACCGGCAGGGTGTACTCGGGCACGCCCATGTCAGGCCACTGCGTGTAGTGGTACTGCATCACCGTCCGCTCGTTCTGCCGGCTCTTCAGGTTCCCCTTCTGACCCTATAGCAGTACAATAAGCGTTTTCCAGTTGAGTGTGAATCCAGGTACCAGTTGGCAGGGACAATTCTAGGATTATCTGAGGTGGAGGGCACAGGAGGGGCCATAATTCATACAGAAGGGTCAAACTGATCATTAGCCAATGGCATGTTTTGAATTGGAAGTGACAGGGGTGGGGGCACTCAAGGGGCCAATCAGCTTTCAGTTGGCGCCAGTGCCCCTGTGACTCCGTCCCTGCATAGACCCCTGACACTTGGTCAGCTATCATTAAGTTAAACTGGCTTTATCTCAAAGTATCTGGGGATTACCAAGTGAAAGAATGATGAGATGGAACAGTCAAGGTGAGTGTCTGATTCTGAGGAGGACTGACCCGAAACTGACCTTTTTTACTTTTGTGTTGCGCACTGTAAAGCGCCGGGCCGTGTAGCAGGCGTGCACCTTGGTGCTCTTCAGTGTCACCACAATGTTCCCGTACTCTTCGCTGTTCTCCGTCGGCCAGTACTGGTCGCACTTCCTCTGCGGACGGGAGCAGAAAGAGCCGGCACTGGTGAGCCCATGGCTCCTCAGACCTCATCACCATTCAACAGGAACGATTCTAAGTCGATGTCCGGTGGGGTCACAAGACAATAATATGTTTAGATTTAGTAAGTGACAGGGGATGGGGTACTCCCAGGCAATCAGCTGGGGTCTGTGCCCCGTGACTAAAAATGACCTCAGCCCATGTTTAAAGCTAATGCTATTGGACGAGAAGGACTTTATACCTAGGGTTTTTAACCGAAGAGCCAATCAGGTACGACGTGAGGAATTACGAAATGAAAAGGGGCAGGTTAGCATTCATAGAAGCATACATACTCTTCCTTTCTCTACAAGGTTTGTGATCATAACGATGATCCCTGTGTTCTGCTCCCAAACCATCCTCCAGAAGTCTTCAAAAGTGGACTTCAGAGGTCCCTGGGCAGCAATGTAGGCCTTAGGCTTGTTATACCCCTGCAGGACATGCAGCCAGACAGTCACAAAGCAGCCCGCGCACGTGCGCACGTGCACGCACAAGCAGACATCAGAAAGCCTGTTTCTTTGTGCAGAACTCAAAGGAGAAGAGGGAACAGAACCCACATCCACAAAGTTGGCATTGATGTAGTCGCTGTGTTTGGCGTCCTTGCCAGCCAATGGGCGTAACTTCACCCTGCTGTGATCATCTAAGGCAGAAGGAAGCAGAGCACTGGGGTTTTAATCATTCTAATCTTTCTATGACAGCAGTCTTTTATGGAAATGCTGCTCCGATGAGAGGCCTCACGGGCGAAGGCTGCCCGGCGCCTAAGCTACTCACATGCTACGATGTTGATGTATCTGTTCTTATGCTTGTTGTCGGGGTGATTGGAGTGCTCCCATGTAATCTTCATGTCGGCCGTGCACCTCTGCACCTCCTGCAGGGATGAGGAGGAGGGCTTCAGTTCAGCACACAATGGCCCTTGTGCGCATCACGGCCCACTGTCACCGCATGTTTAAGCGGTTTAAGCATCTATTTAAATCACCGCATGAAACAATCTCAGGCTCCAGAAGTACACCTATGGCCACTTAAAAAAAAAACAGCAAAGATATAAAAATAATACAACAAAGGACAAAAACACACGTCCACATTTAACAGGAGCTCTATCGTTGTTTACTGACTAATGGCATCCAGTGTCCCAGAGTGTTTATTTACTCTAGGCGATAATTATTTGTTTTAGCGGCTGATGATGAGTAGCAGCTCTTTTTAATTGACGCTCTTCCCCGCTGCAGCCCGATGCAGCGGCGTGAGCCTCGCCGCTCGTGGACGGCTACTGTGAGCACGGCAAATGGGAGACGGGGGCTTTGATGCCGATTCTGAAACCACCTGTCGACAGATCCAGCAGATGGCGGTGGCTTTATATATCTCCTGCCGCAGCTGCACTTTGGCTCTGGTTACATTCGTGGGGGTGCCGAGCTCTGGGGCGATCCCCACCAAGGCTGCGTGCAGGACAGACGCACAAGCCGCACGCTCTGTCTTCGGGGAGCCGGTGTGCACGACGGGAAAGGCACGGCGGCCGTGGCAGGCATGCTTTTTTTCCTTTTTTTAATTAGACAGCACCATATGCAGGTACGGCTTTGCCTCAATGAGCCACGTCTCGCACGAGTGTCTTCAGTCATTATAATTAGCTACGGCCGCATATGGCCCCTTCCCAGCTGTTTTGTTAGCTGTGAAATACGATTTAAATGGACTGTTCTAATTTCACATCTGTGCTTTAAAAATACAGGAAAAGTGTTTCCCCCATGCTTGGTCATTTTCCTGTCACTCCTGCCGAAGAAAGCCATTCTAAAAAATGTCTAATACTCAACTTTTAAATGTGCATGGCCTCTTAGCTGAATGCTTTTCTTATATTTTGCTACATACATTGTATGACTTATTCACCCACATAGACTGAAGCCTACAAGTATCTGAATTTAATTATTTACTTTAAGACCAAACGAAATGAAAAATAGTGGCGAGTTAGTGTCCATCTAAGGGATGACGCCGAAAACACTTCATAATACAGAGAAACCAATACAAAAAAACGAATTCATGCCAACAACAGAAATCAATACAAAGATGAACCTATCCTGCAGGTACCGCCTTTTCACTACAAACTCTGGGTCTCTTCTCACATGGCCAAGCATTTATGTTCAACTTGGTCAGGGTTAGATTTAACCAAGCCGGCCCTAACATCCCCCCAGCCAGCTCTAACATCGCCCCAGCCAGCTTTAACATCCCCCCAGCCGGCCCTAACATCCCCCCAGCCGGCCCTAACATCATCCCAGCCGGCCCTAACATCATCCTAGCCGGTCCTAACATTATCCTAGCCGGCCCTAACATCGCCCCATTTGGCTCTAACATCGCCCCAGCCGGCCCGAACATTGCTCCATTTGGCCCTAACATCGCCCCATCCGGCCCTAACATCGCCCCATTTGGCTCTAACATCGCCCCAGCCGTTCCTAACATCGCCCCATTTGGCTCTAACATCGCCCCAGCCGGCCCGAACATCGCCCCATTTGGCCCTAACATCGCCCCATCCGGCCCTAACATCACCCCATTTGGCCCTAACATCACCCCATTTGGCCCTAACATTGCCCCAGCCGGTCGTAACATCGCCCCAGCCGGCCTGAACATCGCCCCATTTGGCCCTAACATCTCCCCATCCGGCCCTAACATCGCCCGAGCCGGCCCGAACATCGCCCCATTTGGCCCTAACATCACCCCAGCTGGCCCTAACATCACCCCATCATCGCTCTAGCCGGCCATGACATCGCCCCATTTGGCCCTAACATCGCCCATCCCCCAGCGCCAGCTCTGCTCACCACTTTCAGTTCTTTGCCGCCACCCCCTGACCCCCCCGAAGGTACCCCATCCAGCACAAAGGCACTCATCAGGGGTGCCTCTGTCGATAAAGGCTATGGTGCCCCCCCCCAACTCCCGGCCCACTCCCTTCTGTAGCAAGATAATGAGCCTGGGACTGCCGGGGCCCATTCATTCCTCTAGGAGCTCTGAGAAGATCCAGGGGTCAGATCTCCTACCACCGCAGGCTGGGTAAGGGGGCGGCTCATGGAGCCCAAGTGGAAAAGCAAGGAGGTGCGCCCACCCCCACTCCCCCCCCCCCTTCCTTCTGGCCCGCGTCCTTGGGAAGCAGGACCTCTCCCGGTACATGGGGGCAGGACAGCATGTTTGCACACCAGCCTCCTACACTCATCGAAGAAGCACTGAGCATTATTCTTAGCCCACAGATGAAAAAAACAGAAAAAGAAGAAAAAAAAAAACGACTCTGATACATTTCGATGGTGTTCCTGTAAGACCCGGCCTTGACCCAAACTGCGAAAAGGGCCAGTGGCCGCCACTGAATACCAGTTTTATGTTTTGGTCCAAGTGGCCAAATCAGGTGATATTGCCTAAGAGAGGTGGCCTAAACGAGCAGACTGATGGCCTTCCGGACGTCTGTTCCCGGCATCAGCAGCAGCACAGAGCGCCGAGGTGAGTGAGTCTGTCATTAGCTCCCTGGATCTGTGTCTGTGTGGACCACGGGTTACAGAGCTTGTTTAAAGGAATCCCACCCTGCCTCTGTGAAGCCGCGCAACCGAGTTTAAAGACAACACGACCACTGATTACCACTGAGCAACTGCAGCAAAGGCCTTTGCTTGGGGGGGAAATTAGCTAATACAGACTCACACTTCCAGGCTGCAACCTAATGAAATAAACGGAGAATAAAGGAAAGTGGTGTCACCTCGAAATCTTCCGAGAATCCGTGTTGATTATTGGAGTACAGTTCTGTGATGTGCTTGATGAACTGCTTGACTGGAATGGCCTCCATGTCATCTGAAAGAGACAATTATTGTTCCCAGGTGAAACAAGGCTGCAGTTCAGCCTTGGTACGGATCAGAAATGCAAGCAGAAATGATTAATCGGCTCAGTTATGAAGACAGCTGTCATCTAACCCCCATTTATGAACCGTATTCTTTCTTTTCAAAACATTTAACACAAAGAGCATTTTGTTTTAAGAAGTCAGGGCAACATGCATTTTACTTGCTACAATTTAATTGCTTACGATTCTTCTGTCCACGGAAACCCTGCCCTGTTTCTGACCGTGTGTCAGCAATTCAGCTCGTCTTTTACAACAACTCATCATTTGCAGCCGTCCTGGGAGGCAAACTGGCTGCTAAATACCATTTTAATGGTACAAGGACCCCCAGTACAGGACCTCTTTGATGAGTCTTGAAGGAGTAATGATTATATTATAATTATTATAGGAACTAATTATATGACCAATGAATGATACCCCGTTTCTCAACACACAAAGTTTGCGGGTCATAGATTTCCAGTAAGTGGCACGATCAGCTATTGTTGATGCTTTAAGTAAATTCAGGGCCTCTGCTTAAAGGCCCCCAGCAGCTCTGCAGACTGGCTAAGCACGCACATTCGTGAGCAAGCACAGACACAAACACACACGAACACTGCTGACATTTCAGCGACGCCACTAAAAAAGTATGCAAAAGTATGCAAGCGGTAATCAGCGAGCCAAGATCTGGCAGCCATATTGTTTGGTGGCACATTTAAGAGAAGATTAAGGTGGTCCTGTGGAGACAATTAGCAAACGCAGGAGTGGAGTCATTCTTCCCACATATGCTCGTCCTAACACTCCCCTGCTGAAATCCCATGTCACATCTCACTCTCGCCTCGCTCTTCGCCGGCTTATGTCCAATGAACATGGAAAGGAAACCTGTCCAATCAGAGCAAGGACTAACGGAAGGCTTTTTTTTTCTTTTTCCGTCGATCCCTTTCTTTTTCATGCATGTCTTGCCATGTAGAGATGCAACAGAGTGAGAAATTGCAATAATCAACTGTTTATTTGACTGAAAATATCACTGTCACATTTTGACAGTTCCATTTATGTGGAAGGGATTTTTTTTTTTCCTGAGAGGACTTTTCTGGGGCAAAACCTACAGATCTTGGTCCGCTGAAGCTTAGGAAATGACTGGTCCATGCTCCTGAATTACTTACTGTAACCTGAGACCTGTCATAGGATAGCGGAGGCCACACCCTCTCTTTCACAGCCAGCCTGAAGTGGGCCCTGAACTCACACTATGCTCACACATGTTTATATGCACACACGTTACAAATGAACACACAGGAACTCACACAAAATAACTAGGCACGTACAATAACAAACAGGAATTATCACTGCCAAGATCTGCCTAACAGACTGGCACAAACACAGAAATCGCAAGAAACTAAAAAAGAAACAAATATATCCACACATGCCCCAGCTGCATATCCCAAGCAGCGCCGGGGGGGTGTACCACCTACGCGGGGGTGTACCACCTACGCGGGGCTGCAGAGGGTTTAAGGGGTCTAAGGGAGACAGGATGCCGCTTCATCCTGGGAGACACTCAGGCAACAATTACTATAAAAGCATGACACACAAAGAATAAGCAAAGTCCACACGCACGTGTGCGCACACACACGGACACACACATGCGCACACACCAGTGGCAGGGGCTGTGAGGCTGCAGTGAGGCGCTGAGGCCATAGAAGCACCCCAATAAATGCGCGTGCCAAGGAGCACAGGCCAAGTGCAGATGTGCACATTAAATTACAGCTCAGGTTCCGTAAGCAGCTGAGTGGGACGGTCGACAGACAGAAGGCATCAGATCCCCTGTAGCTCCAAGGTGGAGGAAGGTGTGCTTCTTAACAGTGTTTGCGTTAGTTAAGTTCATACTTAGAAGAGTGAGTGGATTAACACTGTATTGACTAAGAATAACACACATCATTGAAAAATGTTATGTCTTATTGCTGTAGCTGAACAAAGAAATTACCCAGATCAGCCACCGTAATTTATGTACAAAATCTAACCCTAGTTTGGGCTCCAGTAATAGGGTGACCTACACCTGGTCATCCTAACAGAATGTGCCGACTTCGTATCACGGATATCACATACCTTCAGCTTTTATTGCATGTTGACATTCTTTAATATTAAACACTTGCCAGTTTCATTGGAAAAAGACGTCCCAGAACAAAATGTAACTCTTTTTTAAAATTAACTGAATAACATTAAACCGGGATGAGATAACCAGGATGAGAGCACAGGATGAAGGCTAACATACTGCGGACGGACCGAAAGACCCAGGTTGATCACAGCCTGACAGGCACTTAAAAAACGAGCCACGTGCATCAGGAATGACACCTCAGAAGCCACTTCTCATTCTCCCAATGTCCAGCCTTCTTATCGAAGCGCAGATAAAAACTTCTTGCGAGACCTTTCCATGGATTTTTTCATTAAAACCCACTGAACCCTTGTTCCCAAACCGGCGATTTGCGGCGTCGCGTGAAGATGAACATGGCGATGGGAGGATAATAGAGAATGTGAGCGGGGATTGAGTTGGTAAGCGTCCAGCGCCCATTTCACGCAGATGCCCCGACACGGAGGAGGCCTCTGTGAGCCGTGGGGTTGCTGTGGTGCAGGGCCGGCACCGGCATGCTATCGCCAGTGGTCACCCCAGGGTCGCAGAACCTCAACTGTACTTCTGCAAGTCCACCTTCCCGCCTCCCATCCACCATGTCCCTTATCCTCAGCACGTTCCCTGCCTTGTTCTACCGAAGTCCTGACACCCCTGTTCACCTCTCCGCAGAGCCCCTGAACTTGACAAGCGTTCCCGAGGCCCAAAACAAGCCACGCTGTTGCTCTTGACCCACCATGCATCTGGGTTCTGCCCAGAAACAGCACCGGCCAGCCGAGTTGTCGACTTCCCACCGGGAGGTCTGCCTTTTTGACATTGTTCCCTTAAGCCGCACGTTCCCCAAAGTAACAATGGCCCTCTGTTTCAAACAGTCAATTCAATCTCTAATGGCTAGACCAGCGACATTCTGATGAAGTCTCTTAGACTTCATTCAAGGTAGGAGCTGGTAGAGCACTTGGAAGCAGGCTGTAATACTCACCACTTATCTTTAGAATATCACCCCCTGGATTAATTTATCTGACAGCTAAGAACTTTCCATTAAAGCTTCATCTGAAAGCCACTTTGGGATTCTTTACATGAGGAGAACGGAACACTGCGATACTTTAAGGAGGGATGTTTCCTCATCTGGAAAGGACTGGTTTTTTTTTCTCCACTTGAAGTTTTAATAAAGTTCAGCGAAAGCGAAAATAATGACTGACAGTCGTTGATTACAGCAAACATTTTTTGGCTTCACTGCCAGAAGCTGACAGGAAACACGGGAATCATTAAAGAGAGACGGCACAGTCCGCTAAACTTTTGTGGCGCACCAGCTGGGACTTTTCTCGCTTTCCGCTCTCTGCAAATTGGATGCGACCTTTTATAATCCCCCATAACCATACACCAGGATCTGTCACAATGGCACTCCTCTAATGGGATGAGCTATCGGCCTTGCTGACAACAACACAACAAACAATAAACAACCATTACTCCATGGATCTCACGCTCTTTTTCTCCAGAGTTTGCATCGGCTTTCAGAGCGTCTGTCAACCTCTGCCCTGAAACCAGGTCTCCAGGTTAGCTTCTCGGGGTTTGAATGCCGCCAGAACCTGACTTTAAGGTTTTCAAGAAGTTTTTTCATATATTTTCCATAGAGCACCATACATAAACAGCTTCCGAGTATTGAATACTTTTTGCTTGCTTACTAAGCCTGCTGAAACCTCTGGCTAGTGGATCAGTCACAGATTTAAAATGGGATTTAATCATAATCAGTTCTTTTTGGAGGCTTCGGCAGAAACGAGGGGATATCGATTGTGCGTATAACAAAACCGAGAGAAGGCCAGGGCCGCCCGGTCCTGGGAGCGTGAGAGGAGAACGGCAGTGCATATCCGGGCAAGTGTCACAGGGAGGTAGCCTGGAGACACTTCTGTGTGGAGAAAGACAGTGGTGGTGGGGGGGGCGAGTGCGTGCTTAAACACCAGAGCGTCTCAGAGGCGGGGAAAGTGTGACCGAGAGCTGTGTGACAAAGGGTGCGCTAAGTCAACGGGGGCCTGAGAAGAATAGCAATTGGGAGAGGGCCACTCGGACGCTCATTACCAGGAGAAAGTAGATTTCAAAGGCCAATACACACTCCCCACATGCTGGCGCGATCTACAAGCAATGTGTCAGTACTGTCCGGTGTGAACAAGGCGGCTCCAAGTGTGAGTGTAGCAAGACCCACTTCCCAACGGTAAATACGTCTTCCTGACCGGATTATCGGACGGACATGTTCAAGAAAGCCAGCGAAGACACTTCGCACAGTTCCAGGACGAATCTGGCTCCTGGAAATGTTGATGTTAAATGCTCTCGTTGTAGCACGCGTACAGCCTAGTAATATAAAGGGTCTGAAGTAGTGACCTATGCTTGCAAACAGAGCCAGCACATAAATTTGCAAATAAAGGCCGCCATGTTCTTCGTAGAGATTAATGACTGAGAGCGTGGAAGGGGCTAATGAGAAGCCAGCGAAACGCCACAGTGGTGCAAAGTGTAGTCCTGGCATTTTGTTACCTGCATTAAAATAGACAGCATAGTGTCTATGCAGTTACACGAGAGTGCGCTACGTCCTTACAGCAGACTACAGTGCCGTTATATTAGATGATGTGCTTACAACAAACAGCATACTGTCTAGGCATTTACAGCAGACTGTGTACTGTGTTTACCATAGACTTTGGTCTGTATAATCTCAGCACCATGTATTTATAGAAGATAATGTATGTACCTTGTAGTTACAGTAGACAGCGTAAGATCTGTAGTTATAGAATACTGTGTAATTACAGTAGACAGTTAACTGTCTGTGGTTATGACAGATAGGATGCAGTTACAGTAGATACTACACTGCCTGTAGCTATAGGATACTGTGTAGTTGCAGTAGATACTATAGTGTCTGTAGCTATATGATACTGTGTAGTTGCAGTAGATACTATACTGTCTGTAGCTATAGGATACTGTGTAGTTGCAGTAGATACTACACTGTCTGTAGCTATAGGATACTGTGTAGTTGCAGTA
>JAODKN010000127.1:13886866-13897548 GCA_026774425.1 Petrocephalus zakoni | reverse complement strand
CCTAATTTATCACATCACTGTATCACATCACTAATCCTAATTTATCACATCACTGTATCACATCACTAATCCTAATTTATCACATCACTGTATCACATCACTAATCCTAATTAAACTTTCTCTTCGGCAGTATTTGTACTCGAATAAAAGAACTGTTTCTTTTTACAGTTAAACAGCCGAAGGCCAGATCACAGCCATGCATCAGAAAAAGCTGAAGGTAAAAGCTAAAAACCACAGAAAAATGAGAAATAGAAACAAAACAGCAACATCATGCATGCTAAATCAAAACTAAACTTGATCCAAATATAACTCCTGGAAGCCATTAATTACTTGAGTATGTGGATTGAAGGGGCTTAAGACCAGCACAATTTTAACTGAAAGACAAAACAAAAATGGCTTTAATATATAATGTAAGCAAAGATGCGACTCAAATCTCTACAAATCAAGGTCCGATGGCAACAGGTCACTGAGCTATAGGATGAAAAATGGGCACTGAAATTCACCCCCATCTACAACAGCAGCTTGATAACGTAGGCGGGTGAAAGGGGAGTTGGCCTTCCTGGGTGACCGTCACCCATCTCCAGGGAAAAGTGCTTTGAATGAGTAAAAAGAAGGAGACTCATCATTAGCCATCTGCGGGTACGGCCTGCTTGGGCTCGGCACTGGGACCTCGCAGAAGTGAGGTGGCAAAGTATGAAGAGAAAGGTAATGGTGCAAGTAAAAGGCCACTTACTGTGGGATCGATGCTGCAAAATGTATTTTTAATCCTGCAGATTCAGAGTGACGGGGTTGGCAGTCTTACCCCCTTCTTTCCGTTAAATGACCCAAAAAAAAAATCTTCCAGGAGTGACACTCGCTAACATGTTCAAGAGTACTTTTTACGTCATTTTAAACGTATAATAAAAAGGTAATTTAATATATGTATAACATTTGCGTGTTTATATAAAACATCATGTCCCAGCAATCAAAAATGCTCATATTTCTAAGACATTTTGCAGGATTAATGAAGAATGAGCACTGACCTGGAAAAACACAGCCATGGCTGCTATGGTTCGCCGCTCCTTAATTGCCATGTTGATGCTTTCAAAATCATCTGAGTTGTACATATAAATTTGCATCTGGAAAGGAGAGAAGAAAAAATCGAAGGTCACAGCTGGATACTCCATGCAATTCAGAACTCTGGACAGTGTACATTTGTCAGCAGCTGTATGGGACAGACAGATGTCACCATACACATGCATGTATCTATGCCTTTGGGTGCTCAGAAACTCATACGCGGGTTGTGGTGGAAATATCCAGAACACACCAAAAACCCGCTAGCCCGTATGTTACGGTGTATGTAATCCCTGTGTTGGTCAATTTATATTCAGGGCAGTTTGTTGTCTCCATTGGAGGTGGGAATGCTGCACGTCCCTGAATATGCCGCTGGGACATCTCGCTGAGGGGGCAGGGGTGACGGCCGGGATGAGGCTGGGTTGAGGCTAGGTGGAGGTCAGGTTGAGGCCAGGATGAGGTCGGGTTGCGTTTGGGTCAGAATGAATCCGGGGCATGGCTGGGTCGAGGGCTCAGGTGGAGGCCTGGCTCGCTGTCCATACACCGCGACCCCAGCCACCGCTACGCCTCCCTGGTGGCCATTCACACACCTTTGCCGTGCAGAGAAGCATGGCCGCTCAGCCGGGCGTTTCCGCTACTGCAGGGTCTCCAGGACGGGCAGCCGATTGCTAGGGGTGCACACGGCTGGCGTGCTGCTTACGAGCCTCGCCATCCGCCACGCATCTCTCCGCTGAGCCGTTGTCATAGTGACACCCTCATGGAATTACGGATAAACGCGGGACAGACTGCAAAGCCCCTCTCTTCTTCTAATCAAGCCCAGCAAGGCGGCCTGTGGCAGGCGCTGTGTATAAAGGTATAATCTTTGCAGACAACACCAGACACCCGTCAAGGGGGGTAAGCATGATGCTGTTTGGGGCTGGCAGTATTTAGGGGAAGATCCTTTAGAGTATATTGAGCACAGGCATTTTTTACTTAAATGGCCGGCAAGAAAGCGTCCTGGCATGATTGTTTAAAATCACATTAATACTGAAATGCTATCCCAAAGCTACAGCTTCACCCCCAGCAGAGCTCAGCAGCTGATAGTAGCATTCAGAATCACAGCACAATCAGACACAGTATTAGAAAAGGCAGAAAGCAGACATTCTTGAAATAAACATACATACAATGTAGTGTGTGTGTGAGTGTCTGTACAGCACAGATAGGGGTGATTTTTCATATGGAATTAGTCTGATATCTTATTCACTCTCTTGCCTGGGATCCATCCATCATCCGTGACTGCATACTCGGGACAGGCTCACCTGAATCAGGGCAGACTGCATGGGGCATCACTCCATGTCAGCACACACTCACACACTATGAACGGTTCACAGATAGGAGGTCACCTGCGTGTTTTTGCACTGAGGGAGGAACCCCTGGGGACACAGGAGAAACACGCAAAGTCCACATGCAGAGAGCTGCAGCAGTGGAGCCCGCGGGCCGGTGATACGGAGCCAGCGTGCAACTCACTCAGCTGTCATCTATTCAGTCCTGAAACGCTTCTGCGTTCCCATTATGGAGGCGGAGTGCTGTAGTTTAAAATGTATACCTGAAAAATAACAGTACTCAGTCTCTGCCTTTGTATAATTAATGCCAGTCTGGGTGAGGCTCCAGGACCCCCGCCAGCCTGACCAGCACAAGCAGCTAGATGATGGTAGGATGGATAAATAATGCCAATAATAAGAGTGTTTCTCCAGCGGAAATCGACAGCGTGCGAGCACAGTGAGCACAGGAGACTCCAGGCGCGATTAAAGAAGCAGGTGCGGCTTGCATGGCGGGGCCCGGCCAGCTTTCATCTTCCCGGGCAAAAAGCAGCACATCTGTAGGCAGCCTGCGTCTGGCTGCATGGAGGAATGACACATGGGCACGTCGCCCATCTGCATGCAGCAGGGAGACCCGCAGCACAGGCAGAGAGAGACCCGCACAGGGAGAGAGAGACCCGCAGCACAGGCAGAGAGACCCACATCACAGGCAGAGAGAGACCCGCAACACAGGCAGAGAGAGACCCGCATCACAGGCAGAGAGACCCACATCACAGGCAGAGAGAGACCTGCAGCACAGGCAGAGAGAGACCCGCAGCACAGACAGAGAGAGACCCGCAGCACAGGCAGAGAGAGACCCGCAGCACAGGCAGAGAGAGACCCGCATCACAGGCAGAGAGACCCACATCACAGGCAGAATGCTGCAGTAAGTGTCACCTCACAGCGCCACTGGGGGGGGGGGGCTGCCTCTAGCCAGACACAAGAGGACACCCCAACGCCCGGATGGGTGCGCGCAGGGCTGCCGCTGCTTTTGCGGTTGGTGCTTTTGTTTGGTCATAAATGTGCAAGCGGATACATCGGAACCCCGGAGTCCCACAACACCAGGGCCTGAAACATTAAGCCAAGCGGCAAATTACTCATGCAGATATGCTAATAATTTATTCCGGCGCGTGAAAGAAAGTGGCAGCCGTCGGCAGCCTTTGCGGAAAGGCGTCCTCGCTAATGGGGCCGTCAGGCGGGGCGCCATGGAGGTGCCCACTCCTGCTGAAGCCCCCCCGAGACCTCGGCAGGCAGCTGAGGAAGACGGGCACGCGCTTCTCTGCCTGGCGGTTCCCACGTCACGCAGCGGCTGTGATGGGCTGCATGGGAATGTGGTGCGGGGAATGTAATCACCTCAGGTGGGATTCGGGGCTTCCGTCAGCAAAAAGAAACCGGCGCCGCTTCTCACTTTCAATCCTTTATATGCTCTGCAATGTGACGCGGCCAAGAAGACGAGCAAGACTGAGAGGCCCCTGAAACAGCCCAGCACCAAGCACAGATCTTTAGACACCAGACGGTTTCCTGGGAAGAAAACTCAGACAAAATACGCCCTGGCTTAAGGGCTGACAGATTCCTGCCAGAGTCCTCTCCTTGTCATGTAGGGTGAGCCCCGGCATAATCCTGAAAAGCTCGGAGGCTCTGGGGGACCATTAAAAAGCAGGCACTTGTTGTGATCACAGAGCACCGTATGGATCACATCACTTCGCCGACTTATTCGCTAAGTTCCTCGGGGAACGATGACGAGGAGCTCGGCCTCCAATCCAGCTCAGGTATATCAAACGAATAACAAAATAAAGCTTGGATTCACACAGCTATCATAGTTCCTGCGGCTTAACGAGTAACTCCAGCAATGCAAAGGCGCTGGGCGGGGCAGGACGATGGCCGCCTTACTGGCAAACAATGATGTCTACAGGGAAACACCACCGAAGACGATGGCGTCGGGTGGGAGGGCTTGGCTCGTCTTGTAAAGGTACTATACATTTTTATATTCACCCAGACTTTCTGTACTTTACCACTGTATAGCTTGCTGTGAAATTCAAATCACATCCTTCAGTACTACAGGGCCTATCTTCAGTGTGCAAGTAAATGCACTTTTGCCCTCAAAACAGCAAGATTAAGTACTGAGGTACACAAATGGAAATCCAGAGTAAGTACTGAAGTACGCAAATGGAAATCCAGTGTAAGTACTGAAGTATGCAAAGAGAAATCCAGAGTAGCTACTGAAGTATGCAAATGGAAATCCTGAGTAAGTACTGAAGTACGCAAATGGAAATCCCGAGTAAGTACTGAAGTACGCAAAGAGAAATCCTGAGTAAGTACTGAAGTCTGCAAATGGAAATCCCGAGTAACTACTGAAGTATGCAAATAGAAATCCTGAGTAAGTACTGAAGTACGCAAATGGAAATCCCGAGTAGGTACTGAAGTACGCAAGGAGAAATCCTGAGTAAGTACTGAAGTATGCAAATGGAAATCCTGAGTTTTATCCTATAAAGTGTGCTGTTGTTCCATTTTTTCAAAATAAAAATGTAACCAGGAAGGAAACTAATTCCTTTATTTCAATTTATAGAAACATGTTTTTTGTCTTTTATGTCTATTATTAACTGATCAGAAACAGCAATTAATTATTTGAAGTCCCTGTAGTCTGGCCAGTAAGTTAGCATCAATTATGGCCTCTCAAATGCAATGTGAAAAATTTGAATTATAACAGCGACTTTACTGCATTTTTCCAAAACAGGAAATATTCTCAGTTAAATATGCAGGGCGAGAAATGGTGAAAAACAGTTCATAACAATATAACAATTAGGAATTATTTATTAAAGGTACAGCAGGAAGTCTTGCAATACAAATAAAAATCGCCCCATGATTTACTGAGATACAGTGGATATAAAAAGTGTCCACACCACTGTTAAAATGCCAGGTTTTGTGATGTAAAAAAATGAGACCATGGTAAATTATTTCAAAACCTTTTCCACCATTAATTTGACATATAAGCTGTAAATTCAACTGAAAAACCAAACAAATCTGTTAAGTGGAACAATATAAAAAACAAAAAAACATACAATAAGCTGGTTGCATAAGTGGTCAGACCCACTTTTCCACTTAGCAAATTTGTTTGTTTTTCAATTGAATTGTACAGCTTATAGGTCAACATAAAAGTGGAAAAAGCTTTGATTTATCATGGTGTCATTTTTTTACATCACAAAAACCTGGCATAACACTGGTGTGGACACTTTTTATATCCACTGTAGGTGCATGAAATGGACACTGGCATCGTCCATTGGCCTATTTGGGGTTCACATCCCAGAGAGTGCACATAAATTGGAACCCTTCCTTGTGCTGTACGTCACTTTAGATAGAAGTGTCAGGTAAATGTAGGTAGCTGCCATCATCTGAAGACCGGAGGGCCGGAGCTGACGGTCAAGTCCAGTGAGGTAGGTGTAGCTTTGGTCCACACAGGCCGGATCTGAAGGCCAGCATTCTGTAATCTGTCTACAGACATGGCCCTTTTTTTAGACAGACTTCTGTATTGTACTTCAATGTGTAGATACAAAACACAGGGAAAGACAGCAAAGCCGGGAACGGAACCCAAGAGTGATGTCGACGGGCATGGTAAGAGGCACGGTCGATGCAGTCAGTGTTCAGACAGCCTGGCACGGCAAAATGGCAGCGCTCCAAAGGACGTGGGCTCACCCCCCCCCAATCCCGGCATGAAAATAAGACCAGCTGCAGAACACCAAACCCTCCTGGCTTTATTTTTATTAACATTCTAGATAGGTAAAGCAGAATGACACCTCATCGCCTTGGGAGGCAACATTGTGCTCCTTGCTTCTCTTTGTTTTTTGGATTTGCACGGAGTTTGTGCTTTTGATGCTCTGAATGCCCGGGGCCCGCCTGCCCTCGGGGGTCATGCCCCCAGCCCTCTCTCCGTCTCCTGATAACTCGACATTGTTATCTAAAAATACCCAACTTCCTGCAAATCGGCAGCAAAGCCGGGCTGGAGGTGGCCGGTAAAAAAAAAAAAACAATAAACATCCGTTAGCAACAACAAAGAGACAAAGAGCCGCCCAGTTGACTAATTAAAATGAATCAGCTGCTTCCCGTCTTCCTCTGACTGGAGGCAAACTGCAGTCATTTGTTGTCCGTCTCAGTGTTCAAGGAGAAACACACTGACCATCTATCTCAATTCAGCCGGTCTTAACTACATTAGCCAATTAGCTTCTCCCCCAGGCTAATTTTAGTCATTATTGGCACAGCCAATCTGCTCTTCAGACTGCGCTCACATAAAGCTTCCTGTTGCTCAAAGAGCAATTATCAGGTCGTTCTGACGTTTAAAAATGGCTGCTTTCCACTATAAATTGAATAAATGATAATGTTGGCTGCGCTGCTATTTGGAGCAGAGTTGCGGTGAGGAGCTTGGCGCAGCACTTTCTGCAGGCTCTTTTGGTCAGTCAGCGCCAGCTTGTGACTGGTGACATGTCAGAAGAGACTGGGAATGGCCAGGGGCCGTCTTAACTACGTGTACCCGCCGCCCACGGGTACAACCCCGAGTGAGTGGCATAGCCGAACATGACGACAATGTCGTCCTCCGGGCTCACAAAGGCCGAATAGCACAGACACCGGTATGCTGGGGGCAGAGGCCGGCCTGCCCCGTAACAAAGTGGATTACCAGGCTAGTCCAGGTGCCACACCCAGCAGGCACTGGGGCAGAGAAGGAGCGAGGGAGGCAGGGAGAGGTCCTGTACAACACGGTCAGACGTGAGGCACTGGAAGTGCTTACGCCACCTGGAGGCCCCTTCGGTGTGCAAACTGGGGTGATCTGCATGGCCGTCTTTAGGGAGAACCTCGGGCAGTGCCTAAGAAAGCCCCTCTATAACCTCCACGTTCTTGGTGGGACACTGCATGAAGTATGTGTGGGCTACTCTCATTTCCCACACAGTGCATGCATTCATATCTCTCTGAAAAAAGCACCAGTGTTAGTATGCATTGTCGAATTAAGGCATCATTAAAAGGTCCCCTGCTTTAACCCTAAGAGAGTGAGCATGTCAACCGGAAGAGCACACAGGCCCCGAGTCTCTCTCAGTCTTTCTGTCCCCAGCTGGTCAAGGTGTCACTGCAATGCAGCGCTAAAGGTCAGCGTGGATTCATACGCTCTTCGTATGCTGGCTTATTTCGTGCTACTGCTACTGCAGATGAGCAGAACAGGCCCTCACACCTGCCTCCGATGCCCTTCCATTTTTCAGTGTGTTAGATCTCAGCAGCTAAGCCCATATATTGATTTCTGCAGTTATTCCTTTAAAACAACAGCCATCAATGTCTGGAGGGAGACAAACGATGCTTGGCACCATAGCGGACCACTTTCCAAAGATTTCCTATGCCTCCTATGTACTCCTCCTTGTCCTACCTCCATTTGACCTGGCTCCTCTGTACGCCTCCCCCCCATCCTATCGATAAAATCTATACCCAGCCTCTGAGCGAAGCAATTTCAATCCATGCCTCTCCCCCAGCCTAAGGATGCAGAAAAAGGAATCTAAAATGTGTTATATACTTTAAAACATCCGCAGGAGAAGAGGTGCGGGCAGAAAGCGCTGCTGCTGACTTCGAGGAGAACATCTCAGGGCCATAGTCTCTGACACTCTTAATATAAATGGTAATAATGGTACACAGGCACAGAATTTCAAGTGCCAAGTGATGTTCCTGTCTCACTACCAGAAAGTTTCCTGGAGGAAAAAATGTAACACAAGCCGAGGTACAACCCCCCCCAACTCGATGCTAACATGAAGCTGACTGGGTGGGTGTTACCCAGACGTGCCACTGTCCTTATCATGAACCGGGTGGTGGTGGTGGGGGATTAGATAACCTTTAGACATGTGAGCTCTGTGGCTTTGGAATGAGCTGTTCAGCTCGTAAAGCCTGCTTGCCGCCTTAAGAGCACGGCTCAGAAGCCATTTGCATCTCAGGAACATGATGGCCAAGGAAAAAAAAAAAATCCAACAGCAACAAATGAGGGCTGAGAAGGGGAGACTGCGCGCACAGCCTGTTTTACACGCTGAGGAACACAGTGACTCCTCGCGCACTCTCCCAATCCGATTCATGTCCCTGCTTCTGTCAGAACGCCTGTCTGCCCAGGGCTCAGTCAGAGACAGAGGGAGGAGAGGGAGAGTTAGTGAGAGAGAGACTGAGAAATAAGACCCAACACAGGAGCCATTCTGCTCTGACACGCTGTGCACGCCGTCTCCATCGCTGCACTGCGGCCTCGATGGCCGACATAATTACTGTTTTTGTCCGCGATATATGCTAGCCTGAAAAACACTGTGGCAAACTGGCATCGCGGCAGATGTGTAGTGGGGGGTGCTGTCCAAGCAGATATGGCTGAAATATTTCAACAAACAATACTCCGTGTTAAATGAGGAAGCGTAACCTTCTGGTGTTTAATAATGAAAGCCATCGGTCTTGGTGTGTAAAACTTGGTGTGTGAAAACAGCAAACGGCTGGGGTGGTGGGGAGGGTGTTTCGTCTCACCGCAATAGGAATGGCGGCGTCACCGGGCACGGAACCATGCCCTTTGGATGTCACGCCCTACAGAGAGTAAATTCCATAGCCGCGAGTCCGGCCCACACTGCCTGTGTGCAGGAACTGCCGGTTAGGAATATGCCGAAGGCCCACCCGCCTACAATGACGGATCAAGAGGAAAGAAATGGTCATCGATTGGAAACAAAAACCACGACAGAATCATGACCAAGTTACCCCACAATAAGCATTCGGGGCCAAATGACGTTCAGCCCGACTTTGCGAGATGGATCGGGAGCAGAATCGGGGATCCTCCCACGTGGTACTCTACTTCATGTCCTTCGACAAAAAAAAAAAAAGATTCTGAATGCTAATATTGACAATTTGTGTCTACTGAGTATGTTCTCCGAATTGTGTGATTTTTTGTTCTTTAAAAATTTCGAAGCTAGACCTTACACTAATTGAAGGTGGGGTCACGGATTTCTTTAGCTATATTCAAAAACGGCTGTAACACCTCATAGAGTTCCTGCTTCCTTGGTAAGTTTTCTTCCCCCAGGTATTGCTTTTCAAAAAAATGCAACTTTATTGGTTTCTAGAAAGCGGAGAAAAATCCTCTCATATCTGCAAAGAGATTATTAAAAAATGGCTGAGAGCCGAGCACGGGACCGCGGGCGGGGGAACGGTAGCTGGGCCTTGGGGGGTGCGTCATTTTGGCTGGATGGATGTGCTCTCACAATCGCTGGGAACAGGGGATGGGGGATTACGCCCTGACATTACGCCCTGACATCACAATGTGACATTACACTGTGAATACGCCGCGATAGGCAAATATATAAATAAAATATCATAAAATATAGATAAATGAACATATATTACAAAAAAACTGAAAGAGTCAGGGGCAGGTGGTCATCAGTTATTTTTGAAGGCTTAATGGAGCATGGCTGAGAAGGGAAGCTGGAAGGCAGAGGTGCGAATGCATTTAAAGGAGGGAGCCAATCCACGGGCAGAGGAGGCGGGGCCACAAGCACAAGCGAAAGCAGCAGAAATACCAGCTGTGTTAACTGGCTGAAGGCTCCCCATTTCTGCATATCTTTCTGCTTTTTGCCTTAGAGGGAAGTTTGCTCATAGCTGCATGATGGGATTGCGGCCTGGTCTTTAAAAGCCGAGATTTGTCATTACGAGTGAGAGTCACGTGCCGCACAACTGCAAAACTCCCTTGTGTGTGTGCTCTGGCAAGCCAGTGCCCCTCCCCTTGCACGAGTGTCTGCGTGTGTAGTGTGAAAGCCCGTCTGCACAACTGTAGAATAGGCTCGTAATACAAGCCAGTCGATTCGGCGTAATTAGCAGCGGAGTGCCGCACAAGTATTCCCAGAGTGCACTGCACCACAGGCTAGTGGGCCATCAGGAACTGCGGCAAGTAACTGGGGCCTAGTTTCCTGTGAAAACAACATGGCCGGCTTGACGAGAAGCAGGAGCCGTACACTGGTACAGCATGACGCCGCGTGAGATCGCGGGCCAGTAGTGCTTTTGTCCTGATTGTACAAAAAACTCAACTCATTATGTAAAGGTGCAATTAATGGCGGCACAGTGTGCCCTAACTGAGCAAAGTGCTTAGCGCAGCTAGGCTATGCTACTGCCAGACTCACGTGTGGTGCTTTGTAAACATTAAGGAATGTAAGAATGCATGCATGCCTTCGATGTGGGTCAGTAAGAGACGGAGCCCCAAACCGCGGAGCTGTTTTCCGCTACATTATGTACGAAGGAAAGATGCGGCAGGCCTCCTCA
>JAODKN010000127.1:13851180-13867522 GCA_026774425.1 Petrocephalus zakoni | reverse complement strand
GCCGACAAAAACAGCCCGCCGAAAGCAAAGCCAGCAAGAACAGCCGATCTAAAAGACAGCCGACAAGAACAGCCCACCAAAATCACAGCCGACAAAAACAGCCCGCCGAAAGCAAAGCCAGCAAGAACAGCCGATCTAAAAGACAGCCGACAAGAACAGCCCACTAAAATCACAGCCGACAAAAACAGCCTGCCGAAATCACAGCCGACAAAAACAGCTCGCCGAAATCACAGCCAACAAGAACAGCCCACTAAAATCACAGCCGACAAAAACAGCACTTTGTGCAGATTAGCATTTACCCCAGGGAAACACGCAGAAAAAGCCAAGCGCGCAGACAACTCTGATAACAGCAGATGAATATTAGCATTCAGGGCTTGGCCGCCTGCTTGCAGATAAAACCGCAAATGAAATGCTTACTAGGAAATGCAGGGGGGTGAGAAAAGTTTACTTTCACGGCTGTTTGAAGAGAAACAAAAGGGAATAACGGACACCTTGGCTGTTGGCGATAATGCATTTGCCTTGGAACAATGGATGGGCACAAACGGCGCTGATGGGGGAAAGGAACTCTCCTGGGTTTCCAGTGCTGGGGCACAGCTAGGAGACTCCCAAAAAGAGAGAATACAAAAGCACGCCCGGATGTGCAGTGTGGGCAGGATTTCCAGAATATCCATTAGGCCCTGATAGCGGCGAGAGAATTTCCTGGCACAAGCAGGAGGCTGGTTTATTGCAAGTGCACAGGTCCTGTTAAGCCTGGCGCTCAATGCGGGCTTTCGCCCAACAGCTGTGGGATTCACAGCTAAATTTGAGCGGAGAGCTCTCTGTCCCCACACTGGATCTGGGCTGAGAAGCCCAGAAGCTGAGTTCCATGTGTGCTCTAGTGTTACGAGTCTGTTTAATGGCTCTCAAATACAACACCCCGATCCGAGTCCCGCCCCCCCACGGACACTCTCCCCCAGTCAAGGGGACAGATCATATACCACCCTATAATAACCTAATTACATCAATTAGATGCTGCAGTTACTCAAACCGGCCACACATCTGAGCAATTTAGTAATCAATGGTAATATGTGACAGGAATGTTGGGATGGTGACCTTCCGGGAGCAGATGCAAGTGTTAAGGACATATTCACAACTACTGATTATCTAAGGCAGGAAATACTATGTCAAGTAAACCAAACAAAAAAACACTGTTCCAAAGCCTGAGAGCAAAAAACATTTCAATTATCGACGGCTGTAAATTAATATGGCTGCCCTTAGGCCTGACGCATAGCTACACAAATAATCCTGTTTTTAAAACCACCGGGAATCATTCAAGGTTGTAGGATCTTCATCAATCGATGACGACAACACTCTAATTGGGTATTCAGCGTTCTCGGCATGAGAACTATAGACACCCAAAGCCGGCATATCTGAGGCACAGTGTTATTGATATACATACCTGAAATAATGAGCTGACTTCCAGCTGAAAGGAAACAGGCAAATAAAAACTCCTTTGTATGTCCTTATGTACCACCTCTCCTTGGCCCCTTCACTTACAGCACAGGTAATTTTTTTCACCTTGGATTTAATCACCATATAACAGTTTTGCTCTGATATTACCATGATATTACCAGGGGACCAAGGACGGCTGCGGGGGTTAAAATAGACTGTCTGTTGGCATGTCCTTATGCATTAATTAGAAAACTAATTTTTGTCTGCGGCCAGCCAAGGCATGTCCACTGAGCCAATGGGCATCAGTGCCTCTATCCCACACGTACCCGGCAAAGATCCCCTCGCAAGCTGTCGGCAAGCGCTGAACACGTGTCCGGCAAACCCAGCTCTGAACACAACCGCAGACACCCTACCCGCCCCGCGCATCGACACGCATGCAGGCCCCCGGGAAAACGGCCCTTTAGACTAGGAGTGTAAAACGAGGAAAAAGACACCTGACAAAGCCAGGACCTGAGAACGCATGTGCATGACACACAAACAAACGCCAGCTACAGCAAAGGAGAGCAGTTTCTCTTCATGACTGTCGTGAAGCTGCTTCTTCAGGTTTCTCCCTGTTTTTTCCGTGGGCAGATATGACTCATTAAGCCTATGGAACACAGTCCCCTCCCTGACACTTTAGCTTTGACTGAGAAGAAAGGCGGCGATTATCCCGCTTAAGCATTTGTCGATGCGTTTTGAAGTCGCGTTTGTTTCTTCGTTTCCATTTTCCTCCCTCCCTGGAAGAAATGAAAACAAACGCCAAGCCTACCAGGGATACAGAACTGGAGTGACAGTCAGGTATTAAAAACATATTGCCTGATATTTTTTGTGTCCTTGAGGTTTAGCTAGTTGGCAGCTAACTTGATGGTTTATTAATTATCATAATTGAATTATTATTATTTTCTTTTTTTTGGACAAACTGCTTTACTTTCGTCATCGTACATCACAGCAGGTGAAAACAGTAAATGCCTACCAAGGCCTAGGGTGTAAATGGAGAAGGATTTGTGACCTTCTGAATGCTTTTATGGAGTTCTGCTTCAGTCGAGGCCAGCACCATTGTGTCCACGTTGTGAAGACAACCATCGGGGAGGTTGAGGGTGTTGGGACTTGGGGGAGGGCAGTAAAACATCAGGGTGCCTTCAAGGCCAGTCACATGGGCGTCAGCCACTACCTGAACACGGAATCTTTTGAAAGCGTTCCTCTTAGCCCACCGTAAGGAACCTTGAGAAGCCGGCTCCATGCATGGGCTCTGCAGCAGATGTCTTAGCTTACGTCCTGAGACAATAATGCCTGAGACAGCTGCTCAACACAACGGAAAGTATCAAATGAAGCATAAGATACTTTGGCTAAACAACAAAGGAATCGTTTCAATGCCTGAAAAGCTTGATATGTTTAGACGCCATTTAGTGAGATTCTCCTTTATTATGTTGTTACAAAAAAATCAAATTAAATTAAACTTAAACTGCCGACTTTGTGTTGTTCTTTAGAGGAGAAGGCCTGTGTGGAGGCTAAAAACAACACAGCGAGCACCTGAAGGGACGGCTTTCCTGTATTTCTTGTTTTTCTGTTGACCAAATCGATAGCTGCCCCCTTAGTTCAGCGCGGGACCCCGGGGGGACAGCCGGACCATGTAACAAAGCAGATCGACCACTTCCCTGGGACCCCACTGCCCTCGTCCTGTCCGCAGCTCAGGAAAGATCATTATGAGGACTAAGCGAGTCCTTACAGCATCAGGGAAAGCGAGGATCTCTGAGGACCTCCCATTCCGTGCTCGCACCTCCTGCCCTGAAACGCTCATAGACCATCCTCAATGCAGCCGGCCTGACGCGGTCGTTTGCAGAGCCGCTGCCGCCAGAGCCACTGGGAAGGGCTTGGAGAGAAAGGCGAGTCACTGGGAATGGGAACAGGAGATACGGCACCGTCGGCAGGCCGCGCGCATGCCCAACGTCACACCGAAACGAGCACGGCGGCCTGCTGCAGAAACTCGGTTACTCCTGGGAGACTTCATCAGCAAAGTCAGCCCCAGACAGAACCGAAGCCGGGCTCAGCTCTTAAGACCCAAGATAATCTTCTTAACCACAACAGTCAAATATCACACTGTGTAAATTTGTAGCGCAATAAAAAGTGTTCTGGATAGATGCTTCTTCTGAACAAACAATTTTATTATGAAGATAAAAGAGATTGTATTGGACATTGGCTAGTCTGTGTGTAAATGACGGAACATTCTAACCTTGTTATGTAAATATCCTGTTCAGAGACAGATTATGTCCCATTTAGCCATACGGGGACGATTTTCGGCATTAGCGGGGATGAGTAATATTTGTGTGTGTGTGGGGGGGTAGTACTCGCAGTTGGTCAGGGGCCCGCTCACCTGCCCAACACCTCATAACCTTGGCCACAACCTCCCTACCCCAACATTTACACCCGGCAACCTACCACCCTAATTGCACACCACCATCCCATAATCGACCCCGCTGGAGACACCCTTCCAGTTCTGGCCATTCTACTCCACTGCGGTTCCCAGGTGAAGGCAGAAATATGCGACAAAGCACTAGCCATTTTGATGCTCGAGGTATAAAAAGAGAGTCATTTATGTACCGACTTTAGGCTCCCTTTTCCTGGAAAAATCCAATACAGCGGTAGAGTCACTTTGAGCAGAAGTGTATGCACAATAGGGGGCAGGCTTTGGGGGGGGGGTGGTCGATGGTGCCGTTTTTAAACAGCCTACCGATCCGTCCTTAGAGCACCCTCACACCGGAGAACACCGCGGGCGAAAACAGCGCTGCACTCTGAGGTCAGAGAATGGACGCCGCGCTAGAGAACATTAGCCTCCGGTCAGCTAATTGTTTTTGTCCGCTGGCAGAAACATCGGCAATTAATAGACTGCAGGAGCTGTTGTGCGAGATTAGGCACTAGCACTCGCTTCCCCAGAGCGCTCGCCCTCCGTGCAAGGCGAAGGCTGCATGCGATGCAGAAGGCTAATTTGTGCTGCGGGATGCTATATTACCGTTAATCATTTCCCAGTCAGCCCTCTGCTTCAGCCTGGACCATGGGGCGCCTAGCAGCCGCATGCCTCGCGGTAGCCCCAGCCGCGTCCGGTGGATCTCTGCAATTTGACAGTAATTTACGGAGCCCTTTTTAACATCTCTGTCGGTGGAAATGAATGCAAGGTCTCGTCTGCTGCTGAGGCAGAAGAATCCCCGTCTACCTCCACACCTCCAGCCCCATCACACGGCGGGTCCGACTAATTCGCAGTGTCATAAAAATACTCGTAAGTGTCACAATTCACTGACAGGAGCACTGTGAATGATCTGGGCAAGGATCACCTCTACTATGGTGGATTTATTAGGGAGAAACCCAGCTCTCTCACAGGAGAGACAACCTTGAACAAAACAATCTAAAGGCAACAAGCCTCAGATTTATATTACACAGATTGTACAGATCGTCTCGAGAGGTTCTGCGGCGATTTTAGGCGACACCATGAGAATTATGTTTTTAAAAGCAGGCTGGAAGGCCCGTCCAGCGCAGAACCAGCTGTGAGTCTCGCCCGCCTTCTTGCCCTCCTATCCCCAATCTGGCCCTCCTCTCAGCCGGCTGCATTAGGAGGCTGATCCAAACCAGCATGAACAGCCACCAATGCACAGACACATACATTTAGGCTGTGCTCTTGTGCAGTGTACAACCTAGAAAAACTTTATTTAAAATTGTATTCCCCTCTTCGACGAAGCCATGACAGAGGTCACCCATGACCCCCCCCAATATCTGTGAGCGTCTGTGCGGCCGGCTGGTCACACTCCAGGACAACACCCTCCCTAGGCCCCCGCCGCTGAAGGTCAGTGTCCCGCTAATGCCCCTGGCAACTATCAAAATTGTTCCGGAATCCTTTAATTATCGGGGCCCATCCAGAAAGCAGTCCCCTGCGTGACACGCCCACCGCTGACCCGAGAGCGCACCGTGTGAGTCACGCTTTTAATTATAGCACGGGGCCGAGATTAAATTGACTAACCGGCTTTAAAGTCCTCGAGAAAAATGGAAGATGGGGAAAAAAAAAAAACGGATGTGCGAGACCGTCCTCGCCCTGTTCAATCTCAAAGCCGCTTTACCTCAGAGCAGGGCACGCACACTCCCCTCTGCCATATGGTCACCTTCACCCACTTCTCTACACAAAATCCGTTTGTAAGGGGTGACCTAATGCTACCGTTCACATTTATATGCGCTTACCAAAAGAAATGCGACCACCTGTATTTGACGGCCACTCACACGCACGCCGGCTTCACCTTTTTGTCTTCGCCACCTGGCAGGGCCCGAGAGTCTGAATGTGATCCAAACAGATTAACTCGAGGATTTAGGCACCTAGGGCGGTAACTGAGCCATCTCACAGAGAAGGTCTCTGCTAACGAAAAACACACGAGGCGACAGGAATAAACAAAGTCATGTTTGATTCATTTGTGACCCCATAGAGCCTGAACATAAGTAAAATTAAGGTGATCCCCCCCCCCGCGCCCAGATATAAGACGAAAACTGCCCCCCCACTTTGAAAACCGAGCTCACCGACGGCCACACTCCTGAGCCCGATATTTAAGACTTCATAAAGACAATCCGTCTCTTTACAAATCCCCCCTCACCTTTAGCCCACCGTAACGCACGACATAAATCACGCCGAGCTTCAAACAACATTACAATCATCCGATAATGGATTACACCTTTCACAGGCAACGTGCCATCCATTAAAATTCAATTTAATCGACGTTTATTTCTCAGGACGAGTTTTTAAAAAAAAAAAAATGTGGCAGTCGTTGTTTTCGCGGGAACGGCAGTGCAATGGCGTGGCCCCGAGACCCACGCAGAAACCGAGAGCGGCGCTTGGTTCTTACCGCCGCCAGAGACACCGTGGTCCTAATGAGATAATCGCACGGGAGAGTGACTGACAGGGCGCGAGAGGGAGCATGAAAGGGAGAGAAAAGGAGTCAAATATATATATAGACATGTATGTATTTGAAGGTAAGAACAAAGGGTTACCGGGACCCGGCCGCAGCAGCGCGGATGTGACAGATACGCAGGCTGCAGACATTAGTCAGGCTTCCAGCATGCTGCACATTAGAATGCGATCGCGCCGCAGCTCGGGGCCATTCCTCAGTGCCTCTCCTCTTTGTCCCGCTATTAGGATTGTTCCGTGGTGCCCCCCCCCCCCCCAGCCCCCACCCTTATGACACGGCCGAGCCCTGATGAATGCAGCCTTCGGGCTGGCATTGATTTCTCTTCAAGGCACGCTCCGCTGTTTGATTTGTTAAGTACTGGGAGACGGGGGCCGGGGGCTGAGAGCGGCCCGGCCCGGCCCGGCCCGGCCCTGGCGCCGTCCCCAAAGGCCTGCCCAGAACTCTCCGCTGCCCATTTTTCACCGAGCCGATTTTCACAGCTCGGCTGTACAGTGATGAATGCGGCACGGGGGTTCAGCTGTGTGATCCCTTGCCAACTCGGCCCGGCCAACCAGCTCCCCGACAGACTCAGCCCCCCCCTCCCCCCACAAGGCCTATGGGGACACCCCCTAAGGTCAGGGCTTCCAGTTCCCAAAGGGCTTCAGTGAAGTCTTGCTGTACTTGGACACATGATGCATCAATACAAAATGACGGACCCTAAGCAGTGTATGGCTCTGCGGCTTGCAGGGTTTTTATATCAGTGTCTGCAGATTTTCTTCAAAAATCTAAATAACGGCATCAGTAATCAATAATCAAAGTCAGCAGCACAACTATGAAAATAATATAGATGACCGCATTGGACAAACAGCCATTTTATGTATTGGAAGACAAGAGATTTATTCTAGGTTTGATACTTAGCTTTCCGCAGAATAAAACAGGGTCTCATATCATTCTGCTAAAATGTGCCGGTAAGCTTGACAAGTATGACTGGTGGTGTGGCTCCCTCGGCAACTAGCGCCGACGTTACCTGGTCATTGATATCAAATTTATAAAAATTCCCCAGGGAGTGGCAGATCCTGCCTCTCTAATCCTCGTTTATATGTTGCTTTGGTCAAAAGTGGCTGCTAAATAAGTAGATATAAAAAAAAATTATAATAAATAAACGGTTGTAACTATTTGTACAAGTTCTATTGTGATTCTGTCAATATAGTGCAAGTTAAGATCATTTATTTTAAGCCTCGCATTAAGCTACTAATTTATAACCAAGAAGGTGTCTTTGTAGTTTTATCTGGAAGCTGGAAAAATGAAAACAAAGCAAAACAAAGTACTAAGACTAATACTTAGTAAACTGATTAATCAAGCTGCCGAGAACACGATTATTAACTTGTTATGATGCAGAACAAAAAATGGCGTTAAATTAATGTGGACGCTGATTCTCTGTGTTCATTAAGCAACTAATACGTTCAGATAGAGCACTTGGCACAGTGCTAGAGTGGGGCCCTCCTGCCTCTCCTGCACCGGCAGGAGAGACGTCCTTCTCGGTAATCGCCACGAAGAAGCCGGAGCCGGGCCGCTGCCCTCATTCGCACACACTTTCTGAAAGGACACACCTGTGCAAATCTATCTACAGCCTTTCCTCCACACTCCCGAAAGGCAGCGCACACACACGCGGAGAAGAGGCTGCACATTTTTCACATATTTTATCAACAACAAAGAAAAAATTCCGAAACTGCTAGGACAAAGGATTCTTCAGGGACACGCCGATCATTTGCCTCATTAAATGCTTCTTCGGCAAAGAGTGGTAGCCATCGCCCCGTTGCCAGGACTTGAAATGAAATTATACTTGTGCGGGCAGCAAATAAAGTACGAGCTCAGGTACGCTGGAATGCTCCGTCTCACATATGCCATCACACTCTCTTTTGAGACGCTGACACACACATACAGGTGGGCATGAAGCTTGGGGTCCGAGTGCAGCGTCAGGTATTTACCCGTGAGCCCCGAGGCCGACAGAGACGTGACTGCTGGCATACCTGATACTTTTGAGGACGGAGAGACTAATCAGGAGGAACAGTAAAAACATATCGGGGGGGAAAAAAACTGACAGAAGGTCGAAAATGTAATAAACAAAGACAGATGAGGTATTTAACTAGAAATGAAGGCTGTCAGGTAAAAAGTAAATCGAGATTCTGTTATGTCAGTCCTTCTCGGGGATAGATACGACACCCTATAGCAGCAAGGAGGACGTCATCTGGACAGGAGCGAGCCCTCCACAGGCCGAAACACCACACTCATAATCAGTTCGCCAATTCGCATCAGATCTACCAGTCCTCTTGGCAATTCCCCGACAGGATTACCTCTGACAAGTTTCGCTTCTGCTGAAGCCTATACATCGCATAGCTGCCATCCCACCCTGCGAGGACCTTAAGGCACCCCGCCCCCTGCTAGCCACTGCCCCCAGTTTCCTTTCCGCCAATCAACCACCACGACAATACATCTGAAATCACTTACGAGTTTTGGTAGAAGGGCCGCCTCACATGCCTTCATTTCTCTCACAGTCAGGAACATTAGGCTCTAAAATGTAAATGGGGTTTATAGAACGACGAACCGCGGCCGAGTTACTGGGCACGTGGGAGGAAAAATAGGCATGCGGCTGATAGAAAAGCCAGGACTGGGAAGAGAGAGGCCAGTGCCACCCGTGGGAGAACATGGGGGTCCCTTAAAGGTGAGCGGGAGGCGAGGCCCCTTCAGTCCTTTCTCTGGTCAAGCCTGTGGCTGCCACTAAGTGCTAAATGGAGTCTTTTATGTACCAGTGACCCTGTACCAGAAAACCCATTTAAAAAGTCAAGCTGGTAAAAGAGCTGCAGACACTTCCATTATGCTTCAGTCAGGGAAGCACTGCATGCGTGTCTCGGACACGGACTATGACGAGTCAGTTATGGGAGGCGCGGCTCCATCTGCGGGCAGGGATTCATTAATTCTCTGGCGTGCACTTTGCGGCTGACGACAGGTCACACGTAGAGTGTGCCACACGCAGTTCTCCATTAGGAGAGGCCTCTGCTGCACCTTTAAGGTGGGAAGCTCCTTAAAGGGATGGAAAGAGCCGCGTTTTTCTCCTTAGCCGTAGAAATTTCTCCATTTCGTTTTTTAATGTGCACACCTGGCAGTGCACGGCTGCGGATAACACCGGCATCATTTTCCAAAAGCATCTCAAGCATACAAATTTTAAATGAGTCAATATAACGATTTTGTGCTGGGGGTAAAAAACGAAAACGGCTGTGAGGAACCTTGTGAACAAATCACCCTACACGCGTGCCGCAACTCTCCCAGCGTGCCCAACGCAGCATATTTTTGCAGTGAATTTTCTTAATTTTTTTTTTCCGCAAATGTAAATAAAGACAGCATGTGCCGACTGAAGCCAGTTCAGAGTTTTGGACGCAGCCTTTCTCTGCGTGGCACGTGGTTCTGAGCGGCACGGAGCGTGAGGTCATTTAATAATAATCTGATCGCTCCAGAGGTGCCAGTTTACGAGAGGAAACCACATACGCACTTCCGCACCGCAAAGTACTCAGCACGGCGGCACACCGCCCCGGCAGCACCAGCGGATTGCCCTAATAATTTAAAATTAAAAACTATTACTGGGCCACGCACGCTGGTAATTAGGGCTTTTATTCACAGGGTGTAATTACAGCACAAATGAAGAAAACACCACCTTTTAGGCTCCGGCTCCCCTTATCGCCAAGAATATTGGAGGCAAAGCACTGCTGAGCTTTTACTAAATCCCCAACCGAATATTATGTAAAGGGAAAAAGGCTTTTGTCTGCTCCTCAGCCGTGTGTCTGCCGCCCGTCAGAGCGTCTTTATGTTGGGGCCTCGGCGGCGTCGTAAACACAAACATGATTTAAGGAGGTTAAAGGCGCACTCCGGCTCAACGCAAACAGGGCGAATCCAAGCCGAGCACACGGATAACGGATTAGCAGTTAAACACTCGCGTGCCGTTCATGCTGAATGCACACAGGATTAAAGACACTATCACTCAGCCATCCATCCATTTCTTCATAACAGCTTATGTAGTCCAGGGTTGTGCTGGACCCAGAGCCCAGTGCAGGAAGGGTCCGTGGCAGCAAGGGCGTCACATCTTTAGTGATTTTGAAATGTTTGTTTTGTTACTATCTCTTTATAGGGGTTATTAATATTGTACAGTTTTTGCTTAATTTATGAGGCTGGAGAAAAATCTTAAAAGACAATCAAGTAGCACCCATCAAATAGCACCCCCCACACAATCTGCGTCAACGGACACTTCTGGAAATTTCCAACAAAGCAGGCTTCGGTGCCTCGCCTATGCTCCGGCCACCCGGTGCCTGCAGTAATGTGTTTTTGTTGATTTCATGGGAGATCACACAAAGAGCACAAGACATCAAGTTTATGTCATAGTCTTGACAGTGCATGGCTAATTAGGTATACTGCTAATTGGCTTAATCTACCATGCACTGATTTCTGAAAAACAGTGTGCTGAAGGACGGCGAATAAGAAAGCATGTACTTGTCGAAAGCACCAAAACAGGCAGATCGGCACCCAAATATTTACCCTTTCATTGTGTTTCTGCTCCCTTGATCACATTTATCGAGGCCTGAGACTAACCCATGTCAATGCCGAGCGCTTCGAATGATTTAGCGGAAGGTGGCGCTTTAATGAGCTGGGTCTGCCACTTCTCACGTGACGATCAGCTCTCCGGAAGGTGCCGCAATTCACATGGAGACGTGCAGCGAGAGAGGCGCAGTCGCATGCATGCGTGCATCTGAGCACGCCGGCGCAGTCATTGCTATCGATGGGAGAAGGAGCGATGTGGGCATCACGGAGGCCTTTAAGAAGCGGCCCAGCTTTAAAGAGGGCTTTTAGAAGGGCACTCTCTGCCCCTGCAGAAAGAAGGACATTACCGTCAGCTCCTCAAAGGCAGGCTTGCCGTGTACCCAGACGCTCTCGCTGAGATGCAGCTACTGGCTCTGCACTTTAATTAGATGGGCACAAACATTTAATCGCTTCTGTCGTCATCTGCCTCATTAAGCTAAACCCCATTATTAAGCAGGGTGTTTTAAAGGCCTTTCATACACGGATTACAAATGACGGGAAAAGTTAAAGAGAATTAAATATAGTGTACTTTTAAATATTAGCTTTTTTGGAGATTGTTCCTAGCGGCTGTCATCGAGGTGGTGTCCCTGAAACACGACAGGATGGAGCCTCACTGAAGCGGAACCTGCCCATCTAAGTGAAACAGTCGCTGGGTGGCTCTGGAACCAGCAGTCACTGGCCCAGAAGCTTTTGTGGTTTCCTTGGAAGTTGTTTTAATGCAATATAAGAAAGGGATGTAATCCCAAAGAGAAAAAAAGTCAATAACAAGAGGCAAAAACATTGATGACCTCATTGAAATTGTTAAAACCGAACAGTTTTACCCTTTGGATGTACAAATCACAGGTCAGGACCAAGGTGCATTGGGGGGGAGGGTACAAGGAAAATCCAATACAACAGAAAAGTCTGTACAGAAAAGCCAGTGCGATTTGATGACATTTCCACCTCACACAGGATGACTGGCTCAGGCCATTGTTGACCCCCCCCCCCTCGATAGGCTGGAAACACCAGGCAATGGCCAATAATTAGTGTACACAGAGTGCTAATTAGACTGCCTCATCCGATCCCTTAAGAGGCGCCTCAAAAAAGTGCCTGATGCTGCAGCCGAATCTGCCAGTGGCAGAGCAAAGAATTCTGGGAAATGTCTCCTCCTGCGACAGGTTAAGTAACGTTTTACTCTTACATTTGCTTCAAGATGTCTATGAGAGATAAGAAAACATTAACGGCCAAATGCTTAAAAATTTATCAAAACTACTCACTGTGGATGGATATTTATAAACTGACAACATCGAAAACATCCAAATTTAATCACTTTTTTTTTTTGCTTGCAATTGATTACGACAGTTTTCTCTGTTAGAAATTGCATCATCAAAAGGAGATGTCAATTGAGGCTCTGGTTGGCTGGTCGTGATTACATATATAAATACAGACCAAATTACAACACCTCCAAGGCTTCAAAAACATCAAATGCAAATTAAAATCTCTGTTTGATAGAGAATCTCTCATGTGTATCGCTGCGACTGATCTCAGCCCCAGATGAACGAAAAACACACGCGTTAATCATCCATTTTTTTTAATCCAAGATGAATTTTCCAGGCAACACTGTGCTGGACTTGGGAGAGTGCAGATCCATTTTTAATTACAGATGTCAGGGAGGCACGAGAGGAATCGATACATATGTGGCCACCAAGGATCAAAGCTGCGCTCCTAAGGACAGGCCCGCGTGTGCCAAGGAACGCTGCCACGTGCTGCAGCGCTGTGGCGATGGCACAGGCATGCATTATTTAACGATTCCCAAGATGCAAGGATGCATGTAGACTAGGGCTGCAACAACAAATCGATAAAATCGATAAAAATCGATTATTAAAAGTGTTGGCGACGAATTTAATTATCGACTTGTCGTGTCGTACTATTAGTGCGTCATGCGCCATGCTGTGGAGAAGGTAACTTCGACTGCAGACGGAGCTGAAGGGGGCATGGCGGAGGAAGAGCGGGGGCAGTGTTTTCCAAATGAAATTAAACAAATGAAACATGACAGAGGCGAAGAAAACGGTTTGACTGAAGTCGTCAAAAGTGTGGCAGCACGTCACATTACAAAAATGTGAAAAATGGTGTGTGAGTGTGTGTTTCACTCTTATTTCAGTTTAAGGTTGTTTTTGTATAGCACTTAGTAAGTTTAAGGTGTGTTTAAATGCGCTGCATAAATAAACTTTACTTTGACATAAGGTCAGAGTGAAGACATTGCACTGTGACTGAGTAGCCCGTTGGGAGTGGCGGGCGCGCTCACACGCGCTCAGAGAGTCACACATACACACCCATATGCTCACACACACACACACACGCACACAAACACACACCCACTCACACGATTGCACATACACGTGCAAACGATCGCACACACAAACGGTCGCATATACACACGCATCTGCTCACACGCACACACACACATGCTCAAACGGTCGCACATGCACCAGCTCACACGATCGCACATATACATGCACACATACACGCACAAGCCCCCGTACGCGTGTGCACACGTCATCTGCCGAAACAAAACCAATCCCCAACCCATTCTCTGTTTGCCCTGTTCTTATTTCATCGGCAAAATGCCATGTTAGGTACCCAAGGGTGCACACTCTTTCCCATCTTTCGCTATGTGAGTGAGGAAGGATGAATTGCATTTAGACAGGAATGAGTGTATGTGATAGTGCCATGCAAGATCACTTTTGTGTATTACTGTAAATGTAGAAAATAAGTGTTAATGTTGAAACAAATTCTATTACCGGGTTTTTTAATTTGAATTTTTCTTTGTGCATTTTTTGCTCCGTCAGTATAGATAATGTTCCATTTCTGAATTAAAAAAAATCTTTTTTTTATCAGATTCATCGATTAATCGATAAAATAATCAACCGATTAATCGAATATTAAAATACTCCTTAGTTGCGGCCCTACTGTAGACTCAGTAAAAACCAACACCCTAGAAGCTTGATGGACAAGCTTAATAAAACTCAAAGAAAATGGCTTTGAGAAGCTCTTTGCAATGCCGTGAGAAAACACTCCATATGCCTTAACATATACCTAAGGAAGACAGGACTCGGCCTATCCCTGCACTGCAGCCTAGCCGTAGTGGTAAGGGGCAGACGTTAAACGCTCGAATGCTTTACCATGCTTTATCGTGTATGCGAATGAGATCAGATACAAAGTCACAAACGCTGTCACAGCTACTGTGAGCAGGGCGGTGCCACGCATTGCCGCCTTAGCTAGCGCTCAAGATACAGGGCTTCCTTCCCAGAGCCAGGGGAGAAAATGTTGCGTAGCTAAGAATTATATGCTTTGCTAATTTAATAAGCTACACGTTACGCAAGGCTATTCAGGTCTTGAAAGCCAAGTCCTTGGGCTAATCCACTACTCACACTTTGCCACTTGCTAGAGACGCGCCCATCTGGAAAGGACAGCGCTGCACTCCCTCCTATCCCGAGCTCCTCCACCCCCAGGAACCACCGCTACGGAAAACAGCCTTTCACAGGACCAATTATTTACTAGAAGAAGTGTCCTGAAGTGTGGCTGGCCTGCTTCTGCTATGCCTGTTGTACAGACAAGCAGTCTTCACTATTTAGTGACCGTAACTTTAGTTAGTCATGGAATAGCTGGAAATACTGAATTTTTGTTCATGAATAATGTTTGTCTTCTAAAGGAGCTGATGGAGCACTGAGACCAGGGACTAATAATCAAATTTGTATTTTCTAACCCAAATCCTATTATAACATACCCATTATGTAATTTTTTTTCATTTTCAGAAGCTCTAAGAAACAATGGTGCACCCTGACACAAATATGCCCAATATAGCTGAAATATAAAATACCTGAACCCATCTACCTCTGGGAAATACCACATCATCAACCACAATACATTATCTGGGAAAAATTATGGGGAAAGGAGGTCAGCTTGTTTCTAAGGGGAAAAAAAAGCACTGAATTAAGGAGGTAACATAAACACTGTCACCTGTAGGTGTCGCAGGCATTCTGGGAAACAAAGACCAGTCGCCAGACCGTCACTGCGCACATGGAACTCTGCTCCTCGGTTATATGACCTTTGAAAGGTAAAGAAGTCGTGGATGTAACGCATGCAATGCTGTAGCTCACCATAGCTGTTACTTTGGTGACAAAATGGCCTTGATGCTTTGATGACACCCAACTGCAGTTCTGCCTGCTGTATCTTACAGTCATTATGGCAGACTACTAAAAAAAAACATCATAGATCTGGACTCACTGAAGTCACTCTAACATAAATGAAGGGAGTGTTTTTAAACCTGCTGTAGAGGATTGAAACAAAAAACAAACCTGGTTTCTTAAACAGCACCATATTTGTCAGAGTATGAACTATGAAACATGCATTTGGAAGCTCACCATTAAGGCCAAAAAACTATCCACACACGACTTTAAATAGCACACAACATCAGAGATGTAATAATGAACAAAGTGTTTTTCCATGCTGCTTGTACAGATTAGTCTTATTTATGATGGAAATAAGTTGAATTGGCCACATCTGGGCGGGTGTGCGACACCAAGAACAAAAACTAGGTCATGAAAGAAAAGTTCCTGGCACTGTGCTGGTACACTACCTCCCCAGCCTAATACACTACACCTCCCAGTGCCCAGCCTGGTACACTACACCTCCCAGTGCCCATGCTGGTACACTACACCTACCAGGCCCCAGGCTGGTACACTACACCTCTCAGTGCCCAGCCTAGTACACTACACCTCCCAGTCCGCATGCTGGTACACTACATCTCCCAGTTCCCAGGTTGGTACACTACACCTCCCAGTGCCCAGCCTAGTACATTACACCTACCAGTCCCCATGGTACACTACACCTCCCAGTCCCCATGCTGGTACACTACACCTCCCAGTGCCCAGCCTAGTACATTACACCTACCAGCCCCCATGGTACACTACACCTACCAGTCCCCATGCTGGTACACTACACCTCCCAGGCCCCAGGCTGCTACATTACACCTCCCAGTGCCCAGGCTGGTACATTATACCTCCCAGTGCCCAGGCTGGTACATTATACCTCCCAGTGCCCATGCTGGTACATTATACCTTCCAGTGCCCATGCTGGTACATTATACCTCCCAGTGCCCATGCTGGTACACTACACCTCCCAGTGCCCAGGCTGGTACACTATACCTACCAGGCCCCAGGCTGGTAAACTACACCTACCAGGCCCCAGGCTGGTAAACTACACCTCCCAGCCCCCAGGCTGGTACACTATACCTACCAGGCCCCAGGCTGGTAAACTACACCTACCAGGCCCCAGGCTGGTAAACTACA
>JAODKN010000127.1:13833351-13846582 GCA_026774425.1 Petrocephalus zakoni | reverse complement strand
CCCCCCCCCCCCCCCCCCCCCCCCCCCCCCCCCCCCGCCCCCCCCCCCCCGCGCCGCGCCCGCCCGCCCGCCCCCCCCCCCCCCCCATAAAGCATGGACCGAGGCAATCGTCAGATTGGAAAGGTCAGGCCCGCAGCCGAGTGCTCTGGGAAATGGCAAAAGCTCCCTCCCGCGTCACTGCGGAAAGGCACGCATTATGGCCTGATGGACGAGCCAAAATCAGTCATTACTGTACATGAGGCAGACTGAGTGCATTAAGACATTTCATTTTACTAGGCCCTGACCCAATTAGGCATGTACCAGCACATCTTGGCAATCTTATAACCAATTAGAATGAGTCTAGCACTTCGCATCATCTGGATTAATGCCGACCCCCTAGTCTCCCACACTCTTCGTGGAAAATGAAAGACACTTGTAATTATTAAGGCCTGCCAGAGCAGACCAAACAAACAGCTATAGTGCGCGGACGAGCACTGCACGGAGTGAGTTTGGGCCCGGCTCATCTCCCGGCATATTCTGGCCTTGCTCACTGAGACGGTGATACTTCCCAGTAACAGAGGGACGTGCCTGGGCTCGTTGACTGGATGGGGCAGAGGACTGCATGTTTATGGGCAAGTCTGAGAGGACAGTGCAGGTTGTTAAGGTGACTGCTGTACAAACATTGCACCCTCTCATTAATCGCTTAAGGATCATTCACGGAGTGCCAAGAGCCTTTGGCTGCTTGCAGATGGAGGGAGCGAGTGAGTCACAGCTGGATGTGAAACAGGCCTAGCGGAAGCCAGCGGACAGAGGGTCAGGCACCAGCTAGGCGCGGGAAGCCCGGGAGCGGCCTGGCTGCTGTCTGTGCCCGCGGGAATCCCGCAGCGCATCTGGGGACAGAAGATGCTCTCTGAGCTCAGGAGCGCACAAACACTCAGAAATGCTAATAGAATAGAGGTAACAGGGCAGCATTTGGTGTGGCACCACTAAGCACCCTGTGACACAGGCCACAACATTACAGTTCCCTTGGTCAGTGAATGTGCCCTCAAGGGTACTACAGCTGTGATACTGTGAAGCTTTGTCTAATGATAAATTTATAACAGGGATGGTAAAACAAAGTATCAAGTAAATATAATGTTATAATATAATGAGCAACGATTAATGTCAAATTGGGAAATTTAGAAATTTCAGGATAAGTGAAACAGTGATTATAATTCAATTGACACAAATCAAGGCTGGTTCATTTGGAGTTCCACTGAAACAAATAACAATATGCATAATCTGATTAAGCTAATGAACTAATCTTCATGCCTATAATTAGTCAAATTGGGCGTACCAGTTTCAATCTCTAAGATTTTCTGGCCTGTTAGAACCAAGTTCTAACAAAATCAAACTTTTTGCTTTAAATGTTAAACCATCTGCAACTGAAGTGTCAAACGTCTTTAACCTATAAAAAACACTTGAATAAAAAAATTGAGCAAATTGTCCTGCGACATATTAAACCCCGATTAAAGTGCTGAAAAGCACTTATCAGTGACAGATATGAGGTCGCCTCTCTCTCTCGGCTGCTGCTTTTTTCTGCTGATAACACGGAGCTGAGTTACTGGACATAAAACGGCACCGGGAAGCAGGCGTGATGCGCATCCTGCATGTGACAGGTGCAGCGGCCGCAGTCTGGCGCATCCCACAGCACGTCGGTAAGCGGGTCTGTCACTCCCACCTGCCCTCACTTACCCCCAGCACTGCACTCTCGCAGGCCTACAGGGATCCAGCTCTAACCAGTCTATGTGACTGCTTACCTGTGGGAAGGGGGGGGGGGCAATCTGAATGGGGCAGAGCTTTCATAAGGCCTCTGACCCCCCCAGTGGGCGGGGCATCCCTGGAATTCCTGCGCCGGGAAAGCCGTCAGGTTTATCGATCGCGTCGGGCACCAGACGCACTTTAGGAAAGGGGGGGCGGGGGTGGCTGGATTTGGCCAGACAGTGAGAAGGTTTAATGGGCTGCGGCTGGTTCCCAGCATAGCCGGGGTCAGAGACGGGGCAAATCCGCTGATGCAGGCGGGGGAGGCAGCTGGTGTCGGGCACCCCCCACCTCCCCAGGTGCCCTCACTCCTCCCCCACAGGGCACCAAACTAGGCGCAGAAACAGGCAGCTCATGGGGGACCTGAGTCACATGACAGCGCGGCTGAAATTGATCACTTTCTGCGCATTTCCACTTGGACCGGAGCTTCTAGAACTCTCCTCGAGAACCTCTAGCTGCTCCACGGAGTTCTCCAGTTCTGCAACTCCACAAATCAATCTCAGGACTTTCAGCCGTGCTGAAAATTGAATATAATAAACACGTCCAATGGATGGAGAGCCTCAAAGAAGGTGTTTGTGAGGCATCCCAGCAGGAAGCCTAACTGAATTCTAATGGTACAGGCCGGAAGCACGTCGATTCGCACGTCGTTCTCTGCCCCCTGTAGTAGTCAAACAATGTCCGAGGTTCGCGAAGTGCTTCTCAGTGGCCTCAGCTCTGCTTTCTTTTCCTCTAAAACCGCAACAATTTTTTACGATACATTTCTAAAAAGAATCAAAATTCATTATTGATTGGCCTGCTTGTGGATACTGCCGTCCCGGTCCTACAGGAGCCCGGTGCTCTCATCTTCCATGTTCTTCCAGCTGGATTGTGGCATTACATCTCGGCTTTTCTTGGCCTGATATCTGATTAATGCCCAGTGTGGCGCTAATCACGATGACTGGGAGAGGTTCTCATGTCAGAAAAACAAGACGTATGGACGTCGGCAGTCTAGCAGTAACTTTGAAAAGAAGAAGATGGTTCCATAATTATAACCCTTCATCCTCGTATACTGTAAACCCTAGAAGTGGAGGAAACAGATGACCGTTCTTCTCTGGAATGGTCCCCACTCTCATTCTTGCCAAAACAACCTTTCACCCAGGGACAGGAATGCGTTCCGGAACAGAGCCCTCGGAATTCCTGGGGCTTCCTCTCCGGGGCGTCCTGCACAGAAACGCTGGCAACTTTAGAGGAAAGCCTGCAGACCTAATCAATCTCCTTTCCTACTTTCTGCCCCGGAAAAAAATACGAGTCCAGCTCGGCAAGGACACAGCGGCTCAGATCGAATTACCACCACAGAATTTCCGCGGCAGTCTCCAGACCCCCCTCACCGTGAGCAGATTTCATTTCTGTTTCTTTATTTATTTTACTTATTTATCAGAAAACTCTGGAAAAATTTATGCCCGACTTCTGGGAACAAAAAACCTAAACATATTTCGGAAATAACCACTGGATTTAAGTAGAAAAATACAAACAGGAGCACAGACCTGTAAAGATGCTGTTAGCAGAAAACCACTAGTGTTTGCCCTAAATGTCTGATTGCATGTTTACCACATTTTCGCTTCTTCATAAATTTTTGCCACTGCACACACAAGAAAAACAGGAAGCCAGTAAGACGGAGGCTTGATTGTACCATAGTACCATAGCCACTGTCTTGTTCAAAGCAAAACCGCTAACTTCCAATTATCCTCTTTTAACCTGTGCTGGATTTCCGACTTAAAGGCTAAAGCCATTAGCGACTTTCAGCTTATGGCCGTGTATATTTACCTTCTGAAATCGATGGCGGTACTTTTCCCTTCCAAGTAAAAGGTACCACTGTATTTAGAAAGGAGACAGCAGTTCACGCCTTAAAGCTGCATGCTCCCATTGTGTCTATGTCCTGAACTAAATATAATTGAGCAAGTGAACTAATGTGGCTCGGTTTCCGTTTGCTGTGGCCTCACACCCCCAGAGGCAGGGGTCTGTGTTCGGCCTCACACCCCCAGAGGCAGGGGTCTGTGTGGCCTCACACCCCCAGAGGCAGGGGTCTGTGTGGCCTCACACCCCCAGAGGCAGGGGTCTCTGTGTGGCCTCACACCCCCAGAGGCAGGGGTCTGTGTGCGGCCTCCCATCCCCAGAGGCAGGGGTCTGTGTGCGGCCTCACACCCCCAGAGGCAGGGGTCTGTGTGCGGCCTCGCACCCCCAGAGGCAGGGGTCTGTGTGCGGCCTCCCAGTGCTCTGCGGCTGTCCTCTGGCAGCCCAAATGCAGGCAGTTACCCTAACTGGCATCTACAAATCCCCCTTACTCTGTGTGTGTGTGTGTGTGCGTGTGTGTGCGTGTCCCCTGATTGGCTGGCAGCCCCTCCCGTGTACCCCAGCCCTTGCTGTGTAGCACTGTGCTGGGATATCTGGATCATGTCCAGGAGCCCCTGATCACGACATGCGGATAGAAAAATGGACAAAAGTGTTTTATTTGCCATAAAGCAGAAATACAGTTAGATTCACACAATAACCTGTGGCAGCCGCAGGCAATTTCAATTGAGGAGGCTATATTCATATTGAAGAGGCCCAGTATATTAATGGGGGGGGGGTGCTCGCTGTGGCCTGTCGCTTCTGTGGTCCAGCTTCTAAAATATTCATAAAATCATCATTTTGACAGGGGCTCGCCGTCCCCGATGGTGACACCCTCAGCCCTGTCGTCGCCCCTGCTGCCGACTGCCCTCCCACCCCATTGCCCCCTGTGATGTCCCGACTCCGCCATCGAATCTTCACCGTACTCAGCACAGACTGGATTCCCCACCAGCCCGGCGAGGCCCGACTCCATAAATCAAAAGGCTTTAACAATAAGCTCCTTATTGGCCAAAAACAACTGGATTAAGGATTAATTTCTGGGGAAATTGGGGAAAAATGCGAGGGGACGCAACGCTGCGACTGGAGCATGGGACGCCTCCCGCCCCGCGCCTCGCCCCATCCCGAGTGTCACAAGCTGTGAACGCTGAAGAAAAGTTTCTTTAACAAAAAAGGTGCTGATGTCTATGGCTGCGGTTAGGGTGTTACTGTCAGGGCAGAGGCCGTGTGGGGAAAATGCGGAGGGCGGGTCGCACCGTTTGCCTGCAGCCCACCTGTAGCCACATGCTGACAGAGCAGCACGTTGCCATGGCGCTAACAGCACCCCACAATCGCAGCCTGCCAGAGGTTAAGTCTGCCCTATTAGCCTCCTTAATGGCCTGCTGTCTGAAAGCGACTTCCTGTTGAAGTTAATAGAACAAAGTTAGCCTCCCAGAAGGACTTTTATAGAAAGCGTCTGAGCCGTCTCGACAGGAGAAGTTACGAGCATCTTATTTATGTTTTCCCTGGCAGGGAGCCAGCTTCCGCAAGAAAGTGTTGACACAAGAAAATAATATTTTATAAGTTCACGTTGCTGTATGGGAAGGGAAATATGTCTTTAAATTATTCAGTGTATGACATTGCTATGATGAGTTATTCCATATACAATGGATCCTTCAACTATTAACCGTAAGAGTTATGTGAGTATAGATAAATAACCCCCCACCGCCAAAGTCATCAAAATCATGTGAAGATAATGTACTGTGGAACCCCTTCGCCGGAGCACTACAGCTAATAAATGCCATTGACCAATTAGGTAATATCTTGATAAGTTGGTGGAAGTCCTTTCACTGCTAACTGCAATCGTCCGTCTCAGCAACAAATAACTGCAGCAGAAAGACTTACGGTTCCCTCCGTGAATTTACAAACATGGCTTGAAAATTAAATTTTTTTTTTTACAAATTTACAATTTACAAACATGGCTTGAAAAAGTTAAATACACGCACATAAAAAAGATGGGTTCTTGATTAAACAAGACTCCAGATTCCCCATTAGCAACAAGGCTAATGGTAAAGCTAGTGGCCTGCCTTTGCGGCCTGTCTTTGCGGCCTCCCTTTGGGGCCTGCCTTAGCGGCCTGCCTTTGCGCCCTGCCTTTGGGGCCTGCCTTTGCGGCCTGTCTTTGGGGCCTGCCTTTGCGGCCTGCCTTTGCAGTGACCCAGTACAAACATCGTTTCTTAGCCCTTTTTGTTTGAAGATGGCTGTCATATCGAAGCCGTGTAGCTCCAGCAGGATGGGAGATTCACACACTGTTGGCTGACAAAGCCGCACAGCCTATGCTGGCTGAAACCCAAGGGCATGCGGAACATACTCTGCGAGTCGGCTCTGCCCCGAGACCAAGAGCTCAGGGGGGTTTCAGGACTCGGTGCTCAAAATACTGGTTTGCAAGGAGACTGACAGTTTGACAAAGTATGATGAAAAAAAATAAGCAAAGTCAACACTCAGGAGGAGCATGCGCTGACCCTACCAGTTCAGTTTATTACATATTCCAGCAACTTAAATAGTCCAGTAATCTGAAAGGTAATTGGATTCCTGTTTTGCGCTTTGGTGAAAGGTGTCTTGGTGGCTTCAAATACTTAAAGAAACAACTGCGAGAAAGTTACATAGTCTGGGACGTGAGCCGCCTCACACTATAATATTTATAACAGTGTACTTTAATACCATGAGCCATCATTTTTAAAAACTTTGCGTTCATTCAAGCGTGCATGTTATTGTCATGGTTATTTTCCAAACTCGCCTTGCTGATGCTACCTAAGCCAATCCGAGGGCCTGTCCCGTCACGCCAAGGATCAGCGGCCTACCCTACAAACAGCCTTCATTGCCTTTTCATCGCATCCTAAGGCCAGCTGGCAGAGGGAGAGAGACAGAAAGCGCGTTTTAAATTCGGACATAAAGCAAAGCGCTGAGGTTGGTCTTACCCTGGCGTGAGAGTCCAGCAGCACACGCCTGGTCTTCAAAGGCAGACATGCATGGGAGAATCGCTCCACTTGTGAAGTGGAAATCCAGCCAGGCTCGACTAGGAGTCCCACAGTCTCTTGTTACTATTTGAGCCGATATCGCTCCTTCAGAATACACTTGTCCTTATGAATATTGCATCACCTGGCAGTTTACTCTAATTCCTGCAATGTCTCTGTTCCCACGGACTACCGGCAGTGTCCGTGACCCTTGTATGGTCGTGCAGTGAGCCGCGTCTGTCCCGTCTCCGTGGAAACCGTGGGTTGCTGCATAGCTTGGACAGAGCAGCTTTGACTGAATGGGGGGCATTCTTTCTGCGCACAGCTGATCGAGGTTGTACCTACTTCTGTAGGGTCTAAGCAATGTGTCTCAGCAAGAAGGCCACTCGCCTAGAATTACAGCCAAGCTTTAATTTTCACGTAGATTTGGTCCAAGAGCTAGCCTTTGTTGTCTAGAATCCTGGGGTCTTCTGCTCCTCACACCTACCTGGTGTCTGTCAACTCATCACTCAAGCCTCGGCAGAAAAAACACAGCATTGAAGCGCAATACAAGACTGCCACCAGAGCGTCCATATTATTAGTCTTAATTAACTACAAAGAGACGGCTAATTTCACACGAAACCATGTGTTTGCGCTAATCTATTTTGACTGTCACGTCAGCCGCCCTCAGCGAAGCTACTTAGGAAGCTCTCCACACACCGCACGGAAGGAGGGCAGCGATGTTTGTTTGTCATCTTCTAGTGTAGCCTGTCACCCAGCACCCTCACTCCTTCAGACATCCAGCTGCCTGAGTCATTATCTGCAGAGTCACAGGAATTCATTAAACACCAGACACGGTCATAAACTGCAAATGCGATCACTTAAATGACTAAGCACTAAGGTAGGAACATGTACCATCTAATCATTTATGTTTTTGGCATTGCATGTTACTGTGGGTGGCCCAGCAGGTAGCCCTATTGCCTCATATCTCTGCTGATGGGGGTCTGAATCCCAGCTGCTGTAGCTGTGCGAAATTGGCATGTTCTTCCCTATATTTTGCAGGTTACCAGGGTGTGCCCTGCCTCGTGCCCTGTGGTGGGCTGATATCACGTCCAGGTTGTGCCCTGCCTCGTGCCCTGTGATGGACTGATATCACGTCCAGGTTGTGCCCTGCCTCGTGCCCTGTGATGGACTGATATCACGTCCAGGGTAAGCCCTGCCATGTGCCCTGTGATGGACTGATATCACATCCAGGGTGAGCCCTGCCTCGTGCCCTGTGATGGACTGATATCACATCCAGGGTGAGCCCTGCCTCGTGCCCTGTAGTGGACTGATATCACATCCAGGGTGAGCCCTGCGATGGACTAGTGTCTCATGCAGGGTATATCTTGTCCACATGCTGGAATCAGTTCCAGGAGATATTGCCCAGGGTAAGTGGTTATAAGATGGATGGATGTTATTGTATTATGCTGGGGGGGGAGACAGAAGTAGGTGGGTCAGTCTACCCAAGTGGATGCTAACGGGGGGGAGGGTCAATGCTTTCAAAAACCACATAGGAAAAGCTGAAAGATCTACAGTCTAGGAGAAAACTAGCCAGGGAATCACTCCAGATGCCTGCCTATCCTGTGGCAGACCCTTGCACTGCATCTCCAGGGGACAGGAGAGACGTCTCACGGCACATTGTGGGCATGTCTCTCCAAGAAAGCAAGGACCGAGAACAAAGAGCCCGACCGGCAGCATCCCACTGGGGAGGCCCCAAACGCAGGCACCAGAGGAAGGGAGAGGGGGCAGCCAGGAAAGGCGCCCTTCCCGCTGGCAGGGGGGAGGGAGGGCTGCTGAAACATTCCCATACCAAAAGGGCTTGGCTTAGTGGCAGGGGTTGGCCCAGACGCATCTCCAGCAGATTTGGGCTCGCTCCGTCGGCGTCCAGCGAGAGACATCCCGCTAATCATAACGCACCCCATGGACGAGTTCTCACGCCGGCGAAGGAGACTCCCCAGTCAGCACTGCCAGAGCAAGGCGCCAAGTCCAAACGCGACATTAACTCTCCTGTCCTATATGACCTTAGACACAAGAGCATTTACGTGATATCAGCCTCAGCGCCCAGCGGAGGGGATCCCAGCCCACGACTAACGACCCGGAACAGCCACAGATGATCTTTATTTTGCCATCCATTACACCCCCCCCCCAGGTTTAATGTGAAAATCAAGGGGAATCATGGGAGATGGCGACAGCAGACGTTCAACACCGCCGAGCCTCCGAATTCATCCCTGCCAATTCCGAGATGGCCGCGCTCTGTAATCGGAGCGTCATTTACATGTGAATGGCGACCGAGTACGGGAGAATGCCCAACCGAGTCGAGCCGCCCGCCCCTGGGCAGAGCGCGAGTGAGGGAGGGAGAGACAGCGAGCGAGAGAGAAAGGCGGGAGAGAAACGGAGGCTCCCTCATGGGCCTTGTTCATAGATGAGGTGAGCTGCACAAAAAAGGAGAATTTCATTAGGCTGCTTTGTGCGAGCTGATTAAAAAGGGGTAGCCGATGAGAAGGGTGAGTCTGCGGAGGGCGCTGGCGGACAGGGCTTTAATTGGCTGCTGACCTGTCCTGGGGTGCCACAATCTCCACTGGGCTCTATTCTTATTACTCAGAGAAGCTGCAGTGGCTGCGTTCCGGCCCGCCGCAGGCCGGGCGGGTGAGTCGGGGAGCGGGGGCACGGGATCTTACTAACAGGCAGAAAATGGGATGCACGGGCCAGGCGATGGAGCGTGGAGCCATGTGTCCTCCGGTCCTTTTCCAGCTGTTCCGAACATCTCCGTAGAGAAAACAGCCCCTGTTCGGTCACCTGGACAGTCACAATCACTCAGTGTCCCTATTTATCAAAGTCCCCCGCACCTGCTGTCAGGCCGGAGGAAGCGACATCATGAAGCACCTGCTGTTATTAACTGCACCCCCCCCACACACACACGCACAAAAGCACACACCGCCCTACCCCCCCGCACCTGCGCTGAACCCCTGTGGCTCTCACCGCGGCCGTTAACCGCTGATGACAAACTTTCTGTCATCCTTTCACTGGAAGAATCGTTGACCTCCCAGGCGGCCGCCAAGTGGCACTCGTTAGTGCCGGCCGCCCACCCAGGCTGGATCCGTGTCACGGGGCACCGATCGGGGCCTATGGCATGGGGGAGGCATACTGTGGGGAGGTGTCACTCTGCCTATCCCCAAATGACCCTGCATCCATCTCCACGCGTCTCGTCCCAGACAAGGACACTTAGGGCGTCCATTGAAGCCTTGATGTGAACTGGCAGGCAGCTTGATCAACCATCTAATGCAAACAATGGGACAATGCCAATCACAGACGCTAATTCTCCATTCGACGGCATCTGTAAATTCCATCGACTCTAAATCTTTTTTTTTTTTCTTCCCCCAAAAGGTTTCCAGTCTGTGTTCTGCTCAGCGAATTTGATTTTAAGGTTTAATTGATTCCCGACACACGTTCCACATGACAAAGCGCAGCTACGCGAGATCACAGGTACACAATGAATCCGGCGCTGTTGATGGAGTCCCATTCAGCGCTTTGACAAACTGATTATCTCTGAGGAGCTTATGTGTGGGTCGATTGCCATTTAAGGAGGGACACCACGTGGGAAATCTGATGCAGGCCTCATCTCCTGTCCTTCTAGGTGAATTGAACAAAGCTCAACCAAGTTGACCTCAGCCACACAAAAAATGAACATGTGTTTTACAGCACAATTAGTCAAAGATCACCAATGAGTCAGCAGAAACGCATGATCGCCGTCACAATTCCCAATAACCAGAGGGAACATTGAGAGGAATCATGAGCAATATTCATGGCCTGCTGGGTATTCTCACCTATGTTCAGTTCATATCGGTCATCCTTGATGAGGAGCCAGCCAATTACATGCCAGTGGGAGGAGCCAGCCAACCTGATGCTGGTGAGACGAGTCAGCCAATTACATGCCGGTGGGAGGAGCCAGCCAACCTGATGCTGGTGAGAGGAGTCAGCCAATTACATGCCGGTGGGAGGAGCCAGCCAAATATATGCTGGTGGGAGGAGCCAGCCAATTAGATGCTGGGTAACCATGGAGAATTAAGGTTACAGCCAGGGGTTACAGCTCAATGGATGTCTCCACAAGACATCCTGACGAAGCCTCAACCATTTCAAACACAACAAAATCAACAAAGCACTAGAGTCTAATGCTTTTAAAGCATATCAAAGACATAGCTGGGACAAAATACAGCCAAAGCCTATACTGAACCCAGAGTACAGAGCCTCTAAGTTCAGCAGTGATAAATATTAGCTATAAGGACTTGATCACCGCAAGTCCTTTCCCTCACAACTTGCCATTCTGAAATGCTGAAAAGCTCATCCAGATCCAGCCACATTCATATGGTCCGCTGTAAAATACTCTTTGGCTCTCATGCTCAAAAACCAGACAACCCTTTTATACACTTTTTATAGAATCAATAACCAGCTCCGAAACTCAATAAAAGTCAAATAAAAAAAAGCGCCATGGAAAGCAGCATCCAGAGCATTTATTCCTCACATTAGCTTAATGAATTTCCTGACCTGCACGTCGATCGAAGGGAACTCGGCACAAATACAATCTGTCCGTCCCTCGAGAATCTGTGTCAACACTGGACAGGCAGTGGGAGGGAGAAGGGAGTGTCATACAGGGAAAACAGAGTCATAGAGTCAAATCGGGCAAAAGAGTCATACAGTCACTCTGCTTTGGCCTATATGGGCTCAAGGAGAAACCTCAGCTTCCATATACCAAGCCCCAGATCAACACCCCACTGAGAGACTGCAGACCCCTTGGATCCTTCATTCCAGGGCAAATACGCTTTGCAGCCTTTGTTCTTTTTTTTGCGGAGGGGGGCACAGAAGGAGAGAACAAGACAGTAATCCTCCAAAAAGAGCCAGTCAGCAGTACACGCAGCCCCAGTGCAGATCCTCTCCTCGGCAGGCCCTCACAGTGAGACGCAAAAAAATTGTCTCTGACAGCCAAAGTAAAAATCTAAGTCGAAGAAAAGTGCAGATTTAAACGAACCGCTTTACATGCCCAAGTTATTGCCTGATCATTGGCACTGATTTGCCTGATTCCCGACACTCGCTGACCAATGAGTACATGTATATTACTTTAGGGAAACAATAAGTGCCATACGCTTCACTCTGTCCTAAGGTCACACTGTTAATTGTTTAGTCCTGCCACAGTTTGGATCTCTGCTGCCATCTCTGGTAACCTCCCGCGGCGAGTGGATCTCCCCCCGCAGCCCGCGGACGTGCTGTTCAGGAGAGCTGGCGCTTCTAAATTGGCAAAGGTGTGTGAAAGTGTGAATAAATAAATGTCTGTGTGAGGACCATGATGGACTGGAGAGCCCCCCCGTGGGGAAGGCAGCTTCTCACCGTCTGCCATGATGAGCCTTCACATGCAGGCACTGCGCTCTGAAAATCAGGCTTAAATGAGCGTGTTGATTGTTCTGAGGGGATGGTACTCAAATTATTTAATTGTTCCCTTGCACTCTTATACTACAGACCTACAATAATTTTATAATTGATGTTAATTGTTTAATTAGTCAAAATCTGAAGAAATAAAAATCATTTCAGCTTCCGAAAGTGTATGAACCGCATGTTCCCAAGACCAGTTCAGGGCCTAACATGTTCATGAAGTGTGCACACTCATACACACAATGCTCTCACACACACACACACACACACAAACACACACACACTTATACACACAAACACACTCAGTAATACAAAAAATATTCATACACACATGTTCATACACACGCGCGCATACACACAAACATGCTCATACACATACATGCTGACACACACACTCAGAAATGCAAACATGCTCACACTCATACACACACGCTCATACACACAAACTTGCTCACACTCATACACATACTCACATACAGCCAGTTATCACCAACAGTTGTCGCCTGCACCCCCCCCACCCCCCCATCTCTGACGTTAGCTAAGCTGTCATTTGTCAGCAGCCGAAAGACCCTTCTGAAAAACCACCCACAGCATGAACTTTATTTGCAATCCAAGATCCTGTCAAGAAGCACTTCAGAAAAGCGGAGAGTGGCACTGAAAACATCCTAAAGAGAGACATTACCTACAGCGTCCCACTGAAAAAAGGCGGCGGGGGGGTGGGAGGGGCAAAACTGCATGAGGCAACAGTAGCAGACACCGTTATTCGCACTGAAAATGCCACAGAAGTCTCTGAGGGGCTGGAGGCAGGTTGTTAGCAGAAAGGTGCGTCAAGTCCGCCGAGAGCTCCGGTTTTAAATGTTCAACATTCTTTCACCCTTCTCCGTTTGTCAAAGTCGCAGGGGCAGGTGGGGTTTAAACAGCACAGTAAGGTGTTAAAGGTTTGGCTTAGCCCTCGGGCCCCACGGAGGGTGCCTGTGTCTGAGAAGACCTTGCAGAAGTCTGGCAGAATTCTCACACATGCGTTTATTAATATGTGTCTGTGTGGCTGTGTGTCAGGGAAGCAGCTAGCATCTAACATGTGTGTCTGTGTGGCTGTGTGTCAGGGAAGCAGCTAGCATCTAACATGTGTGTCTGTGTGGCTGTGTGTCAGGGAAGC
>JAODKN010000127.1:13769458-13782492 GCA_026774425.1 Petrocephalus zakoni | reverse complement strand
GTGAATTTGTGCCCAGGGAACCGCTCCGGCCCCCATGCCGGGGCAGCCGGCCTTATATTTTAATTTCGCTCCAAGCGATACTCCGACAGCGGCCACCTGCCACGGTCAGTCGCGGCACATGGATAAACTGTTCTGTGCAACACAATCCCTCTTTGTGTGACCAACCGCAGGTCTTTCTGCCGTGCGGCACGGGGCTCGTGTAAACAGCTGCCGATGGCGGCCGTGTCCCGTTACCCGGGGCCCGCTCGCCAAGCCCGGCGGGTCGATGCCAGCGAGATGATCCAGCCGCCGCTCCACGGATTCCTTTCCCTTCCCATAAGCGCGCATGGAACACCATCGGAATGGGTATTTGGGGGGGGCAGGGGCTTGGACAGAGGGAACAAAAGACTGCAAGGAAGGGTGTTAGTGGCAAGGACTGGATCTGACAACAGGAAGCGGGAGATCTGCCTGCATGCATGCTTGATGACGTTCTGTAATAGGCCCTGGAGATACCTTCCGTCTTCTGCCGGGAAGCAGGCTCCACCAAATAAATAATGTCACCAAGCTTCATTTCTAAATGGTGACTGAACGTACAATCACATGTAGCACGAGGAAAAAAAACCAAATGGCATTCCGGCAATGTTCTTCCAACCCCCCCCTCAACTGATGTGTGAAAGCATTTATTGGACATATGGATGTACATCACACCCAGTATGGATAATGAAGCATGCTCGACCCGGACGCCTATACAGACAGGAAACCATAATCCAGGCTGTAAGCATCAGCCATCACCCCTGAATATCACGGAGGCTTTCCCTGTATTATCACCGGAATCGCAAGACTTTACTATGAAATTAATCGCACAGCTCGGTTTTAAATCGCCACTACGACACAAGCATCCTTGGCGTGCCCGACGCGGAACGCAGATGTCCGGAAAACAGATCGGCTATTTCTACTGTAATGTCTCTCTGTAAGTAGATCTCACACTTTTGTAGATTGAGCATTTGTTGCCCGGTCATCCCTGCCCCCGCCTGGCACGTCTACCTCTCACACCTGCGATAGCGACTCTCCTTGCAGCTGGTGTTATGACGCGTTGGCGATGGCAGCCACAGTTTTCTGCGCGGCCATCCAAGGGTGACCTTGTCACCAGCTGGCTGTGGCCAAGGAAGTGGCAGGACCGGTGGCCATGCTCATCTGCCCCCCGCCCCCCCCCACGGCAGCTGCTGAACGTCCCACGTGACGGGGCACAGTATGCTGGGATGGCGACCCCACACACTCAGGGACGTCACCCCCTACGTTGGCGAGGGACGTCACCTGCGGGTGTCCCATGTCCCTACGCCTGGTCCCCATCCAATCTCCCTGCTGACGATCTCCCTCTCCCCCGCCACACACGCACACACACACTGCGGCCCTAAAAGGAGTCAGTCATCACACTGCCCCAGCGAGATTAACTACTAAAAGATGGCCACAGCAGGGGTGTAAATCTGAGCGAGTTTCAGGTGTAACAGGGAGCCTGTCTCACCCGATGAAGGATGACTGTAGCTGCATCGCTATTCCGGGCCAATGAAGCCCATTCTCTCCAACAGAACCATGACCAGTCACAGGACAGCAAAGGAGCGTTCGGCTGGTCAGTAGAAGCAAGTAACTGAAAAGGGAAGGCAGCCGGCGAGAGGCTGGAGCTGGCTGCCGAGATCTTCGATGGAAAGAGAGTTCTGTTTCGGGAGCTTAGCTGGCCAGGCAGCCATGTCAACACTCACAGCTGTGGCCTCAGACACCCATGCCCCCCACCCCCCAAGCTTGATCATCCCGATCAGCACCTGGCCATCCTGCAGTAGCCCGTTCACCAGCTCCAGGTCTCTGTCGCAGCTCCTGAACTAACCTTTGTCAAGCAAGGGGTGATTAACCTTCGTCAAAGGCAGCCACCTAAGGAATTTTTATTGCGGGTGGGTTTGGTAGAGGCCCGTGTGCTTGCGGTTCTTCATGTGGGCGTTGTACAGGCCTCACTAGCCCTTCACTGTGTGCCACCGATCTTGCTTGTTGAAGGTGCTTGAGAATGAAGCCATCGAAATATTCAGATGTCGTGTGAAGAGGAACGCGGGATTTGAATTCCCCGTTAATCAGGCTGACCTGATAGGGAGTCGGAACTCATCTGACAGAAAAACCAAACCCACTTACCATAAAAAGGTGAAGCATGAAAAGAATCGATGGGGTCCATCTACCCTCGCCAGTGTCCTCAGAAGCAGCAGCTGGGTTTCATTCGGGGGGGGGGGGAGTGCTTTAAATCACAGTGAAATCCCAGTTTGCTGCTGGAGGCAGTCTCCCCCCGCCGATGAAACGGAGCGGTGCGATTAGGAGAGGAGGTGCTGTGTGCCGATGACGGGGCGCTTTAAGGACAGTGGGGCAAACAGGGCACATCACTCATTTTGACAGGAGACCACACCCTGTATCGATGCCAGTGTGGGATGCCAGGCAAGCCTCAGATGGCACTTATTTGCTTATTCAACTAAGTTTATGTGCACACATATGCATATGTACACACACACACACATATTATACTACAGAATTACACTTTGTACACACACACACATATTAGACTACGGAATTACAGTTTATATACACACACACATTCATGCAGACATACATACATATACACATCTATATACATATATATTGTATGTGTATATATATATACACATTCATATTCATGCAGGCATACATACATATACACATCTATATACATATATATTGTATGTGTATATATATATATATATATATACACACACACACACACACACACTACACTATGAGTGTGTGTGTGTGTCTAACAGAACACTTTAAGGAGACAGCCTGTCCTAGAAATGATTCTACGATTTAGATATACCCCCGTCTTTTACAGACCTTTTAAGCTTATCTTAACGCGCAAACGCGTGCGTATAAAAAAACCTGCATACTTGTGTCTGTGACATTTTTATTTTTACAAGGACAGCGTAAACTCAGGTCAGGACTTAAACCATCAATCGTAAGTCTTCATATAATGACCTTGCGTTAGAGAATGTACAAATATTACTAAAGGTTTATCGTTCGATAACAGGCTGCAGCCTTATCTACTAAGAAGCTATTCGTGAGATTTATTTTGCTTTCTGTCTAGCAGTATTTTGATTAAACCCTTACTATACGAGACATTCAAATGGTAACCATATATGTATTTGCGCAATATAATACATAAATAATGGCAATGGTATACACGCGCACACACTGTATACCGATCAGACACCTAAGCTGGCCCTTTGTCCTGTATTTATCCACACACCACTGATCATACGCTGAAGACCAGTTTAGACCTCCTTGCTAGGCTGAGATACAAAAGCAAATGGCATAAAAACAGCGAGAGATAAACAGGAATAAGGAGAAGCCAGCGAGGCTGTGATTGACACACAGAGCGCTCTCCCTCACAAAGGCAGCGACTAGGAGGAGCAGCGCTGGGAATGCGCGGCTCCCATAGTGCCGCGAACGTACACTGGAGCCCCGTCGGCCGTAAGCCTTGCAGAACAGGGTCACAGCCTGCCTCCATTTTAGGGGGCAACTGACAAAGTGCCCGAGATTGCCCTCACACACACACCATTGCTCAAAGTCATCCGAATTTCGAGCTCTTCACACATCAGAGCTGAAGATGTCGATATCAATCAAAACGTTTGAAAGGAATTAATCACACTGGACATTCCCCGAAGCTGGCGCTATCGCATTTCTGGATCTCCTCGAGAGCTCAGCAGCATTCTGATCCATTGTAATTATTATTCGCTTTCTGCATGCATGGGACATGATGGGCAGTGGGACTGCTCTGGGCCTCTTCAGCTAGCCAAGACTGCGCCACAGACGCACAGACGTTTTACGGCCTTCTGCGTGCTCACGCATGAATATGCTATACGACCACTGCATACACGCAAGTGCTTGCAAATCAGACCCGGCTCCAGGACACACCGACCGGCCCGTGTCGGCCGAGAAAGGTCATTTGTTTTGGACAAATACCCCACGCTGTCAAAGAGCAGAGAAAATGGAGAACAGGCAGCCACCGGTCTCGCACAAAAACGGCATTTAACCTCCCGGGGAGAAGGTGCACTTGCGGTCTTAATTTGTTATTAATAAGCAGACCTTCTCATGCAGGGATCCAGATCTGCACTAATTATGACTTCAGAGTCCATTCTGTACATAAATCAGTTTGATCTGGGTTGTCCTTATACATGACACAGTGTCCCTAGTAATGTTTACAAAAATATCTTCATGCTGGGAACTTCAGAGGAAGCAGGAATGGAAATTGGATGGTAATCTAAATAAGTGGTGTGCGGGAGAGCCTAGCGAAAGCTAGCCACAGCGTTAATAAGCAACAGAATCACATCTCCGCATTTTCGTAATTAGTTCAGTTTTGCACTCGTTTCCTAAGCAAACTACATTCTCACCCAGGCTTCATTTGACACCATGATATTCGTGGAATGTTCCAAGGGCAGCGGCGATAGGGCCCTGTGCTGGAAAGGGCCGCAGAGACACGCTAGTGCCAAACTTCTTGAATGTAAATCTGAACCTAAGTCGATAGAATCAAGCCCAAGTAAAAGGTTGGCTTACTAATGCATGCAGCTAAAACCATCTTCAGAGTGGAAATGCACACCGTGCGCCGCTAAACAGTCTCATGGCAACCTTGTCTCTCCTGATAAAGAAGCGGCTGACATTTGTGCATTCTTCCAAAACAGTAACACCCTTTATTTACATGGCCCAACCTGACCCAGAGCAGGACTTGAATGGCATTATAAATCCGGGGGGCATTTTAGTCTGTTACTGTAAGAATTTGCTTGCATCAGAGCTGGGTGGGGGGCGGGGTTGGATGGGCAGTAAATGTTGAACAGATTAGGTGCCGGTTGCTATAGATAAATGTGACCATGACAGAGGTCAGGTTAAGAAGATCGATCCTAAGCATTTGCGCTCAGGTGAAACGGAACACTGCTCCCCCCGATTCCCCAGCAATCTCCTGGACGGACTCAGCATCTTTCTCTGCCTGTGTGGGACTCTCGGCAATGACATAAGATGATACATCGATCTACCGATGCAAATTCAAATTGCATGAAAGTGATCAATCGCTTTCTTTCGCCGTCTCGCGTTACCGTCTGAATATCCGCCTGCCAGGAACGCTGCGGAGCGCCCGTCTCCCGTATCCGGGCCGCGATTTTTGGGAAAGGAGGAGGAGGATGAGATGTTTCTATTTTCATTTCCATCGGCATCTCCTCACTGATGGGGGCGGGGGGGGGGTTGTATGTATGAATCAGACGATGGCGGTAATCAGGACGACAGCCCGAGTTTTCCATGGGAATGGGAGCCTCGCCGGCCCTCGGCTCCGGCACGGCTTTTCCGGCTCCTGCCGTCAGGCCGCCGTCTTGAATCTGATTGGCAGACGTGACGGGCTGCCAGGCTAACGGCTCCGGGGGCCTCTCACTGCCGTGGGCTCGTGTCCTGCTTAGCAGAGACGAGGTCATTATGGGGGGGGCTCCCAAGACTGGCCCGTTCCCGCGGAGGCCTCCGTTAAGGATCCAGCGTGGATCTGAGGTCTCTGCTGGGCCATCTGAGTTACCGCCACCTTGGCCCTCACCCACCTGGCCGGCACCCCTCCAGCGGCGTGGACAGAAAGGGACGACTGCCACCCCTCTGACAGGCCGCGTTTAACACTCGAGAGGCTCCAATCACCCTGATTACCGCGGCGCATTCAGTCGCTCAGCGGGGGGGGGGATGTCATACCACACTATGCCGTCGCCGAGCGCCATTCAGAGGCCGACGGCAGCAGCGCTAAAGATCCACAATTAAAAACTGTCTACTTCAATACTTTACTGGGAGTAAGTGAGGCACCACATCTAACAGTGTGAAATCTGCTTCTCGCGCAGAAAGGGGGCCGGGCAGGAAACCGGTCACAGAAACGGCCGATGGAAACCAGCCGGCAGGGGCGAGAGAGAGAGAGAGAGAGAGAGAGAGAGAGAGTACGAGAAAGCAGGAGAAAGAAGAGGAGCCCAAGGCAAACCCCCGAACACAGCTTCAGAACCGTAAAACGAGAACGGCAGGAAAAATCTGGGCACGCTTCCTCTGTGAAGTAATACAATGTGCCTCGATTTAACGTTGCCGAGCTAAAACAATGAAATGCAACGTGAGAGCCCTCTGTTGAATGGGGTGAATTACACAGCACTCCATTAAAGTTAAAGCGCAGACGCGGCTTGAGAAAGTGCAGGGAATCTGGAGGCTGCAGCCAGCACATCTGAGTGGCTCCCGTGTGATCAGCTACCAAAAAGCATCCCACTGCACAGACAGGCGAGCTCGGAGCCACGAGGCCGAATCGCTGGCCCGGCCTAGTCAGCGTGCAGGCCGGCCGGGAGCATCTCCATAGCAAGCCGGATGGGTGTCTTTCGATCGATGCTTTAAGACTCTGTCGGACGATGACAGGGCGGCGAGGCTGATAAAGAGGCCGGGAGGACATTGGAGTCGCATGGCTGCAGCATTAAAATGATAACGGGCAGAGCTCAGCGAGACGACGTTACTGATAACATGGTCACCCCAAGCCTGCAGTGTAGCCAGTCACCCAAGACGTCAACCTGGGCCATCGTATACCAGATTCGGGATTTCCAGCTGTCGCTCAGAATGGCTATCGAATCTTCTCGTTTCTCATTTGATTACCCCCACAAAAAATTTTTTAAAAAGTATTGTGTGTCACAAGAATAAAAAAAAAAAAATGCAGATTGCGTATCACTAAAAACCCTATCTATCCAACAATACACGCTTTTTTACACAGGATCTGAGGAGAGGCAGTTTTTCTCTAAACATTCGACTGCACCCAGCGCCACCCACAGTGTTATTTTGCCCGGCCACGGGAAACGGTTTCCGTTAAGCAGCAACACCGGCGTTGCATGAACGAGGCCCGAATGCTCCAGCAAGGTCGGCGGAGAGCCGTGTCAGGAGGAGTCTTCTGTTCACTCTCAGCAGTTTTATATTACTAACAGATGTTTTGCACTTCCAATGCTGAGTCAGCTAACTGGCCATTATTGAGGCTGGTGGGTGGGGGCTGTACCTGGACAATTAGGCTGTATGAAGAAGTGAGCAGAACTCCGGCACTGATGAGGTTTTTCAAATTCCCCGGAAACTTCTCAGATCCATAACGTGGGATACAAATAATTATTTGATACAGTTCTGGACAGATATTGACCCTGGAAAAAAAAAAACATTTGTATGTTGATAATAGGGAGAAGAAAAAAGCGCTCTGCAGCATTAAAACAAGGAACCAGATGCCACGCGACCCAAGCTGCTAACCCGAAAGCGGCACATAGCACAGGCGGCGAGGTCTGGCGCCTTCCTCCGCCTCACCTCGCCGTTAGCGGGAGGGTGCGGGAGGGACCCCGGAGCCCTGCCGGGACCGTCGCCGGGCCATGAGCACTCATCCTCACCTAAGCAGGCGCCACGGACACAGGAGCAGGGGTGCAGCCGTGCTCGTCCACGGGACCCCTGCCAAATGCCTTTTTTATATATATTATTTTGCCAAAGGTGACCTAACAAGTGAATATAGGACACAGCCTATTTCTGAAATATTAGTACGGCTAACGACAATAGTCATGGTAGGAGCAGTAACAAACATATACAGAAACCGTGTTATTTTACATTATTTAGACCGAACCCAGACCACAGTGGTAATGACAGTTCTGTAGTTCATCATTTCTTAAGCAGTGCTGCTACAAAATCCCTGCATGTTTGTGCTTAATCTAATAAAAGGGCATGTTTTTCAAAGCTCGAAAAGCTTTTGCTTTGGAAAAAATTGCACAACTTGTAAATGACCTTTTAAGTGTAAGGAACTGCTAAGTGGGCCAGACAGTACAGATTTTGTTAAGAACTTTGTTTGCTTAACAAACGAAATGGTAAATGGCTTCTTATCTTGACTACTTCACGGTGGGAACACAAAGGCAAATAAGAACAATACACATGACATTACGTGCGGCTGGGAACCTCGTCAGAAAAATGCCACCATAAGCATCTTTGGAAATTACCGACCGAATCTGCTTGAATGGCAGCTCCCCAATTTACAGTGATACCGAAACCGGTACCTGCCTCAGTTTTATTCTATTGGCCATGCTATACAGTACGCTATCGTTTTTTAAATAATTGCACAGACAAAGCCTTTGCGATACATGTTAAATGTGTATTCAAAATAAAGTTGGAAAATCTTACACTGTAAAGATATCAAAGCGTGAAATGAAATTAAATGATGCTCCTCTAAATTTTATAGTTTACATTACCCTGTTACTGTATTCTGCCTGTGCCTATAAGTCTGCCGTTTAACCTGATTTTTTTTTTCCATTCACAAACTTTACAGACGTTAAGTTTGGCAGAAGAAACATCTCACCGCTATTTTATTTAAGATTGACAACACATGGGGAAATCGATTTTCTGTTTCTACTTAATATGTTAATATTAAAATGGATGAGAGACAAGCCGGCATGAGGGACGGCATTGATTTTATCACACACCCCGCGACCCGCGTCCTAGCAGCGTCCCCTCGGCCGAGCTGAAGCTGAGAGCAGCACACGGGATCACGCTGGTGACAGACCAGTCTGTTAACTGGAACAATTTACGTGTCTGTCTCATTCAAGGTCATGCAAAATAACATTCTGCACAAAGTGATCGGAGATGCGCGGGTCTGCGCGGGTCTCCGCGGGCCGGCCGGGACCCGATCGCCGTCCCCATGTCCCGGGCGCGATGGACGTGCGATCGCCGCCCAGGCTGTGCCGCGGCTACGGTGTAACGGGGACCCCCTGCCTCCCGAGACCAGCAGGGCGCCGATCACACGGCGTTTGGTGGAATGCTGAGAGACACACGAAAGAGTGCGCGATGCTTTTCGCCGCTGTTGGCAGATAAGTCCCCCACCCCTATCTACACCAACCCGCGACCCCTTCCTCCCGATCCTCCCGGGGTCGGGGGCTTGCAGAGTAACCGAGTTAGGCTGATAGATGACATATCGCGGCGGCTTTCCGTGCGATCGCCTTTTTCCGGACCGCCTTCCATAAAAACGCTCCCCGTTTCTTAACTGCGCCGCTGTTCCGCAGACGCGAAAACCCGCCAGCCCCCTAAAATACCGAAGGCGCCGCCGGAATAGCTACTTTACAATGTTGCCAGTGAATGAAACATACATTGTTATCATTCAGATGTGCGTGATACATATGTAGCGCTCTATATACAGACTAGGAGAGCCGGGGGCAACCTCATTACTGAGATCATTGATTATGAGGAAATAACTCAAAACAATTAACTAGTTCGAAATTCGTCGCATCGAGCCACGTACATTCCTGCGTTCATATATAGGCTAGAGATTTGTCTTTTTTTGTAGGAAAAGAAAATATCCCAATTCCTAATCAGGAAAGTTTGTCGACATTTTTTATCAGGTTTTCCAGCATAAAGAAAACTATTTCAGCGTCGGAAATGACTTTAAGGTCTGAGATGGTAAGAAACTTACCGGGGTGGCAGTCGGCCCGGAGGAGGACGGAGGCTGACAAAATCAAAGACAAGATCCACCAACAACACGATCGCGGGAGCCTCCGCATCTCAGAAAACACATCGAGAGCACAAAAAGCAACTGTCGGCACTTATCCGTCTCAATTTCTAACAAAGATTAAGGAATTATTGGAATAGGAAAAAAAAAATCTTTAACGCCGACCCCCCCCCTGCCAAAATAACTTGCTGTTGCCACAATTACTGGGCTCTGTTTCGAAGGGTCTGTTAAGTTATAACAAGAAGGAATAGTTTTTTTTTATTTCGGAAAATCGCATTTATGCGACAGCTTCTTCGTCATCCCCCCCACTAAAAAAAAACGCAAGGGACAGTACTGAAGCTCTAATCAGTTCATTTATCGTGGGAGGTAAAAAAGGGGAGCTGGCTTTAGTCCATGCGGCGGATGGCTCGCAAAAGCAGAAAGGGGATAGTTGGAGCAGAGCTAGGCGCGTTCCATTCTTCCATCCAGGAAGTAGCATGTGAGCCCGGGTCTGGCAGAGACTTTAAAACAGGCTTGGGAGAAAAATTCGAGGGAACGGGAGGGAGAGCCGGAGCAGGTTCCTCCGGATCCTAGCGCCGAAGACTCAGGCTCTCGGCAGCCCCGACCGGCGGCGCCTTCCTTTGCGAGCCTCCAGCGCGTCTCCCCCGGAGAGAGACGCCAATACACCAATAAAGGGCAATCGGCCAGCTATTTAAAGACGGCACATTTACGCCAGCTGCTCGTTCCCCCCATTAATCCCTACCTCTGATCGGACTTCCACGTAAAAGTCCCCTTCGCCGCTTCCATAAAGCAGAGCTTCCTGTGTCATTTTAAAGCCGATGCCTATATGCGGAGAAGCGGCGTCTGGGTGACATTTCTACGTACCGCTGAAGCCTGCTGTCCTGCCAGAACGGTGTGACCGATTGGCCTCTATGAACATTAAATTAATTCATTCTTGTGAAATGCAGTAGGACCAAATACATTAATCCGCAATATTTCATACGCATACGCAACTCGAATTTGGCTGTGACCATAATTATAGCTGGTCATAATTTATTTCAAATGTACGTATTTTTGTGGTGAATGTGAATATTCATATTAAATATTAATCAAAGAGGCTTTGTGCCTTAAAATTGGTGTGGGAAGCACACAGCTGAGAGAAAAGACAAATTAATAGAAGGACCTTGACCCTTGAAGTCAGGGACGCTGTTAACTCATTAATTTGCATTGCATACCATCACCAAAATCACTCCCTCGGGACAGTACCGCAGTCTTTACGACATCTATGTCTGAAAAAACCGAAGTATGGTATGAGCTGCGGATTAATACAGCTAAACTGAGAAATACAATGTAATCAATGTACATACAAGTAATAATAATAATAATAATAATAATAATAATGTTTTATTTATATAGCGCCTTTCAAACACTCAAGGATACTTCACAAGAAAAAAAAATTTAAAGGTTTCCTCCTACTAAATTTGCATGATGTAAATAGTTTCGGATTGAGATCTGGGGAATTTGGAGGCCAAGTCAACACAGGGATCAGCATGGGCACTCTGACCGGTGTCTGACTACTCAGCCCCATATGCGCCAAGCTGCATTACTCTGTAAGTTCTAACACCTTTCTATCGTAGCCCCCATTAACTTTTTCATCAATTTATGCTAAAGTAGCTGTCCTGCGAGATCAGACCAGACAGGCTAGCCTGCGTTCCAACACACATCAATTTACCAGTTGGCCATCCATGGACCTCTTTTGGTAGGTTCTGACTGCTGCATAGCAGGAAGACACCATTGGACCTCCCGTTGTGGAGATGCTCTGACCCAGTCATCTAGCCATCACTATATGGCCGTTGTTAAAGCCACTCAGATCCTCACACTTGCCAATCTTTCTTGCTTCCAACACATCACCTTCAATAACTAAATGTTCACTTGCCTGATATAATGACACCCATGACAGGTGCCACTGTAATAAGATAACCAATATTATTCACTTCACCACTCAGTGGTTTTGATGTTCTGGCTAACCGGGGTGTTACCATTTACCTGGCTGGCAAATCTCTGTCAGTCAGAGTGTCCAGTTTCTAATTTTACTTTTTTAATGACGAGCCTATAAAAAAAATGTATTGTACACCTTAAAGATATTTCATATGGTATGAAGCATTGTTTGGGTAGAGAAATGTAGAGGAGCATGGGGGGGGGTTGGACATTTCCAGGGGCTTCTGAGTGACAGGGGCCCTAAAAATGTAGAACATAAATGGATTTATCTGGGGTGGGGGCCCAGAATCTTTTGCAGCGCACTATTTTATAGGTTTCAGTTCAGCACTCCGCAAATTCGCATTTATTGTGTGCAGTCCAGTACTGTGATGACCAGTAAGAGCAAAGTTAGAAGCAATTTATACTCTATAATAATAATTATTATTCTTAACACTTTATTGATCCCAGTGGGAAGCTCCTTTTTCACCCCCCTAATATTGCTCTCCGTGAGACCAAGCTTGGCCATGAGGAGCAGCCTCCGTTTGCAGCATCCAGGGAGCTGGGGGCCAAGGGCCTCGCTCAGGGGCCCACAGACGTGCCGAGACCAACCTTGAACCAGCGACATTCTGATCACAGGTACAGAAGCTTAGCTCACTGAGCCACATGAGGCCCAAAACCAAGACCTGAATCAATATGATTGTGTAAAGGTTTGAGGGGTACAAAATAATCTGGCAAAATGCATGGCCCCCTGCCTTGTGCCCTTCTAGGATGGGCCCTGGGCCCCCTGTGACCCTGAATTGGACAGGCAGGTTCAGAAAATGGATGAATTATATTTAATTAGTGTTGTACTTTTATGACACTGTGCAGTAGGTTTTCCAGGTTTAATGTCAACATATATTTGACCAAAATTTATTTGGAAATTAATTATATTATTAATTAAATTATCCCATTTATTACGTCATTAAGTTACCAATTGATTAGCTAGATTTTGTTCGTATGACCTTAACTACTGAATGCTGTTTTTACTACATATATGCCAGTTCGTCTTATGCATCGATAGTAAGAAATTCACTTAAGTTTCATTTAAAATTTGGAGGTTCAACAAGTTTGTAGTTTGAAGAACTGTACTTTTCGCTTACCCATTGGTCTCTTTTCGCATTGTAAATCATCTTTTGACTCGAAATCCCAGTGTAAATGGTTGGCCACTGATCCGACGCACCAGAATACAGTATTGTGTGACAGTCTGGAGGTGAAGTGGAACGTGCCTCTGCTGCCAGGTGGGAGCCCCAGCGAGTGGGAGCCGGCAATGAGCTCCTCCTGCCTCACGGACAGCCAGCCGCTGCTGTTTGCTGCTCAGTCATCTTCGGTGTTTCCAGACAAGATATTGCCTTTGCCTAACATTCGGTAGTTCCTTAAGTGTGTTGGTTGTGTTTTTGCAGAGATGGAAAATTCAGGTTTGAAAGGTACAAATCCTGACCAAGACTTTGTTTCAACCAACCAGTTGAGTATAAAGAGTCTCATTCACAGTGTAACTGGTTGG
>JAODKN010000127.1:13648107-13691692 GCA_026774425.1 Petrocephalus zakoni | reverse complement strand
CCGTGTGTGTAAGTGAGCGAGCGAGAGACAGTGCAGCGAATGATTACACAAACTCAGGGCGTGTGTGTAAGTGAGCGAGCGAGAGATAGTGCAGCGAATGATTACACAAACTCAGGCCGTGTGTGTAAGTGAGCGAGCGAGAGACAATGCAGCTAATGATTACACAAACTCCCGTCACATGGTCTCATTAGATCAGTGAAACAATTTCATCGCAATTCAATTAGCACTTTTCTGACGCCCTCGCACCTTGTCCACCCGTCAGCGTGTCTCCGAAATGCTCGTCCTAATCCCTTCAGTGTGCACCCTAAATCACGGGGCCCTCTGCCATTTGGGCCTATTCATATGAGCACCTGAAAGCAATTTGGCCAAAATGGCCATTTTAATCAATACCTATTTAGAACTCTAGTGTGTACAGGAATAGCTTACAGTGATTGAGTTCGGGGCCCTCTCCACTGGGCTTACCTGGATGGATTAAACAATAGCCAAGTGGGAATATTAGCAATGTGTGTGCATCTGTGTGTCTGTGTTTGCATTAGGCAATTACAAGCAATGGTGTCTGAGTTTTCCATGTAGAATATAAGGAATGTAATCAATAAATTAAATGACCCATATGGGGGGAGGTCAGGCCTATCGGATCTGTGAGGTTTGTTACTAGCCAGGGTGACTGTAATGTATGTGCAATATGTACCTAATGAATTAGGGTCACATCTATGGGAGAGGAAAAAGCAAATGAGATTCAGTGTAACGTAACATAAACATCAGTGTGAAATATAGGATCATCTCCTACCACGCTTTGTAGTGTTTTTTTTTTCTTCTGTTAATGAAAATCTGCTTTTATCATTTCTCCAAATAAGTGATTTTCACTAGCACAGGAGGGAGGGGTGGACATATTGCTCTGGTTGCTATTTTATATGCAAGCCGTTTCTCGGGCTTTATATCTGCATTGCTGTGTGGAGTGATTGAATTTTCCTTGCACCAGATTTAAAAGTTTTGAATGTATGAGTTTCATATTATAATATAAATGTCAATCAGTGTAGAAAGCGAAGGCTGGGTCCTTTTTTGTATTTCATTGAAAAGTCAGCTCTGACTTACCTGGTTTTGCCCCCCCCCCCCGGATTACTTTAGGTAATGACTTCTGAGACGCCCTTCCCCTTCACGGCGTTTAGCTTTACATGACGATTCTATCATGCGAAGGGAGGGGGCCACATCGGGCCCAGACAGCACGCTGTCGTATCTCAACGGCTACATATTTATGCTTCAGTCAGTGAACCCAAGGTTAAAGATAAGGATTCAACAAGCGACCCCCGTGAAAGTAGCACGTGGAAAGTAGGACAGATCTCCGCTGCAGTGAACAGTGAACATATAAGGTGAATCACAGTAATTCCCCATATACTGAAAAAAAGGTGTTTTCCAGTGTATGTGGAACGACTGTGATTTACCTTATACGTGCGTGTACATACATCCATCTTAATAGCGGCAGCGTTTTGGCCGAAAGAGTGGCTCCTTCAGTCTGAGGGGCTTCAATTGCTAACATTCATTAAATCTGATCTGATAACAAGGGCACGGTGAACATTTATTGGGTCATCACAATGCATAGTAAACTAATTGCAGTATTCTAATTGTTAATTGTGGAATTGCTGGATTCCGATTAGAATGTTAATGCCCGTGACAGCTGGCTCTAGCGTTCACTCTTATTTATTTATTTTTAAAGGGCTCTCCCGGGACTCCATCTAAATCCAGTCAGGTCTGCACACTGCATGCACACCAAAGTAAGCGTGTCGGGGCATTGTGCGGGTGGAGGAGCTCTGAATGAGGCGGGGGGGATGAGCAGGAAATGTAAGCTCATTATCAGCAGACTTCAGCTCCGCTCCTCCTTCACCTGGGCTCGAGAGCCTTAGGATCAGGCCCCGTGTCATCGTTTAGGCCTGATTTAACTCCAGAATGATAATTCATTCACAAAACCCTCTCCGAGTCATTATGTGCAATTAAATTGACGGGAATTGGTCATGATAATGTGCCAATTTGCAGTTTGAAGAGGATGTGCCTTTTTCCCTGTCCGTCACGCCACTTTGTTTGTTCCGTGTGGTCGTGATGAATTTACTTAGACTTTTATGTCACCTTTGAATGTGTATTGTTAGAGTAAAAGCCTGGGCTTGAGCTTGTAATTGTTTTAAATGATGACAACTTTTAGCTGCCTCTCAAAATGAAACATAAACACGGCTCTTTTTTTCCCTTTGTGGGAAATTCGTTTGTATGAGGGTCATGCTGAGTTTTGGAAAGTGGAGCCTGATGCCCTTCTCTTCAAAAATCACACTGTGGATGAGAAACAGGAAGGCTCCTTGGAGACCACACATGAGATCGTATTGATTAGATGTATCTGTGTGAGAGACGGTCTTTATGAAGGACCTGTTAACGTCGTAAACATTGCACTAGCCTCCTATGTTTCTTAAAAAGGTTAAAAAGGAAATGCATTACTGAAATATTCAGTAGAAAGACAGAACAGTTTTATTCTTTACTAGAAAAAAGAACACCATTAGCTCTAGGTTATTTTATGATTTTAAATCAGTCAGACTTAATTTAATTCAAATTTACACACAGGTGTTCGCAAACATTGTTTTTTCCAACAGAGTGAAATACCACTCTCGATTTTGAGAGAAAACTGAGTGCCTGAAACCTAGCACGAAAGACATTCATTAAGGTTCCTACGGGGCTTTGTGAAGCAATGTAAACATGTTTGTATGTGTGTGTAAAATGGGTACTTATATGGAGGGCAGATGGAGGTGGGTGAAGGTGACCCAGTCCTGCTTGCAGGGCTGGATTACATGCAAGCGATACGTGTCCTGCAGTGCGGGTGAAGCTCTTGGCACAGAAGGGATGGTGGCAAACCAGGAAGCCAAACCTTTTCTGCTAAACGCTATGAAAAAGACACATATGCACAGCAGAGGCAAAGAGCGAAACAAATTTAAAATGCGGCAGACGGTGCGGCATGTTGATGAGTGCAGGTGATGTACACATATGCAAAGGCCTTGCATGGCAGAACAGGACAGCCGTGCTGAGTGTGAGGAGATTGCTGATTACAAAGCCTGGCCTATCAAAAAGCAAACAAACAGACCAATGGCAGCAATTGGAAAACCTTACTGGTGCTGCTCGCCAAAGAGTGCTTCTGAGTTTCTGGAGAGAGCACATTCTAGGCACGATACGAGGTTTTTTGTTGTAGAATATGTTTAGCATTGTATTTCCTGAGAGTTTTTCTTTTCCTTTTTTTTAAATTTTTAACCATTTTAAAATTATATAAAAATATAGAAAATCTATTGTTCATCACAAGTTGATGTCCAATGAATACACAGCAATAACAAGAACAACAATAATAATAGTTGTTGTTATTATTATTATTATTATTATTATTATGCATCTCTCCAAGGTTCATAATGTCCCTCACTGTTAGAATCGGGAACTATTATGATACTTTACAACAAGATGTCCAATAATATTCCTATTTATATTCCTGTTTTTACTCTATCAAGAAAATAAACATGGAAACTTATAATTTTATTACAGTAAATAAAAATGCCCTTTACTTTGCTCATGAAATTCTGTTGAAATTCCCATATAACTTCAAAACTCCTCTGAGCAAAACACATCCTGATAATATGACTTACAGTATTAAACCATATTAAAACACCAACTTTCATTTTATCCTCAAAACGGGTCAATAACATCTCTCAGAAAACACTATTAAAAAGGCCGATGGCACCAAAAGCTAATCAATCCTGCTTTGATGGAGCCCCTCAGTGTAACAGTGCATGCAATCTGATCTGATCTTGGATATTTCTTAGGTATCTGTTACAGGGTCCAATGAAAGAGCTTGTTCTCTCCAAACGAATGAGGTCAGCCTGGCCTTAGTGTGAATGTATGAGAGACATTGGCTTGATTCATTATGTATGGATTTGCTTGAAATGCATCAGTGATGGCAGCATGTTGTAATATCTTGCAAGAGGACTAGGGAGAGTCTTGCAGGCATGGCCGTGCTATATTAGGGCTCAGATTGTACTTGACCTTATCATAGCCATTATATCCTCTATATCTATCTATCTATCTATCTATCTTTCTATCTATCTATCTATCTATATATATATATATATATACACACACACGCACACACACTTGTACATGTACGAGACATTATGATAGTGAGAGTCTGGTAAGTAACAAGGAGATCCAGAGCCAGAGATCCATGCTACTTGTGGTTTAATAGGTGGGTTTTTGTAGTATCTTTAAATGACAGTAAATAATGTTTCCAATGATCTTGTGGTTTGTTTCAGGTCTGCTGCAACAGGCATGTCTGTGTTACGTTTTGGGCAACACCTTATCAAGGCGTCGGCAGTGTTTCTAAGGACGGAATTGTCTTTTGCGCTGGTAAACCGGAAACCAGTGCTTCCAGGCCGTATCCTTCCATTCTGTGTCTGTGGTGGCCGTGCAGAGCTGGTAGATGCTCCTCCACAAAGCAGGACCAGGTGAGAGGCCGGCTTCTTGTGGTGGCCGTGCAGAGCTGGCGGATGCTCCTCCACAAAGCAGGACCAGGTGAGAGGCCGGCTTCTTGTTTCTTTCCGTCAGCAGAACATTGTGTGCTCAATGGTGCCGTGCAGCTGCCTCTCGTTGCTCGGCAACAGTTTGCTTGGAGATGAGTTCACTGTGGCCTCACGGAAAGGCCACATAAACAGATGTTTACAACTTGGGGAAGTTTATACTGAAAGTCTTTAAAATTCCTAGTTTGAAACACAGCTTGGCTTTAGTCAATCTGATCTCCTGATTTGCGGTTTGAATATCGCATGCATTCTTTTGCTGCATTGTAGTGAATAATAGTAGTAAGACGTTCTTAGCCTTGTGTTTATATTGTGTTCAAGTTCCCTTTAAAATTAAGCAAAACAATGCTGTTTTGAATTTTCTATGTAGCAGCGAGTGGGTGTGAAGTACCATTTACGCCACTATTCTTTGGTTTGTTATAAGAAGCAGGCATTTTAAAGGCCACTCTTTCTGTTTTGATGTACAATAGGTGGAATGCTATTCTTAAATATTTTACATAAATTATTTAAAATCTAAAGCGAAGATTGAAATGTAAATGTCCTCAATAATGCATATTGTCTATACTTAGATTATTAATAGAGTACTACTGCTAGAAATAATAACAATAGTGATAATACTTAACTTTAAGGATGTGAGACTAATCTGTTCACGATTTCAAAACATTTATTAGGATTATTATGAATAATGTTATACATTAAGAAGCTGGAATGTCTATGAGTTATAGGAATTGTGCAACATGCAGTGTACCCAGCAAACAAAGCAGGAAACATGACAAAGAGCCTCAGCAATTAGCCGGAAATGGCACCACCTCCTGTAAGAAATTAGCCGGAAATGGTACCACCTCCTGTAAGAAATTAGCCGGAAATGGTACAATCTCCTCTAAGCAATTAGCCGGAAATGTTACCACCTCCTGTAAGAAATTAGCCGGAAATGGTACAATCTCCTATAAGCAATTAGCCGGAAATGGCACCACCTCCTGTAAGAAATTAGCCGGAAATGGTACAATCTCCTATAAGCAATTAGCCAGAAATGGCACCACCTACTGTAAGAAATTAGCCGGAAATGGTACAATTTCCTCTAAGCAATTAGCCGGAAATGGTACCACCTCCTATAAGCAGCATTTGTTTTGTGCTTTGGGTGCTCGGACGCCATGACTTGGTGTGTTTGATGCGGCTTGCTGGGTCAGGCCGGATGAATATGTATGTGATGCTCGGACATATTACCTACCGTGGGCGCTGCTGGTAACACCTACTCAGATCAAAGCTGCCATTTTCTTTCACTTATCCATGCTCGGTGGGGTCCGGCGAGCCAGAAACTCATCTGAGAAATTTTAAAGCCTCCAGGCTGGACTCTGATGTCTTTCCAGGAATATTTAGATATACATAATTTTTGGGGCAATGGAACAGCCAGTTCTAACCGACTTTGCTGTAAGTTCTTCCTGCTTCCACTTAGGTGTCTCCTGCAATGCCTGTTGCGTGTCACCCTGATCACAGTAGGCAGAAATAAAATAAGGCATCACTTCTGCAGTTGGTAGGCTTCTTCGGTGGAATCGTGTATGTAAGAAAGGCAGCTTGATTGGAGCAGAATCGATTGGAGGATCTGGCATTGGCTGTTATTTCTGACAATAAACAAGGTGAAGTTGGCAATAATTATGACACATTGCTTTAAATGCTGACATTTAACACAATGTAACAACTGGCCACTAACGGCTTTTAATCTTGTAACTTGACTATAGCAGCATGAATTTCACATCTATTTCTGCGGCACGTTGTGGCTCTTTTTCTAGGTTTTATTGAATTGAATATTCCCAGTTTTTTAGAGTGCAAAGCATACAGTTCGGTGTCTTTGCACATTTGCACATGGATCTAAAGACAGATTTAACATGTAGGGTGCCTGGTAGTTTCCACCAATGAAGTCAGACAGCAGACAAAAGTATTATGGAACTTAATCCAGGAACTGATGTTATCTAGGTGTTTTATTGGGAAAACAATACACTGTTATTACACTAGATAATATCTCACTTCATAATAGCTGACTCCAGAGATTTGCTGTGATGTGGAAATAAACAAACGCTAAGTGTCCTAAATGTTCACTTAGAACAAAAGAATGTTATCACAACCTAATTGTACCTAATGTATACTCTTGCAGTCAGACCTTACTACTGCCAGGGATTCACTCAGTAGTTGTTGTAGTCTATCAATATGGCATCAGAAACCTGTCTGATCTAGATTAGAAGGTGCGAAGGTGGTAGTCGAAAGGTCACTGTCGCAGCTGCATGTGCACATAATCGGAGGCAGCGGTGAATTTAATGCAGCCGTGTCCAGTGGTGTCCCAGATATTGTCAAATATGTAAGCATAATCCAATAATATACTTTCAAACTAGTGTTGCAATAAGAAGTACAGTTGTGAGCTGCATTCACACTTATTAGACAATAATTCTGCTTGACATATCAATGTGATCGGTTATAGGAAGCTAACGAATGAAAGAGCAGGCAGGTGCTCCCGGCACACAAACTGCAGCCACACTTCCAAGTTTGTTTATAAGGTCTCCTTGGAAGCAATTAGTAGAGCCCTCATATACGCAACGTGTACAGCAAAGCTTGGGATTTCAAATGCAAGAAGCACGTCGGCTGGTTTTATGAGAGGCCCCGTCCTGACTTAACCTCGGTGTGTTGGCAGCCATCACGCCATATAGAGTGCAGGTCACAGCAGGCCGATGCAGACATGTTCCCAGTGTGTGGCTACGCATGACCGGGCTAATAGTGTCACTATGGCGACAAGCGGGTGATGACTGTGGTAGGGCCACCTCCTGACCTGAACCTCATATCATTGCCAGGGACTGATTCTCTTCTGCAGTATTTAAGCACGTCGGAATAGTCGACGAGCACACAGAAGGGAAAAATGTTGAATTTTGTTTCAACTCCTGCATGTCTGAATGAGCTGAGTGGCCACTAAGCCAGCTGTATCACATAAAGAACTCCTCTCTCCTGCACCATTCTGTCCCCACCTTGTTGATGATTTATTTTCCCTTTGCATCCCCATCCTACTTCTGCTAAATATTAAGTCCATGGATCAAGCGTCCCTTGGCCCTTTTACACTCATGGCTATGCTTTCATGTGCCTTTTTAATGCCTGGGAAATGACACTAAATCCTCGTGGGCAGTCACTGCACATGCTTAATGTTACAGTTAGCGTGGCTATCTTGGCGCTGGTACTGTAACTGGACCAGAAAGGTTATTTTATTGGATTGCTTTAAAACATATCGGGGATGAAATGTGGAAAGATATGAGTCCCATGAGATGACATAGTCACAGAATCCACTACGTTATAAATAATCAGTCATAATACAATTCTTCAGGGTTCAGAAGTCTTAGAATAGAGGCTAACGGTCCAGCAAAGTAATTGCTTTGCCTCTCCGACCTGTGCGACGGGTGTTAGACACACCCAGGTGGGTACCAGCAGCTAATCCCTGTCATTGACCCCCGCTGGGAGGCGGGCCAATAAGAGGTCTCCGTAATCAGCAGTGGCTGGGCAGTGTGCCGTCTCCCCGCTGCCGTCCTCCTTGCGTCTCCTTCCACATCAGACCATTGATCTGTGCTGCTCACCCCCAACCAGGGAAATCAGGGTAAAATTACCTGCTTGTCCTTGCATGTCCAATTTCATTAGCAGATACTCTTAGGTGGTCTATGATTCATTAGACTAAAAGCTAATTTGTATAAACAGTAATGATTGTTCAAATCAAATCCTCAATGTAGTGTGTTTAACGTAAATTAATGCATAAATTAAATTTTTACGTTGAACTTAAGCGCACTGATCAGTTGTGATGATTCCAGCGCAGAAGGTGAGTCTGCTGGTCATTTTCTGGGGCAGAATTGGCTTTTGAAATCTGAGCTGGCCTCTGCTCCAGCACCTTCTCCTCTCTGTGACCCTCTGTGCTGCGCGGTGATACAACGCAGATCTGTAGCGTTTATTTGAATAGTGATGAATGGTATTAAAAGTGATGGACAAGTTTTCACCATCTGTACATTAATGTAACATTTTTGCTTGAGATTAAAAAGTAAAGGACAGCCTGTGCATTGCGGCTGCATTCTAACTTAGAGCAGTGAAGAACGCCGTCATCTGGCACCTTCTTCCCTGTCACCATGCCGGCTAACGTCGGATCTGCTGTTAGTGGGAGAGTTTCCACCCTCAGTGATGCGTTTTCACCCTCATAAGAGCCAGTGCCCCCTGAGTTGTCGGGCTTTCTGTTACTGGGGGCCTTTAGAAGGAAGGATGACTTTGGATCTGCACGTGCAGCACTTCATGACTGACAGTTACCTGCTCTCATGGAAAACTGGATAATCCAGACGGCTCTGCTAACTCAGAAGCCCTGCCTTCCACATTCTCTCTCCTTCAATCTTTCCAGCAATTTGAACAAGATGGTAAGATGGTACATGCTACCCGCGATTATTCTTACCCTCCATATCACCCTTGACGGCCTTCCAGTCCTTATTAGCCCATAACTCCCCTGCCTTTCCCTGTTTTTCCCATGTTAGGTATTTCATTCATTTCACAAAATGGCTTCTTGTTGATGTTTGATCTATATTAAGGTTCCGTTAAGGATTTGCCACCTTCCTGTGATTTTTTTCCATCATAATGCGCAGATATTGCAGTTCAGAGTCTTCAGTCAGGTGGTTCTATCTTACTGCGTACAGTAGCTGATCTGACCTGTCCTTGATTCATTCACTCCCACTAGGCACCAGCCTGGACAACAATGAGATCTTGTCTTCCCCAGCAACTGTGTCACATCAGAGCTGGTGGCCACCCCATGGATTTCAACTGGTTTCCTTTTCAGTCTGTTCCCAGGGCCCGCATTCTCCTATGCACCCACTGTACCTCGCACGACGTTGCCCTTATCCCCTCTCATAATCCTTCTCTGTCTTTCGCTTCAGACTAATCTTCCTTTTGGCCCTTGGCACTGCTCTCACCCAGGTCCTCTCCAGATGTCCCAGTCTGACTCTGTCGTCTGTCCACCTGGGTAGCTGAATTCTCTCCTGAGGTAACACATCAGGATGCCCTTCTGAACTTGAAGCCTACCTCTCCCTCCTTCTCCTCAGTCATTTCATAAGTGAAACAATCTTATTGTTATTAACCAAAAATCAGTCATGCCTTGATACCACTTTTCATATTCACTTCTCACTTTGTTCTGCCTTCCTTGACTTTGCTAATTACTTTGATGATAAATTCTGAGAACATCAGTGCTTCCCCCGAACACGCAGCTCCTCTAACAGCTGATGACCTCTCCTCTACACTGATTGTGCTCAGCTTTTCTTCTGCATTTGATATAATCAAACATGAAAATCTTCTGTCCACCTTGGAAGGTGTTGGCATTGATGACATGTCCTATTATGGATTAAATCACAGAGAGTCCCTGTTAAGTGGTGTATTGAGACCTCATTAGAAGGTATTTCCCAGGGATTAGTGTTTAGTTCTCTCTTTTTTCCTGCCTGTTAGATCCCTCCATCACTGTCCATATATTTTCCTGCTACTGCTGTGTTGGTGAGAGTCAGCCTGTCTCCCTCAGGGAGCTCTCTGCAACACCATCACTTATATTTCAGGGTCTCCAAGATTAAAGTCTACGTACATTCTGGCCAGATACCACCATCTGGCCATGTCACTAATAACCAGGTCACCCTTACTCAGAGTGAACCTTTGGCTACTAGAACCTTTTCCCTGTTCTAAATGATTCTACCATTTTCTGTGGCTCTCTCATTGGAGCATCTGCTCTAGGTTCTTGACCTGGAACCCTGTTCTGGTAGGTCTTCCAGCATATATTATAGGACGTCTTTAGCTGAATGAGAATGCATCTGTGTCTTCTCTTTTAAACTGTTGTACACAGTCTCTTAGCGGTACCCCGTCAAGCACTGACTCTGATCACTCTTTTGAGGATAACATTTAGCAGCTCCTGCTGCGTGGATCTCACTCACCACCAACTATTTTCTTCTACAATAAACCTCAAAGACGTCACAACATTCATTTATTCTGGCTCGAACAAGACAGATCTTTTGAGACTTTACCTCAACGCCCATAGCTGAGTGATACGTCAGTGTAAAAACCTCAAATATAGCACAGCACTCGTATGTCATGAACTGCTACCTCTCCCTTAATTTTGTCTACTTCTAAGTGAATATGATAAAGCAACCTGATCCATGTGATTAGGTGAAGAATTCATGTGATCACTTCTCCATAAATTATATGAAATGTTTTTTAAATCTGTCTTTTATGTACCATTTTAACTTTTTATTAGGCTGTGTTTACAACCCACTGTATGCTGTGATTTATACTCTAGCAGTTCTCCTTTTTGCTGCTTTTCTCTAGTTACAAAGCTGAAATTTCGCTAGTTGTACTTATATGCAACGTTGCCTTGAAGGTAGATAAATCATAATCTCTTGACTTGAGGGAGTGACTGCTGGAAACAATGATTCAGTTCTGAGGCCGTGGAACTATTTATGGAGTCCATTTATCTTTGTGTAGGAACCAGTGCGGAAAGTTCAGTGCTCGGCGTCACTGCTTCTCAGAAGTACGGCTGAGTCAAATGTGATTGATTCCATCTTCCACGCAGCCTTATAAAACAATGCTGCATTCGGGCACACTCGATGTTTTGAGCTGGTTTATATTAAGGAGTTTTGCGTCATTGGGATATCTATATCGGATTTTCAGGAAAGAAATGCAGGAAAGAAATTGTAATTGTGAGAAAATATGTGCAACAATATTTTTTTGCAATATTTTTTCAATGATGGCTCTGAACTGATGTGTCATTGTGATAACCAAAATTGCTTACTGGTCAAGGCTAATAAAGTTCCTTGGTTATTGCATCGAGAAACTTGAAAAAATTTATTCAAGGAATAAAGACGAGCTAATTGCCATGCTCCTCGCCATCCAAGCTGAGCCAAATCAATATTCTGCTCATAATGACCCAGTTTAAACTGTAAGAATGGGCTGAATTTGCCGTGCACTAATAAAGATTCCGATTGAGAATGACACCTTGTTATTTTTATTATAAGAATCTTCATCAAATGATTTTGACACTAGCCACTGCATTTTATGATGTTCAGCTGATTTTTTTAATTGGGGGATGACAATGAAGCTTACAGCAGATTACCAAACAGATTACAGCCATACAGATGTTTTGTACTCTGAATCTGTCAGTAAAATTGTTTCTAAAGTCTTCCAGCTATGATTATTTGCCCTCTTAATTTTTAAACTGTGGACATATAAACAGATATGATGAAAGTTGCTATTGTAGTGTGTATTAGCAACTCGATACTTTTGGTTTAAGACAGATGACAACATCCTGTAACCACCTTTAACCCCAGCCCTAAGTTTAACCATAAGTAATCAAACAAAATACAATTACTTTTTTGATCACATACAGAGATTCTTATTAAATGAAGTCTGAAGTAGTGAGGACTGAAAAAAAATGACCTCACTAATCATGTTTTTGAGGATTTGCTATACTTGTGAGGTCCTCATAAGACCTGTACGCACACACTCACTCAGACACACACATGCACACACACACACTGTCTAACCCATATCTGTAACCAGTTACAAAGCCAGCAAAATACACAAGGTGTTTGGTAGGAGTGTCGAGGCACATGGGGTATTTCTGTGGACTTCATTTGGAACTTGGAATATATTTATTTACTTGCCTTGCAGTCTGAGGGAGTAGCTGTGGATCCAGCAATAGCACTTCAAGCAGTCAGATAATTCCTTAAATCATTTAAATTCTGCACCACATTTGTACCTGAAAAGCCCTCTGTTGTTTTTTAGCTTGTTTATTTTATGCAAATATCGTCCCGCATTGTGTAGTGGCTGATTATGCAGCTGAAAAAACAATCCTTTGCCAGTTATTGGCAGACTTGAATCTTACTGTATGATAAATATTGCTTTATGTAAATATTTATGCTTATGTGTATACCAGACAACAAGGTGTCAGGTTTGTTATAATGATTTTGTGTTTATTAGATGATTTAATTTCACAGTGTAACATTTTATTTTGTACTGTACATTAATACCCTGTCTTTATGAGTAAGTTATGTTTTTCAGTCATTCTTTCAACATTAAAAAGATTTTATACTCACCATTTTACTTAATAGCCTGTACTACTCCTCAGTAAAGCAATGCAAAATACAGAATAAATACTATATTTTGTCAATAGAGTACTATGCTCATGATATGTGTTGATGATGTGAGGCTCTGTGCCGTGACCTCGCTGATCTTTATTTTTGTGGAAAGCATGGTACGTCAGTCCAGGACTCTGCACCCATGAGCACGTTGCGTCAGTCCGGGACTCTGCACCCGTGAGTACGGTGCGTCAGTCCGGGACTCTGCACCCGTGTGTATGGTGCGTCAGTCCGTAAACAGCTTTTGGAAACAAGTGGCACAGTGCTGCTGGTTCCCTAGAGGTACATTCTTCAGCTCCAGTTTTGTACTACAAAATGATGCCCAGGTTGGGCTTAAAAACACCAGCCTTATCATTCGGTGTCGGCGCTGGGCGCTGTAGGCTAACGGGGGCTCGTCTGATGAAAGCCTTTTAGGAAACTTGCTGTTCCTGACACCATGCATCTTGTAGTTATAGTGTCACACCGACTCGTCATGAGACTGAACGCATTCGTTTCACGTTTGATTTCCTTTTTGGAAAAGTGTTTCTGTGAATGTGTAAGTCTTTTAAAAAACATGAGTAGCACATTTTGATTAACATTTCCCTTCAGGATTAATTAATTACAACAAAGCTATGAATAGTTGATTACAAGATCTGGTAATCCTATTAAAATTCATAATTAGCTGCTTTTTTCCAGTCACCACAAGGTAATGAATGAATTACTTGCAAATGACCTGAAATAAATACCGGGAAATGGCCCTCCTGCCAAACACTCATTCATTGTAAAGAAGTCCGTTTGCAGATACTGTATAGCTTTATTTAAAATAGCGGCATGTATCCAAGTGATACCTGCCCGTCTGCCAAGTCTTAGTATTTTAGTGTTTACTATTTTTATATAAGTTTTTGGGTTAAAAAAGACATTACAACTGACAAAACAAAATTAGCCCTAAAGCAGTGTTCAAAAAAAAAATTTAAAATTGCATCTACGTCTTGGATTCCTCAAAACAACCACCATTTTCCTCGACAACAGGCAGGCAATGCATTTGGTTACTGGTTAAGACTCAGATAATCACAGATGTGTCAGAGCTGGGTAGCTGCAGTGTTGCAGGAACTGGGTTCAAGCCTGGGGCTGACTGAAGCAGTTCCTTAAGGTGTCTGGCTCAGCCAGTTATGCCAGTTATCTGTATCTGATCTGAAGGTTGAATCCCAAGGTCAATTCAGTCCTTGGGCCCTTGAGCAATGCCCTTAATCCCCTGCTTCTTTGGCACTGCATGCTGGCTGGGCCTGTGCTTTGACCTCCCTCAGCTTCAGTGGCGCCCCATGCTGGCTGGGCCTGTGCTTTGACCTCCCTCAGCTTCAGGGGCGCCCCATGCTGGCTGGGCGTGTGCTGTTACCTCCCTCAGCTTCAGGGGCGCCCAATGCTGGCTGGGCCTGTGCTGTGACCTCCCTCAGCTTCAGGGGCGCCCCATGCTGGCTGGGCCTGTGCTTTGACCGCCCTCAGCTTCAGTGGCGTCCCATGCTGGCTGGGCCTGTGCTGTGACCTCCCTCAGCTTCAGGGACACTGCATGCTGGCTGGGCCTGTGTTGTGACCTCCCTCAGCTTCAGGGACACGGCATGATGGCTGGGCCTGTGATGCGACCTCCCTCAGCTTCAGGGACACTGCATGCTGGCTGGGCCTGTGCTGCGACCTCCCTCAGCTTCAGGGACACTGCATGCTGGCTGGGCCTGTGCTGTGACCTCCCTCAGCTTCAGGGACACTGCATGCTGGCTGGGCCTGTGCTGTGACCCACCTCAAGCTTGCTCCCCTGTATATGTGTCTGTGTATCTCCTAATGGGGATGAATCACTAAAGTATGCAGGCTTTTAACTGGTAATGCATATATATGTGTGTGATCTCTCACAAACACAGTATTTTATAAGAAAATCTTTCAGAAAGCCTAATTCAGCATTGTTCTCATGGTTTGAGTGCTAATAGTATGCATATAGTATGAAAACTACCCTTTGGACTGAGTTGAATCAGTTTTGATTCAAATGACTGAAATGTAATATTGACCATCTTTAAATTCCAAAAAGCTCGACATGTCTAGCGGAATGAGATGGGCAGGATGCTGGTTTTTCACAGTGAGCTGTGCTTAGAGCACACGTCGGTGTCTTCCGGACACACAGCACTTGAGCAGTTTCCTCTGAGGGTTTTCCCCAAACGTTTGTCGATATAACAAATAATGTGTAATGTGCAATGTCTACAGCCATGGATTTCCTGTGGCTGTCATACGGAGGACGCGAAATGTTGACACGCTCTATCTCTGCATGCTCTCAGAGATTCTGGGGCCATACTTAGCTCTTTTGTTATTTTTGCTTGGCACTCGTGTTTTTTTATAAGCTTTAACTGGACAAATAAAGTATCATAAACAAAATACCATAGATAAATCTGTAGCACCAACTGAGGGATGAGTGAGTCATGAAGCATGTTGACTGACATCTCTGACACCAAATCATCTTCTTCACCCCTACTTTTTCAAGTCGATGTGCTATACAAAGGTCATGCAACTAAATGTTCACATGAAAATAACATACAAATCATAACATTTCCTTGGAAGGCTCCTTGTTTAGAAAAAATAATTTGCCGCCAGATATAAAGTGTTTTTTTTATGCCTGTTAGGTGTGTCTAGCTTTGTGCAGCCATGGCAGAAGGCTTGTATGGCTTCCTCAACCAGATGAATTTTGACAGGTTTTTCTCCCTAATCCCTGACAGATTGTCAGAATCTCCTTCTGAGGATCTCTCTGTCTTGGCTCCTCTCTGATGTTGGATGTGGTGATTTCTCCCACTCCCCCAGGCCGCCCAGGCAAGACACCTGGCTCCTGCTGTGCACTCTGGCTACATGGATCACTGTGTTTTTGAGCAGGGATGCATGCGGGACACCAGGTCATTGGGTATTCCAAGCTGCAGGACAAACAAAGCGCTGACCTTTTATTTCTGCTGCTTATCCGCGAGACGCCACACCAAGAAAATGCTCCTGGGGATCTGCACTCACGGACATCATAGTGATGCTCAGCCGCATTGCAATAATCAAGGGTTGTCTGTTCCAGGCGTGGTTCCCAGTCTGTTTACGAGGCAAAACCTACGTTACACACACTACTCTAAGATCCTGATGCCATATCACAGACAGCTTCGAGCAGACTGTGAATGTCCTGAAGATTTAATGCAATAGTAACAAAAAAAAGCAAGCAGTTTCTCTACATGAAATCCTTATCAAAATATCATCCCGTTAAATAAAAAGAATAATACTATTGTATTTTCTGCATGGAGTAGCATTTTGAATGTTTGAATTGGTTAGGGTTCATCGGCAATTATGAGTTCTTATGCATCGCTTTTATGTCTTTGAAGATTTTTTTCTACCTTGCTAAATAATTCCTTGTACTTTACTCATACACTTTTATGTTTTCCTTCTCTACACAGTTTACGTTTTTTATTTATCGTTCCTCGGTTCCTCTTGATATATAGACGCCCGATTGTTTTGCATCAGTCAGTAGATGATCATGCTTTCGCCTCAAGATGCCAGACTGTAGAATCAACAACATTTGGTGTGCTTGGACTGGCTGGTCGTGTAGAGCCCTCCGAGAACATGCTTGGCCTCACAACACTCTAATATTCTATTATCGGAACATTATCTGTGCTAATTAGATCTTACCCAAGTGCATGAAAATATCTTCCATGCATGGATCAACATGTCGGCCAGAAATGTTGTGTTAATTAGCCACGCTGAAATTGATCCTGTTACAGTTTCTTCTTTAGTACTTGCTAACCACCCAAGTACATTATATTGGCAGATAATGACAGGAATTCAGCCATGTAAATGAGAATGCAAGGTTTTGGTATACTGTGAATAATAAACTCTGTTAAAACGGGAATTATCTTCAGCATCCATGTATGTACCCTACCATCTTCCAGCTGCTTTTCATGACTGTATCATAGGGATTAAAAGACAATCCCAGTAATATCAGTATTTTTTCCCCCACTGTAGGCCTATTTTTTTTCCTGCTGTTAAAACTTAGTAGTGAGTGTTTTATAAATCTGCAGAGATACGCTTCTTGTTTGTATTACTGTGTGCATGAGAAATTTGGATTTGTATTGAAGAGGTAAACAGTGATTGCTCTGCTCTTTGCTTAAAAATGACTTGAAAATGGTGGTGAGAACCCGAGTGTTTCAGATGGCTCATTGTTTATATTTGTTTTGTGATATTAACTGTTGAATGTCAAAATGCTGCCTTAGTTAAGATAAGTAATGCCTGTACTTAAGCGTCCTGATTATTACTGTAGGTTATTCCAAGGTTATTATCGAGGTTATTCATAGCTATCATGCGGTAACCAGTTCTCGTGTTAGTACAGGCGTGTGGCTCTAATTGGATTACAAGGGGAAATACCAGCCGTTGCTTCTACTTGGATATTCAAATATTTGAATATTCACATTTTGCAATATTCATATTATGCGCATGAGGTGCTTCTTGTCTGTATCGTGTGTAGGTGTGTGGCACTGTATCTGCTTTTTCGCAGCGCTGGATTCCAGCCTCGGCAAAGGGAGTGTCGCTAGCTAGTCTTCCGCATTTCTCAAGGTTGCTTTAAGAGTGACCCGACTTAGCAACGGCGGAGTCGCGGTTGGGTCGGGTGGAGTAAATTACAGCTCAGCCTTCCGTTTAACTGTTTAATGAACTCCACACAGTGCCGCTTAATGCAAATATTTGACCTCTCTGACAGTGACTGATGAATCTTAGAATTGTGCAAGCTTACCATTAGCATGTCAAATAACATCATTATTCATAATTACTTGAATTATTGGACCGAAATGAGAAATCTTAATGGAAAACAAATCCAGATTTGTCTGTATTGCTTTTGTAAGGGAGTGTATGCTCACTTTTACAGTAGTTTCAGTTCTGCGCAAAAGCCTTTGGATGAACGCTGAGTCTAAAGGCCACTTCCAGCATGTCCTGTTTTCGGGTTTTAAATATGCTCCTGACACTCGTAGAAGTCGTACTTATGCCTGACACGACTCAGGTGATTATTGACAATGCACCAAGGACAGTGCCTCTGTCAGTGCCTCTAACAAAACATATGTGCAAGCATTCCGTGATCAGAGGATCTGTCATCATTGTACAGCAAGGCCCAGCCAAAGAGTAATTAAAGCACTCATCATGAATGAAGAATATTCTGTGTATTCTTATACATATAATATGATAGTATAGCCATCATCCTACAGGGTATGACAGCGATTCTGCCCCCAGTGCCCATTGACGCGTTTCTGCACAGTGCTGCTGGACAGAACTGTTTTTCTTGTGGCCGTTCTGATGGCTTTAACCAATCTGCCCATTCTCCTCTGACATCTAGCCAGGAGAATGCGTGAGAAGCCTGGGAGGGTGGGCGGTTCCCAACATGCAGCCCCCCACTGAAAATCGGGGGTCTCATCCTTCCTGATGCTTGGCAAAGCTGGTAGTGATCCTCCTGGCCCCGTCCGTGGGCTGTATGTATTTATTGGTAGCCATGCGATTCCCTCTTTGTTAGGAGAAGTCTGTCAGCATTAACGAGCGACCATACCTAATAAAGTAGCCGCTGTGTGTGTGTGTGTGTGTGTGTATACATACATACATGCACACACGCAAATACATATATTTGAGTGCGGGTGTGAATATGCACATGCATATAAGATGCAGTGTGACCTGCATCATGCTTGCCCACCCTTGTCTCATTTTTGGCTCATATAGATGATGCAGCCGTTTCTGCCATGGTCCATCTTTTTCCCCAGCCTGGTGTGCCAGGTCCGAGCCTCCTAGTGTTTAGTTATCTCGCCTTCCTGCTGCCTTCCTGTTCCTGCTTACAGGTGGGCACCATCCTTATTGCCCTGCCAGACAGAGGACGATAGCTACAGGGTTACTAGTGATCTGGTAAAAGGATAATTAGGGATTACCACATAAGCCTAAATTGACAAGTTAGGCCCTTAAAGTAATTGAACTCCTTTCAGTGCTGTTTTCATAAAAAAAAATGTAAAAGTATACGTCTTTGTTCCGAATGTATTGATTCCTATTTTTCAGTGCCTTAGTGTTAAACATCTTGGATATATGTTTGAGCTGACCTAGTTTTTAACGTGAATGGTTATGTTTTTTTTGTTTTTTTTTTGGATGCCTGCCATCTGTCCTAATGAGCAGGCTGCCGTTTGCAGCTAATGTTGGCTCTACATCGTATTAATGAGTGTTGTTTTTTTGGCTCACACAAAGGAAACATGTTCTATTTAGTTACATTACCCATTTTTAAAATTTTTACTTTGTCAGTTAATTTGGTAATTATTTAATGACTAGGGGTGCTTGTCGAAAAAGGAAGTAGAAAGAAACTAAAGACAAAACATTTATGGAGAATAGCCATTATTAAAATATGTACTGGCAGCAGAAAATGAAAGAGAGGTTTGAGTCAATAAAAGAAGACTTTTTCTTTTTTGAATAAGACGTAGTTTATTAAAAAGCCTTTTTTTAAAACACAAATACGCTTTGAGATAAAAGTGAACAGTCGTTATCTTATAATGATTAAACAACTGGAAAAATAAATAAATGACGGTAGAAGAAAATGTCAGTAAAACATAGACTGGTCGGTAGGACATTGTTTGTTTATTGATTTTCTGTAGTTCAGTTAGTGCAAAAAAGATAATTCTTTAGTAATCACAAAAATACAAGTGACTTAAGTATAGCTTGTAGGGCTGAATGATTTTAAATATCCAATTGCAATTTAACTGACAGATATTTAATCTGCGATATTTTTTTTAAACTCAGTTCAGTATTCACTATATGACATGTACACTAAGCGCAGTTTCTAAACAATCTGAACTTTTTATCGATCATATGATTTGGTATGATTGCTGTTACCAGATTATGCTGCATTCTTTTAAGCCAAATTTACTATAAATTTAAGACAAAACAGCTTAAAATTGTTTTATAGTCATTTATTTGCCAGAAATGTTCCCGGTCACTAGCTAAAATGGTAAGGTGATTGTATTTTTAAAGTGTTGTGTTTGAAAACAGCTGCGCTCGACCACTTTTTTACCCAGAGTAAAGTTAGTGTTTCTGGAAAGTTCCATGTACACAAGGGTCAAATTAGCAGAGAACAATAACGCACAAAGCAACTATCACAAAATCTGTGACTGTGTTAAGTTAAATAAATTAATGAAAATAAAACAATTCTAGTAATAAAAACATTAGGGATCTTGCGGCTAACGCTGCTTGGACCCCTAATAATAGGACCTTTCTGTGAACAATCTCTGACCATGAAATAGGTAGGTAATTCACTTACGGCTCAGCAGCGGAGCCAATATTTTTTCTGCACTGCGAACGTAATGTTTTCCTTGAGTTTCACGTGTCTTTGTTTGTGGGTGTATACGCAGTTACTTTGGGCCACTTATAATTAGTGAGCATGACTGGCACACTAGAAGCATGACTCTTCTGATTGGCTAGACTGATTCTCACACAAGGAGGATGGCATGCATTTGTAAAACTATTTTCACGACAGCTTTAAAAACTGGGTTATACGTGCTGTAAAATGCATATCCTAAATCGCAGCCGTTGCGATTTGCTAATTGCGTTGTTTGAAATCGCAAAATCGTTCATCCCTAATAGCTTGGATTTTCTACTTATATAAAACAAAATATTTGTTAGCCAGTTGTGGTTATTATGGTTTTTTATGTTTACTTTTTGGATTCTGAGTAATTGATTTTTAAGTCATCTTTAGACAGTAGTAGGCCCCTGATGGTGTAATTTTGTCTAATAGGATGCTGTCATGTCCTTCCCAAACTTTCATTTACTATGATACACCTGGAAATTTTCAAATAAATGATTTTTGAAAAGCAGAACCAAAGGCATTGTGGGTATGGATATTCATTAAATTGACAATTATTAAAATATGATAAAAAAAAAGAGAATTACTGTATTCATGAGTTTCATAATGCATATTGCATTAAGTTGGCACATTAAATCGCCGCATTTCCCTCTCTGCACTGCCTGATAATGGACGGCCAAATTATGTGTTTTATTCTTGTTATCCAAATTAACTGATTGACTTGTATTCACACTGTTGTGTTCCTGGGCAGATCTACGTCAATGAATACAATCTTGAAATACAATACTGGGCTGTAATTAGGATTTTTAATGAGTGGAAGAAAATGAAGCAGGTCTGATAAGGCCATTGGTGGAGGAGCTTGCAGCTATTAAAAGTTGTAATCAGCTCATGTGGAGCTTTTTACCAACTTTAGCTTCTGTAAATTTCTAATGCTCCAAGATAGAGGGAAAAAAATCTCTTTTTCGTTTCTTATGCTGATTAGTTTCATGTACTGTTAGATTTTGTATCTGCCTAAAAAATTGTCTCCAAAAGAATGACTCATCAAAAGCAGTCAAATGGTTTGTTCTTTGTCCAAAAAAGCATATTTTGGGATTGAATATTAGCTAAGGAACACTTGGAGCCAAATGGATTCAGATTCAAATTCCCATGAAATAACAGAACAGGTTAATAAAAAGTCTCAGGGTGTGACTTGTGTGTATGCGGAAGGAGAAGTTTGACTGGCCAATTGTCAATTGTTAAGCATTTCCAGTGTTTCTGGACAGACTCATCTTGGCATTAATAGGCTCATTAGTGCACTTCCCCCAATCAGAGATTCCTTTTCGAGTGCTTTGGTCTCAAGGCCCAGTTGCATTCTGGGTCATATGGAGGAAAGTGCCTTTATGGAGGTGTTCTGAAGAAATGGGCTACAGTTTAATCTATCCATCTGCAAGTTGGGTTTTGACAAAGACTTGATCTTCTCTCCTCAATTAAGTTAATTATTGGGACTCAGAGGGATTGTGCTGTAAAAAAGCTGCTGAAAGGGAGATGATCACTGTGTCGCTTATTCAAGGTATCATATTTAAAGTTTTTTGATTTTTGAATTTTGAAAATTCTTTTTAGTCATCAATGGCACAGTATCATAGCTTATGCCTGTGAATTTCTGTCATTGATGTTAGCGCTACAAGGCCGATGCAGATGGGTGGTAACAGGTGTGAGAGGCATGCCGTGCGCCGGCAGATGTGGGGCGTCTGAGTGACTGGCAGTGCTGCGAAGGTCTGGTGCTCTGCTCCTGGCGGAGCTGCCAGGGGTGGTGCCAGGCGAGCCCGGCTGCTCTGTCCTCTGTGCCCCTCCTAAACACAGGTTATTACCGCAGTTAATCAGCAGCTGGTGGACCAGCAGCCCGTCCCGCTGTGAGCGGAGTGGGGGGGGGTGCAGGTGATTGCTCCTCTTCCATCAGATTGGCAGGACCCTGGAGGACCACAAATGCCCTGCTGACCTCCACTTCTTCACCCCCTCGCCCCCCCCCCCACCCTCACCACGAAATGAAAAGTTAACAATATGAATTGGAGAGATTGCCACAAACGGTTGATGCTCGATAGCATTGTAGTAAAGCGCATCCCTTGGGGTGCTGTTTGCTCTTTTCCAGGCTACCACCGCTGGTGTTTTATTTGCAGGATTAGGGATGGAGTAAGCAGCAAAGTTTTAAAGGATATTTTCCAAGCAGAGAGAAATATATGGCTAATGTTATAATGCTCTGGACACAGTAGGGTATTTATGCGCTATAAAGGACATCAGAGGCAGGGCTTTTAAAACATAGCATTACCAAAGAAATGCTGCTCTGATATGTTGGTATGCTGATTAAAAACTGTTTTAATGGGTAAAAGTGCAGTAATTGTTTAAGCTTATAAATTTACGTTTTCTTGTTGGGTCTGACTGCTAAAAATAGGGGTCTACCAATGTCATCGTCAAGGCAAGCGAAACATGGGGCGAGGCGGTGAATTATTGATGCCGCCGAGTCCTCGCTAAGCAAAAGCGCCTGAAGTCATTGACGCTGTGCTAGTGTCAGGCCTTGGAGAGTCTGTCACCTGTCTCTTTAAATTTCCAGTCTAATGTTCCTTTCATTGCGGCCTGTGATGATGTGGCATTAGCTGGGGACGTCCTCCGGTGGGTGCCAGGCGGGCCGCCCGCCTCACTTTGTACTTCTCATGGAGAGGGAAGTGGCTGGTGCCGAAATGACACCCGCTGCTCCTAGTGCCGCCTGAGGCACCATGTCTCACCGCAAAAGCTCCTCGTCCAACATGTTAGGCAGTGTCCATCAGCTAGTTGAAGTTAACCAGATTCGTTTTATTTCGAATATGTGACCCAAGGGATTAACCAGCAGAAAGTTATGGAATGTTTGTGGAAAGATAACTAGGCTGAGAATCCATTTAATTTTTCAGCTAGCACAATAATTAAACATTACAAGTACTGTGTCTTGTTAAAATATTTACACCATCCCCGTCATGTTACATTTTGTGAAATGGCATAATGATGTACAGACATTATCTTTTATTCACTAAGTGAATGTTCCATCTGAAGATTTTTAAGGATAGGAGTCATTTTATTAAGATAATGATACTTCCTGCTAGATAGTAAAATACTCAAATGCATAGATGTTTGCATGTCTGAATTGTCGTGCAGAACATTTTGTCAGAAATTACAATGCATCCTTTTAAGTAAGTCTCTGTTAAGTTTGTGCACTGTCACGATGCAATTACTGTTTATTTCTCTTGGCAGATTTGCTCAGTCTCCCTCCGGCTGTTTAGTGATCATTTCCTGACAGCATTTTCAAGTGTTTTCAAAGATTCTCTATGAGTTATAGGTCAAGACTGATGCCCACTCATCACTCAGAAGTGTCCAGAACTGTAAAAGAGAAGGAGCCTCGATGGCTGGCTAGAGGAAAGCTATCGTCAAAATGAATCACGTTGTAGAGAAGTTTGCGAAGCACTTGACGTCCTCGAAAGTGTGGTGGAAGTTATTTTCTTTAAAACACAGCACAGTTCCCAGCTAACACGATTCTTCAAGTGTTGCACCGTCGCGGCAACCTTATGCTACAAGCTAGAAGCCCTCTCATTAGGGACACAAAAACTTGTTGTGACAGAATAAAAGTGGATGTAACAAAGTACAGGCTGCTAAAGCAAAACAGCTTTTATTCAATTGAAGACCAGGGTGAAAATGCACCTTTCAACAACACTGTGATCTGAAGTACAGGGTCTAAGTACTATAGCTCTAAAGCGCACAGAGCATTAAATACTTTACTTAACTATAAAAAGGTGAATGTCCGTGTATGGCTCAAAGCACATGCTTGAATCCTATTGACAGTCTGTGCAGAAACTGTTATCCATTAGCAGCCCCTAAGCAGCTTGAGTACTCAAGCAATTATGTCAAGAAGGATGGACAAAACAGGCAGGAACAAAAGCAAATGGCTGTTCAAACAGAAACTTTGAATCAATCAAAAATATGATTATTTTGGACATGGCAGTTTAGTATAAATGATTAAGCTTTAAAAATATGCATATTTATACTACTAGTTTTAGAATACTTTGAGTTTTGTGTGGATGTTTTGCTTTTTTGGTTATATTCCAAGACGTGTGTTGCGTGGCTAAAAACCGTGAAAGAATTAATGCACATTAATGGATGCAGTGTGGAGGTCGCAGATTCTGTACTCATTGGTATTCATTCAAGAGATCGGGTCTTAATACCTGCTGCTGTTTTCCAATCAGTCACAAATGCGTTTTCGCAGATAGCTTACTGAATAATTACTGCCTTGATTGTCATTATTCTTCTCTTAGCGCTGTGTGCTTTACAGTTAATGTGACCTCCACCCGTTTGTCCGTGATAAATAACTCCTGCATACTGAGCCCAGGGCTGATTGAAGAAGACTCCACAAGGGGTACGGTATGGCGTAGAAATATGCCACACATGGTGTGTCCACACTATTTTGATGGATGACTGCTGATAGTGACTTTACTGGTCTTTGCCTCCAAAAACCGGGTCAGGATTGTACTTTTTTTTGTGTAATCATTATATATTTTTCCTTTTTGGCATTAATTTTTGAGTATTGCAAAGACAAAATGTTTGGGCTTGAAGCTGATTGCTGCAGGTGTATTAGTTAGTGAAAACCGCCAGCAACCTTAAGATAAAAGCAGCATAGATTTATTTAACTTCAGTGTGATCAAAATGAACATCACAGATTTGCTTAATGTTTTAGTGGAGTGATTTATACCTAATGAAATGTTATTAGAGCATCAAAGTCACAAAATTAAATTAAGCGTTAACCGGAATACTATGTTAATAAATGTATTGACAATATTTGGATAAAAATGTACTCTGCTGAATGGTGAAGGGGGTATTAAACATGTAAGCTAAAAGGTTGATTTAGGTAGAATCCACCCAGTAAACTAGTGAGCGTAGTAGAAATTGTTGCTATGTATGACTGAATAAATCACACTTAATAAATAAATCTTTTTCTAAGTGAAATTCCATTTTAACTTGTCAGCAAAAAATGCAACTGATGAAATGCACATGCATACACAAGTACCTCAAGTCCACGTGAGATACACACACATGTCCATATGACATGCGCAAGTCCACGTGAGATACACATGTCCATATGACATGCGCAAGTCCACGTAACACTTATTTGTTCCACTTTATCTAAGAGCTCGCTCTCCAACATGTAGTGAATCCTTTGGCTTGTGGGCACTGTGGCACCCCAATCTGGTGACATCTCTGTTACCTTCTCTGCTTGCAGGCCAGGTATCCTTTAACTTTACACTTAGCTCTTGTGGTCTGCTAATGATTTTGACCTTAAAAGCAACGGAGGAAATTAGTTTATAATAATCAGAGTCTTCTTATGAAATTAACCTGTTTATTAATAGCAGTTCCATGAAGTGGTTTGGGGTTTTAATACACATACTATTTATGGTAATATTATTATTATGAGCTTAACTGGGATGATAAAAAAAACACTTTTCTAAAATAAATATAGATGGCACAGTGTGGTGGTGATGGAGATTCGAGAGCGTTAAGCTGGGTGGGTAAGTACAAATAGAATAGGATTCACTAGAATATCCAAGTCATTTCTCCATAAAAGGCTTTTTGCAAAACATGTTATGATGTAAGTATTAGAAACCTGAAGCCTGATTGACTGTGAGTGTAAGAAAAGTACAGAGGAGCTTTTCCTAAATGGCACTTTTTGTATGTCATATTTGGATGAGTATTAGAATGTTCTCAAGATCTAACCAGCGTGACCCCCTAGTCTTGCAAATTATGATCAGATTTCTCTCAGCCAAAAGTGCTAATTAATGTAAACGCTGAAGTGGGTTTGGTATTATAGTAGCCATAAAATATGGATTAGTGAACTTTAAACCTTGCTGCATGCTGGTTGCAAAGTTAGATTAATGTTAGATTTCAAAGGTAGGATTAAACTTTTGCATGTTCTAAGTTGGGCTTAATTGGGCTATTCCTGTGTGTATCCCTGAGTGTGTAATGTAGCTTTTGCCGCCTACTACACTCCCCATGACCCTGTTCAGGATAAGCAGATGGAAGATGGATGGTTACCCACTTAAGATGATAACCTGGACCTTGAAAGAATAGCCCAGTCCTAGGCTTCCTTGTGTGCGCTTGCACAAGATGGATGAGCACTTGCATTTAACTGATCAGAGCCAAGCTGGTTTCTCTTTGTTTCAGTGAAGGTTGTGGCTGCACAAGTAGCTTGAGAATCACTTCAGTGTGAACCAGGCCAATGATACCTCCTCCTCACTGACCTAAGATGTACCTTTTACCTTGATTTTGCTGACTGGGAGTTTGAAATTGATCACGGTGTCTCATCCACACACAGTGGCGCATCAGCTAGCCTCAGGTGAGGGCCCTGTTGCTCTTACGATCTGTGTAAGCCCTTGTTCACTGTGTCATGTGTATTGTTATACATAAAGTCAGTGGTAGTGCATCTGGACAGTGTTGGGAGAGTTAGGGATGGGAGAAACACCACAAGGGTTTGAGAAACATGATACTGCTCACTGACTGGGTGATGGACAAAGCTGCACACCAGTTATCTGGTGCTAAAATTTTGGGCTAAAAAGTACAATGACGAATTTGGGGGTGGAATCAATGGGGGTATTTTCGAGGAGAAGTGACGTCATACTGAAGGCGAGGTCAGCCCAGTGGCGCACCATTAGATGCTAACTCCTGTATCAGTAAAATGGCTTGCATGGGAGCTAGAACGAGGTTCTATGGGTTTTCTGCGGCTTCGTCTGTTTCTGCTCTCATATTTGTCGTGTCTGTTCCTGTTTCATATGTTTTCCTTCCCATACTGTAAAATTCAAGGAGCTTTAATAACGTCCCCTGTTCCAGCTTCCAAATACCCAAGTCCCAGAGGAAGTGAATCATTCCCCGCCGTTCTGAAAAGAGATGCAAAATAGTTGATGCAGAGCAATTCATGTTTTTATCTGGTATGTAGCGTTTATGATGTTCTACTGTACAATACTGTGGTTCTCCAAAGTATAACAGTCCTGTCTGAATCTGTCATCAATTTTTAATGCATCTTTCTTTTTATGAGCTCCATTTTCTGATATTTACATTAATTATTTTTGTGCATATTAACTGACTCCGGTTAAGCAGTTTGCTTTTGGAATCATACAGTGCCGTTCACCAGAATGAGAGTGCCTAATTAAGCACTTTATTATTGATTTTTTAAGATTCATCTTTCCCATATTTTTTAATGCAGCAAAGAGAAAAGACGGTCTTTTGATATCGATCCAGAAAAGCACGAGCATCTTGGTGAATTTCTTGCCTTGGATGTTAGTCACTTTGTACAGTGGTAAATAAAATACATGCCCAAGTAAGAATGAGGTTTATTGCGGCGATTGGTTGACTGCAGTTTTAAACACGTTGGCACTAACCAGGTGGGGGCGCCGTACGGTTTGGGGGGAGACGTTATCTTCTGGTTTGGATGCCTAACATAAAGGCTCCCGGCAGCCAGTTCCAGCTGCAGCCAGGGTAGGTGGCTTTGGCAGTGGCAGACTGTAAGGCCTCCATTGGGCAAAATAATTTCCACAACGCTAAGCTGTTGCAGCATGTATTCCTGCGATAAGCTGATCATAAATGGTGGGGATTTATGATACGTATTAAGGAGATGCATTTATACAGTCATTTATTATTCCTGATATAATAGTCAGGGAGAGGGAGGAAAAAACTGGTCTTTCTAGCAGTGGGAGGATACGCTGGACATGATGCTGGGGGAGAGAGACGGTCAGCTTGTTTTTGAATGAAATGTCGGAGGGGAAGCCCAAAAATGCTACAGATGGCAGAATTCACTCTATATTCATAGTCAGGTGAACGGTGTAATATAGTTATATTTGTTTTATTTTTATTTACTTAATATTCACTTTTATTTTTTATTTGTTTTTTTTTGGGGGGGTGGTGGTGGAGCAGACCAACTCCTGGCTTTCTTGAGAGGAGACGCAGGTGTCAGGTATTTGTGATTAACCATATCGATTTGTTCAGTCTACCGATCCGCCCCACATTGTGTGTGTGACAGTGCATTTCATTTTGACCCCGGTAGCTCCCACCAAAGGGCCGATTCCTTATGCTGTCTTCCTCCCATCCTCCCCCGGTACCCGCTAACACCTGCTAACGTGAAGCCTTCCGCATCTTTCCCCCTAGCATGGAGCGCTCATCCTCACGCTGACCTGATATTACCTATGATGTCATAGCTTTGTTGATGTCTTACAAAGGCTTTTGTAGACAGAGTTATTGGTAGAAGGAAAATTGGTGTTTCCATCTATCAGATCTTGGCTGGGCCTGATATGTTTTTAATGTTCCACACTTTCTATTTTACGGAAATTTTAATTCAAAATTCCAATAAATATATTAATCCTCTTTATCTCAGCATAAAACCATATCAAGAGTGCTTTTTGCAATAATGCCTTTCTCTTTAGTATCCGTATACCTAGAAACATTATGCAGAAGACCATGACCATTGACGTATGTTGTCAAAAAGGTAACATGATGATAAATTATTAGAATTTTGTTCTGTCAATTTTGTTTAATCTTAAACTGAGCTCATCTCTTTTTCAGAAATAGAATCGGAATGTTTACAGTATTCCTCGGTATTTTCTGTGTTCGGTTACCTTGTGGAATGGAACCTACATTTATTGATCACTTTAAAGGTTCTTCAGAAACCAATGACTGTTTTGGTTTAAAGTCCGCCCTGCCTCAGTTAGTGGACACGTGCATCTGCCAGCCCTCAGAGGACCCATACTGCTCCTTAATAGAAGTGATCATCGCTTGCATCGACTTGCAAGACACGCGACTGAACGCTAATGTGCAGTGAGTTATGGTTGGGCCTCCGAGTTCGTCCGCTTCGGCAGGAAGGAGGTGCGCTTTTGGTAAAGCACTCTGGGGATTGGGATGGAGTGAGGTAATGATTCAGAGGCATTAGCTGGAGCATTTTCCCCGGTGTGCTGCTCGGCAGGTAGCAGTGCCGCCCGCCTTACACAGCCACTCAGAGTGTGCGGCCTTTTCACACTCTCCCCGCGTGACACGGGCTCTGCTTTCCTCCAGAAGTCCACAGGCATGCACTTTGGGGCGATTAGGGTCTATAAATGCTCCGTAGTGAGTAAGTGTGTTTGTTTAGCCCTGGCTTCCGACTGAGGTTATACTCCTACCTTCTGCCCCATTTAGCTGGGATGGGATCCAGCTCTCCTGCAGCAAAGTACCGAATAAGTGTAAGATGAACGGATGAATGTTTTTTCTTACCCCCCGATCCTTCTTTGTTTTCTCTATCAGACCCTTAACAACATGTCCGTCACTAGCAAAAGCGACTGAAGTTCCCGTTGCCACCCTTGTGTTGTAGATAAAGTTTAATTTGAGTTATCTGGCAGTTTAGATGTGTATCCGAGTGCCGCCGAAGCATAAAAATTTTGGCATGAAAAATGATTCCCCCATTTAATGTGGTTTGACGTAAATCTTTGTCGATATAAAACCATCGCAAATATGGCCATTACATTTATCGCTTGCTCTCTAGATAAGAATCGCAGAGTTAAATATTAAAAGCAAACTGATACCTTTGAAAAGTCTTAAGAGCAACCGGAATGGGATTCCATCGGCTTTGAGGCACAGTAATTATGTGCAGACCACGGAATCATAGCACATTTTATGGGAGAAATTTATTTCACCTAATGTGATGGTCCATTAAGTAATTATCCCCGCACTGTATGTGGTGTGAGTTCCATCTTCTCTCGTTAGCATTTGATTTGTTAATAATGGGGCAGGGGCAGTCGGTTTTGATGAAAAGAGGTCAGAGTTCTTAGCGTTTTCTCGTTACCCTGGAAAATGCCAGCATCATCCAGGAGATAAAAACGGCTAAATTATAGAACAATAATTATGGGGTGTTACGAGGCATGGGAGCTCCAAGCATTTTTCAATTTGTCTTTTGTGACTGCTTTGAACTGGACAGACGCTGTGACTAATTGCTGTGTTTCTTGCGTCAGACCCTTATCGATGCTCCCGTCAGGCGTCTTTAACCTCTGATAGTCTTTTTGGCGCCATTTTTGGTGGCGGTTGCTGTCTGGCTCAGGGAGCTTGAGTTCATTGGTCCCGTGTTGATTTCATTGACAATCCAGACCCATCCAACAGCTTAAAGCTTATGTGGTTCCTCCGAATCCAAAGATGGGTCGACTCTGACCACATCCGCCCGGGTCTCCATGGAAGGTCCCCCGAGTGCTCGACGACCATGCGCTCTCCGTCGACATTTAACAGGTTGTGCCTAATGGCTCGAGACGGGGCATCTGCCTCTCCTAGCTGAGACCACCCCGCCCTAAAAGGCTGTCCCCCAGCGGATGGCACCGCCTCAGGGCCCGCTCGGCCCGTTACCAGGCTAATGAGTGCATTCGTCTCTCCGCGGTTAGGCCCGGGTGTCGGCGTGGCGGGCTGGCTCAGTGTGCGCGTTCTCTGCCATGCTGGCTCCCGCACTCGCTCTGCCGCTGTAATTAAATCATCCCTTCGCCGTTTCTCCATTCTATGTGTTGCATTTAATTCTGTATTGAAAGTGTTACTGGATTTCAGCAAATTAGTTAATTTGCCATCGTCCCGTACACTTCCCGGCTAACCCACTCTTCTACAGTTGGACTTTAGGTTAGATTAGTAGGTCAAATTTGTATATAGTAAGACAATATTTAAATTTAATCAGTGTAGTGAGAATAATTGCATCACAACTGTCATTCATGCGTGTGTTGAATAAAGTGGGAATTAAATTATGCCTCGCCACCACGGAATGTGGACCGTCGGATGCCTCAGAAATATTGAATTTTTAATGAAATATCCGATATTAAGTCCAACAGGTTATGCACAGCGTCTTGCTGGTTCTTGTACCGAAATCATACGATCAGGAGCCAGTCAATCACGTCTGTGTGTGTGCGTGTGTGGATTGCAGCTACATTTCTGAACAGCTTTGGTATATATTCATATATATCAGGTGTAATATATTACTGTTTTTCACACAATAATCTCAAAGAAGGGTGATTTATTCCAGGAATGTTGATTCGGGCATTTGCTTCCGTGCCCGCATGTGTGGAAAACGCAGGCACGTTAATTCCTGAAAGGCTGAGATGTCGGTAACGTGGATGATGTCATCATGCAGGCGTATCCAGGCAACTGTTCAAGGGAAGAAAGATTTTGGGAAGAAAGAGAGGTTGTCATTTCCTGTGGCGCGCAGCGGTAGGTTTGGGAGGCTGGGGCTAGGGGTAGAGATGGGGGCGACCCACAGAGGGACCCGCCGTGGGCCCCAGGACCTCCCCGTGGCCCGCGGCATGCCACCAGGGGGACGGGGTGACAGGGGCGCAGTCATACGTGGCCAGGCTGCCGCCCTTTAATCGCTCACATCTTAAAGTGGCTGCTCCTCTCAGCCGCCAGCTTCACCTGCACCAAGATGGCAATTAGCATGCGGCTAACCTGTTCCTGCACGGCATAATTAACGTGCGTGGACGCAAATGCGTGGAAATTGGTGCTGCATGCCCAGCACTGCCTGCGGGGATGGAAAATGCATTTTTAAATTCACACTGTTGGCGTGGGCCACCAGAGTAGTTTATTTACATCTGTTAATTACTCTTGCTCTCTGCTTTGTCCCAATTTGAGTTTCCAGGGTTACATATAAAGTTCTCGAAGGCCATTGCAGCATCATTAAATCCTGGAAGCTTCACTGTGAAAAGGACTGATGTATTTGTGTGGTAGTGTACCTGCATGTGTGTGTCTGTGTGTGTGTGTGTGTGTGGGTGCATGTGTGTGCGGGTATGTATATCTGCATGTGGTTGTGTGTGCGCGCGCGTGTGTTTGTGTCTGTGAGTGCGTGGATGTGTGTTTGCGTGTGTGTGTGTATGGGTTATGTATAAATTACATTGTGGGGCCCAAACCCCACCATTTGATAAAAACCTGTAATTTTGAAGTTGTGTGTATGATTTTGTTGGTCCACACAAGGAGAAAAATAAAATCTCTGACTGCAATCAAAAAACTAAAAGCGCCAAAGCCTTGTATTTTGTTTGTGTACCTATGGTTAAGGTTAGGGCTTGCTAAGGATTAAGGTTGCCATTATTGGGGTTAGGGTTTTTCCCATAGAAATGAATGGAGAGTCCCCACAAAGCTATGAATACAAACATGTGTGTGTGTGTCTGTGTATACGCACGCCGATGTAACTGCTAAGTTGAAGCCCTGTCTGTCCCCCTCCCTGGCAGAGAGTAAGTGTGTCCCCTGCACCACCTGGCCAATAATGAGAGCGATTTTTTTCTCAGCCCACTGAGGTCAGAGGGTCCCTGTGCCATGCGGTGGGACAGTGGGACGGCTCACCCCCACAAGATGCCCGTTTATTATCCGTGACCCTTTCCAGTCTGGGGGAGGGGAGGGAGCTGTTCTGCGAGGGGCGCTGTGCGGCAGTCCGTGTCGCAGGGGAGCGCCGTCTCGCTCGCATCTCGCCAGGCCCAGGGCGCGGACGACAGACAGCTGACAGTGCCACTGTGGAGACAGGCCCTAATTTGCGGGAAGCGACAGACGGCAGGAAATGATGGGCCGGCGTGGCTTTTTGTCCTGACAGGCTGGACTGCGTGGGCCTGTTGGTGCCCCCCCCCGGCCGCTCGGCTTCAGAACTCATTTGGAAATTTCATGGTCAGTCCTACAGATAGCCTCCACAAAAGCTCAGGCTCCCCTGTCACGCGAATCCAAATGAGCACGGCCTCCATCGCGCCATTGCGCGTGCCCCCCCTTTAAACATTGACAGGAAAAATAAGCTGGCCCCTTCCCTTTCGTCCTTGCTTGGCCTGCTTCTCCGCTGTGACCCGTGCTTCCCCCCACTGTCACCCGTGCCCGTCGGGAGCCGTTTCTCGATAACAGCGCCTGGCGGTTTCGTGCTTTAAGGATGGAGCAAATATAATTACACGCACACGTTAAGAAGCGTGAGAAACGAGACAAATGCGGCTGGTGTGGAAATAAATGAGAGACTCATACATACAGAGGTCAGGGACTCGGGGAAACGGGGCAGAGATGCATCATGCGGTGCACGAGGGCTTCCTGCTAGCATGGACGTCCCCCTGCCGCTGGGGTGGCTCTGCGGGCATGCTGTCTGTCGGGGGGGGGTCTTAGTCTTCCCTCACCCATTTTCAGACTGCATGCGAGGTAGCCCGGGGGATCGGTGACCGACGGAGGGAGGATTTCACCAGCAGTCCCAGGTCTCCTCGTCTGCTCCACAGGTGCACACCCCCCACTTTGTATGTACTCTGGGGGTGTGTCTTGGTCCCGCCGAGATAAGGCCGCTCTGGTCCATTTCTGCGGCCACTTGTCCTGCCTGTAGATGAGCCAGCAGATATGGAGGGGCGCGGGGGGGGGCACCGTCTGTGGCCACATCTCCTTCCTGGCTTGTTCCTGAAGCCTTATCATGCCGATCGTCTGTGAGTTGTGGGGGCGACGACTGATGAGGCAGTCTGCTGGGTGTTTCTCGGGGGGCAGGGAGGGACGGCTCGATGCCTCCCGGCCTCCATCTGTGTCTGTCTGCACCTGCTGGGGGCCTGTGTGCGTTTGCCTATACTCCTATCTGGGGTTGCCACATGGCTGGAGGTCTCCAGTGTCTGCAGCTCGGGCTGCAGTTCCACAGACCTCCGGCCAGGCCAGCAACATTGAGGCATTAGCTGTAACTGTAAGCGACCAGGGATGAGTGAGGAATACATACATGGAGTACAAGCTGTTTTATGAAAGGCGTGTCACCTGCCATCCTAAAAAAGTTTTCCATGTTCACAGGGATCTTGACTAGGCTTGGGGGGGGGGGGATAGAGGACTTGCGGAGCCTGCCTTCACGAGATAGTGACACCTCTCCATCACGCCGGGCATGAGTGCCCCTGTGGGAGGAGTGCCGCGGAGCGCGGGTAGCGGTGTCGTCCCGCGGCACAAAGCGCTTCCTTCCACGCAGATTAGCCGTCACCCGCTGTCTCTCTTGATTTGCCTCCCTCCTTCTCGCTGTCTAAATGTAGAAAACACGATTTTGACATAACCTGTTTGGATACCAGACAACGGCCTGCCAATAACCTGCAACAAAAGCAGTAATGTGGTGCCTGGGAATACGGTGCCGTCTTTAGCTGATCTCGCCGTCCCCTCTGGGACTGGCCTTCAAGATCTGAATCATTTCCTCCATGCCGCTTGGGTCCAGCAGCTCTTTCTGAAGTGCAATAAAGCAGAATGTGGCCTCGCTTGTGCCGTGGTACTTATTTTGCCCTCAGAATCTGAAATCGATGCTGAAGAAGCCCTTACATGGTCTTACAGGGTGGTGTCATCCTGGGATGCTCTACCTGTCAAAGTTCCTTTTTCTATTGCAGGACGTTTCAGAGAATCCTACTGCAAGACATGAATTCTTGCAGCCGTGACATATATTACTTCTTTACTCCTCTTTGAACTCCACAGACAAGGCAATTAATGCAAATTTTTTGCAAAGGCAGCATTTACACGTACGTGTTATTTCCCTGCTGGATCACGCCTTTACGTCTTGGCCTGCCAGCCTCTGCCTGTTACGGTGTGTTTCCTTGCTTCCTGCCGAGGTGCCTCCGTGTGCCTCTGGGAGTGCCTCCTCTGGGAGTGAGCCCGGTCGTGGCTGAGTGCTCTGGCCTGGCCGTCAGCGGCCGACTCCTCATTCTCCTAGCCAGGCGTCCCTTTGCAGCGGTTATAACGGAATCAGTCTGATCTTAAGCTTATTGGCGACACTCGTGGCAACACAACTTTCCTGCGGTTTCCCATGCGCCGCGTCGTCTGAATGCATGTTAGCAGGGTGCTGCGCTCTTCCCCCGCATGCCTGTGACTTTTCTGAATTTCCCTACTCGGTTTTCACGGGGTATCTGCCGTGTTGGGAGATGCAAACTGCTTTTTGCTTTTCTTCTCTGGTGTGTCGTACTGTACATCCACTGCGGGCGTCTGGAAGGATGCGGCGGCTTTATGCACTGGAGCGCCCGGGGCTGCCTCAGTCCGCCTATCGATTATCAAGGACTGGTGGGGGGGGGGGGCACGAGACCGCCACGTGTGCGGTGACGGCGTCTGGAGACAAATGGGCGAGCAATTGACTGAGACAATGCAAATAATTTGTGGCTATTTGACAAGGGCGAGATGGATGGGCAGCCGCAGCCGGCTCCTGGAACGCCCGCCTTCTGCGTGCGACTCGAGCGCTGGCTCTGGGAGAGAGCTGCACCGATGCCAGTCGCCCATAGAGGGCGCGCTGCTCCCCGTTCATGCTGTATGTCTTATCTCAGGGCAGCTAAGGTCACAAATATACATGTCATTTATGAGGATGCTGTAAGAGCGAGGGCTCACAGTTGTTTGTCCTTTCCTATATATCCTTTTCTGTATATTACATATTATTATATGAATTCTAAATATAATTATCCATACATAACATTATTCCATATATTCTCATATATTTTATATTGATGTGGTTAGAAATTAAGAAATATCTGTCATGTAAAAGACGATGGTAATGATGGATCTGAAGAAATTATGTTGTCATAATTTTGAGCTGGTAGTTGTATTGCCTCAGTGTGTGTGTGTGTGTGTGTGTGTGTTTGTGTGTGTGTGTGGTTATAGAAGTGATAGATGTGTATTGCCTCATTGGCTGCTTTTCCCTATATTTTGTTGGTTTGGCAGTTTTTGGCCATGATGAATACAATTTTAAACTAAATGCAAATTCTAATGAGACTATCAGTTGGATAAAATATTAAATGCAAGATATCTCGGCTCTCATCTGATGTTTTCCTCATGGACACTGTGAAGTATAAATAACTGTCTGCCAATAATCTGATCATTTCGTGATTAATGCTGAAACAGTTTTCGGTCGTATCTGGAACATGGTGATTAATGCGAAGAGTGAGTGTGACGGAGGTGTGGCGTGGGGGTGTCGAGTGTCTGTTTGTGAATGTGTGTGCTACAGTTATACCACACACCGCAAAAGTGCAATGTAGGGGTGGCAGGTACACCCGTGCTCTAGTCATTGGCGGTCTGATTGAGCGCCACAATGCACTGTACACTGCAATAAGTCAATAGACTGGATTTATATATATATATATATGTGTGTGTGTGTGTATATATATAGGCACAACTGGCTGATTGACTCGTGGTGACGTCGTGCCAAAGGTAGCCGCTTAAGCCAGGTACTGGCTAATAAAGTAAAGGCAGGCTGTGACAGGGGAATAAAAAAGGCATGAGTGGTATGTCGGAACCAGCTGAGGCGTCGGAGGGGGGGAGAGGAGACTCTCGTTCCAAAAAAAGGGGACACCTCTGCTATTTGGAAGTGGTTTGGTTTTAAATTATCAAACTATTTTTATTTACATAAAGGAACAGGACATGCTACTCCTCCCAAAACTTGGAGGAAACTAATGCAGTGATGTAATACTGTCACTGTCCAAAAAGTGAAAAATACAGGGATAATAATTTTAGGTCATGCCGCCCACCCCTAGTGCGAGGTGCATGTTAGGATGGGTCTTGGTTAGTTTATTGTGAAATGAAATGCAGGGATTACTCATATTTTACTATTGAACTCTTTGGTATTGGAACATAACGTAATTGTGACCGTCCATCCATTGTTGATAATGTCGTGCTTTGAAACAGGAATAAGAAATGCAGAACAAAGCAACTGATTCATTGCTGAAATTACAGGCTGGTTTTACAGTAAAAATCCTTATGTCCACTTTAGATGGCTTACCATAGTCTATAGATAGATAGATAAACTGATATCTATCTATCTATCTGTCCGTCCATCTACCCGTCCGTCCGTCGCTTATAAAGATGTAAAATAATGCATATATGCAGGATATTACCCTATGGCATTTTTATAACTTAAATAGTACATTACCCCTTATATAATTTGTTGTTATCTTGCTTTAATGCTGCACAGCAGCTCTGTCATGGCTAGCCAAGCTACTAGTCCGAAAATGAGATCCGTCAGAGATTACGAAGCGAGGCTGTGTTTACGATGTGCAGATGTGACACAATGGGGATAAAGAAATAAATTTGCTGCCAGGAAGGAGACCCATGTACTGATTTTATCGGAATTTATTCTAATAAATAAAACCGAAACAATCTCAGTAATTTATAGAGGAAAGCAAATATATCACTGACAATTGTCGGTTAGTTTGTGGTATTTTAGGTTGCATGGGTCACATATGGTCAGCAATAGATACGTAAAAATGAACTTGATGAAGTATCAGCATTAAATAATCCAGAACTAATGAAAGTAGTTTATTTGAAGTACTCTTACATGTATCGCATTATTATTCACTTTCTCTGAATGCGGGTCCTTTTTGCACCGCAGCTCAGTTTCACTGGCCCTGCCTCAGACTCCGTAATAAGGCATATAAGTTTGTTACGAAGTACACGATGAAAACAAGGCTAGGCTCATTAATTCGCTATGAATTATGGACCCGGGACACAGCGAATACAGCAGACACAGGCGGCACAGATGCCGGCTTAGCTCTGGGTGACACAGCGTCTCTCTGCCGCATGTCCAGTTGCTATCACCTGTTTCAGTCTGTGTCTCCTAAATTCCACTAATGCTGCTCGGGTTTAGGAGAACTAATTATCATGCTCAAAGTGCGGAAGGACAGAACCAAAGATCTTCATTCAGCCATTATAATTCTGATGCATATTTGCAAAAAAAAAAAAAACTTTAAATTTGAGACTAATCTGTAATTTAAGACTTGATTAATTACATTTTTGTCCACTTGGTCAGTTGTCAGAATTTTTACTTAAATTTTTCTAAGCCAGGATGTACAACACACAATCCCATTCATTTAGAAGAATGTACAGTTTTATTACTCTCACATTGGAGAGAGACGCGTAGTGCCTGAGAACTAAGCTATACTGGCACCCGTCTCCAGCTGAGGAGAGTGTGCCTTTGCCTGTTTCTGTGGCTCTGCAGTAATCGATGGCATTATTACTATGGAAGAACCTCTAGCACATGACATTTCCTCTGTATTTTATGACTTGCCTGTGTGCCATTTCAGATGAGAGTAAGGTGAATGTTGAAATGGTATCACTGGTTTCTTTGGTTAATATTAAGTTTATTGATTCTCAAATTAAGATGGACAAAATGAAAGGTGCACCTACAAATGTTCTGACAGTAATATTTGACAATTCATTGAACATGCACAGTGTTCCTAGAAATACATGGCATAGAGTGACACATGGAGCATGCAGTGCGGCCATGCCGTGTTTTTAGAGTGACACATGGAGCATGCAGTGTGGCCATGCCTGTTGGTAGAGTGACGCATGGAGCATGCAGTGCGGCCATGCCTGTTGGTAGAGTGACGCATGGAGCACGCAGTGCGGCCATGCCTGTTGGTAGAGTGACGCATGGAGCATGCAGTGCGGCCATGCCTGTTGGTAGAGTGACGCATGGAGCATGCAGTGCGGCCATGCCTGTTGGTAGAGTGACACATGGAGCATGCAGTGCGGCCATGCCTGTTGGCGTATCTATCTTGGCATCGTCAAGTCAGCTGCAAGAATCCCACTGGCTTTATCAATATTTGCTCTCATCAGCTCCTTTGGCTGCCAGTCGAGCAGAGTAGCACCTGCAAACTGATATAATTGTCTCGTTAAAAAAGTTTTAAGGTGTTTGTAGAGTCAGTCTTGCCTCGCAGGTCATGCCCAGAGTGAAATTAAGGATCAGCTCCTCGTGTCACCTTGACCTTAGTGATGACCTTACTTGTTACTAGTTTGCAAAGACAGTAGATTGTGTCCCATCTCCCAGTCGTTTGTCACTGGAGTATTATGTGATGAGTGATTTTGGTTTTTCTTTACTTTGATACCAACAGACCTAATGATGGATCACAAAGTGAGTGATGCTAATGGGCAGCTCAGCGATGGCTGATAATGTCAAACATCTTTGATGTTTGACACCTTGGATCTTTGGTGTGTCAGTGCCGACTGTACAGGGTAGGAACATTGTCTATTAGCTGAGGGCAGTTTACCATCAACATGCACGGGTCCATTGGTGAAGATGCATTACAGTAAGCAGCGTGATCAGTGTGTAACAGCGAGGTGTTGTGTTTTGTGTTGTTATCTCCAGAGCGATGCTTGGGATAGGACAGGAGAGAGGTGCAGATGGGATTCTGGGACGCAGAGGGAGTTAGTGGACAGCTTGCTGCCTTCACATCCTGAAGTGCGGCATTAATGGCTGACAGATGGGGCTGACTGGGGATGTTTAATGATGGCTTAGCGGCGTGGATGTTAACTTCTGCTTGCAGAAGAAGTAACACATAGGTATTTATTCATTTATTCAGAATTCTTTTGTGCAGAAACCTGAATTAATGACATTGCATTTTTTAAGAATCAGGATTAAGGGAGTAATAATATTTAGCTGGCAAAGCAAGGATGGAAGATGCAAACACTGAATAATAATGAATATGGCTTTAGTTTTTGGGGGGACTGGGTAGTGTCTGCTTTTGACTTGCACTCCTACTTTTCATATGCTTTTTATATTTGGAAAACTGGCAAAAGTGATCTGGCAAAAAGTTGTGATGCCTTCCGCATTTAGTCTAATGCAGTGCAGCTGTTGACGCTGCTTAGCATATAGCTTTGTTTGGATTGTGTTTGTGGTCGTCTCTGGCACCTTCATTCTGCTGGAGCTCCAATACCGCAGTAGACATTGACAATTGACTCCTTGAAGATGAAGTTGGGCACAAATACATCAACAAGTATTTTGTGATTTTGTGATGTGTTATAGCATTAATTGTGAAATGAAAAATGTCTTTTGTAACATTGGTACAGGCTGCATCTGCATAGTGGGTTGGCGTCGTGGGGGATCCGGGAGACGGAATTGCGATGCAGATATTCACGATTTCGTATCACGGTTTCGGTCTCAGATTCAGTCAGGAGCGAGGAGGTACAGTATCACTTTCTTAAATGATCATAATGCATGAATTTGCCGCTTTGTTTTACAGTAGGGCGTCAAACATGTGCAAACTCGAAGAGCAAACTTTTTTAGTAACCAGTGGCCGTGATGCATATAAAATTCAGACGTCAATGTCAAGTTCACCAGTCGGCTCTCCCTTTTACACAGGCTCAGTGGCTATAAGGCCACCTCAGTTTAGCTGATAGAAATTGATTAACTGATCTGTAATGCAGTCAATGAAACACAAACCAGAGGATGCCACTGCCTGAGCATGCCTGCTGAAATGGACTAGAATACCACTAGCAGCTAACAAGTTAATTCACAAGTTCTATAGCACAGCACTGCTGTTTGTTAAATACTCAGTGTTTCTCTCCTATAATGACATTCAGTGAGCAATATCTGATCTTATTACATATTTTACCTTAAAGCAATTTGCCCCAGTCATGGGAAAGCTAAGCTCACAACCCGCAAGCTGGGCCCTGCAGCATCTGTCACATGAGCTTTTTGCAGCACTGTGGATTCCGTTCTGCTGCTGTTATATTATGCTATGCAGAAGGAATGTGACGGCATTGTAACCTCTGCTGCTTCTGAAGTTCCATGTAAATAACCATCATAAACAGCTGTACATTCAGCTGCTGAAGTGACAGCCCAGACCTTCCTATTGGACCGTCTTTGAGTGATACTTTTGATATATTAGAATATGAACTTATATTGTATTATGTTTGATGTCCTCAGTGCTGTATTTTGATAGTATTTGGTTGCTTTATCTATATGGTCTGGTGTACTGAATATTGGTTATGTATGAATAGCTCATGCTGGGGTGTGGATTTATGATTGGTAGCACTGTTTGGGTGCTACCTTAACAACCAGTTAACAATCAGCTAGTGTTACCTAATTATGTGAATTATATGGCTATTCTCAATAAGGAGTGGTTTGCACAAAGCAGACCGGGATGAAGGCCTAATGCCTATTGCCGAAACGTCTGCGCCACACTAACACAGAAATAACACAAAAGCCTTCTGGGTCCGGCCCTGTTTATCGATAAGCAGGACCTTCCCAAGCTACCTGTCCTGAGAATACTGAAATAGCCACTCTCTCCGGCATGAAGGGGGGGGGGGGGGGATGCGATAATCTTAGTAACTAATTAAATTCCAAATTAATTGATAAGCGGCAAAGCTGTTAGGCATGTAGGTGTCTTATTAAACATCTTCAAAGCGAAAGAATTCTGCAGCACCACAAACTTTGATCCATAATTGCAAAGTACTTTCCAACAATTAATTGAAGGCTCTTGGGAAATGTTTTTTTTTTCCCTTTGTTTTACATACTTATTAAGGACCCTCCCAAAGGTAAAACAAGAGAAGGAGGTAATAGTGCTTCACTTTGTGACTTAATGTTTACCTGGAATTAGGATTCTTTTATGTGTAATTATTGCCTAGTTAAAAAAGGAGCATATCATATAAACACTCTTTATTTAGCATGTTTTTTAACTTGAAAAATTGTGAAATTGTTAGTACTAAAGTATTGTGCAGAATTAATTTGGGCTAATGTGATTCTACGGTGCCTATGAAAGGCACACTAATGTAATCTGTCACTAATGACATCCCAATCTTAATACATAGGCTTTATATGGAGTTGGCCCACCCACCCTTTGCAGCTTTAACAGCTTCAACTCTCCTGGGAAGGCTTTCCACAAGGTTTAGGAGTGTGTTTATGGGAATTTTTGACCATTCTTCCAGAAGAGAATTTGTGAGGTCAGGCGCTGATGTTGGATGAGAAGGCCTAGCTCGAAGTCTCTGCTCTAATTTATCCCAAAGGTGTTTTATCGGGTTGAGGTCAGGGCTCTGTGCAGGCCAGTCAAGTTCCTTAACACCAAACGCACTCAATTGTCTAAGTTTACTTTGTATGCTGAAGCATTAAGAGTTAATTTCACTGGAATTAAGGGTTCAAGCCCAACCCCTGAAAAACAGCCCCACTATCCTGATGGGTGCCGGGTGCTGAGCGGGGAAGCATGAGCGGGAGTCCAGAAAGTGAGGATAACAAGGGTTTCTCGCGGACACGAGCAGGGAACAACACAAGGCAGCGTAACAACGTCAATGACCGGACCGGGGAAACGAACTCTAACGCGGACTTAAATACACAGCACTGATGACAGGAACGAGAAGCAGCTGGGAAAAGCAGGAATTCACACGAGGATAACGAGGGGGAGTGGCACACAGTAGGATTGGACAGGCATGGCATGACACCCACACCATAATCCCCCCTCCACCAAACTTTACACTTGGCACAATGCAGTGAGACAAGTCCCATTCTCCTGGCAACTGCCAAACCCAAACTCGTCCGTTGGACTGCCAGACAGAGAAGTGTGGTTCGTCACTCCAGAGGACATGTTTTCACTGCTTTAGAGTCCAGTGGTGGTGTGCGTTACACCACTGCATCTGACACTTTACAATGCACTTGGTAATGTAAAGCCTTAATGCAGCTGCTCAGCCATGGAAACTCATTCCATGAAGCTCTCCACGCACTGTTCTTGAGCTAATCGGAAGGTCACATGAAGTTTGGAGGTCTGTAGCTATTGACTCTGCAGAAAGTTGGCACCTTCTGCACACTGTGCGCCTCAGCATGCTCTGTCCCCCCTCTGTGATTTTAGGTGGCCTACCACTTTGTGGCTGAGTTGCTGTTGTTCCCAATTGCTTCCACTTTATTATAATACCATTAATAGTTGACCATGGACTATTTAGTAGCAAGGAAAATTTAGGAATGGACTTATTGCACAGGTGGCATCCTATCACGGTACCATGCTTGAATTCACCGAGCTCCTGAGAGTGACGCATTCTTTCATAAATGTATGTAGAAGCAGTCTGCATGCCGAAGTGCTTGATTTCATACACCTGTGGCCATGGAAGTGATTGAAACACCTGAATTCAAAGATTTGGAGGGATGTCTTCACTAAAAGAAAATGAAAGTTTTGGAATGGCCCAGCCAGAGCCCAGACCTAAATCCAACTGAAAATCTGTGGGGTGACCTGAAGAGGGCTGTGCACAGGAGATGCCCTTGCATCTGACAAATTTGGAGCGCTTATGCAAGGAAGAGTGGGCAAATATTGCCAAGTCAAGATGTGGCATGCTGATAGACTGATGGACTGGTCTGCTAAGCCTGTACTTTCCTGTGAATGCCCTGAGATGGACTGGTCTGCTAAGCGTGTGCTTTCCTGTGAATGCACTGAAATGGACTGGTGTGCTAAGTGTGTGCTTTCCTGTGAATGCTCTGAGATGGACTGGTGTGCTAAGTGTGTGCTTTCCTGTGAATGCTCTGAGATGTACTGGTCTGCTAAGTGTGTGCTTCCTGTGAGTGCTCTGAGATGTACTGGTCTGCTAAGCATGTGCTTTCCTGTGAGTGCTCTGAGATGGACTGGTGTGCTAAGCGTGTGCTTTCCTGAGAATGCCCTGAGATGTACTGGTGTGCTAAGTGTGTGCTTTCCTGTGAATGCCCTGAGATGGACTGGTGTGCTAAGTGTGTGCTTTCCTGTGAATGCTCTGAGATGTACTGGTCTGCTAAGTGTGTGCTT
>JAODKN010000127.1:13625786-13638220 GCA_026774425.1 Petrocephalus zakoni | reverse complement strand
TTGATAGTACTTTAATATTAAAGGTGAAAGGCACGCAACAACGAAAATGTGTCCTCTGCATTTAACCCATGTGACATGGTGACACAGCAGGGGGCAGCTACGTGAGCGCCCGGGGAGCAGTGCTTGGGGCGGTACCTTGCTCATGGTACCTCAGCGGCACTTGTGGTTCGGGGACTCAAACCGGCAGTCTTTCGATTACTCGGTTGCACCCCTAACCACTACACCACCTGCCTGCCCCTGAAATACATTGTACTTAAATACAGCAATCGACACAACTGTACACTTCGCATTCTCTTTGATAAGTGTTGTGTTGCTTACTACACAGTCGTGGTTTTGGGTTCGATATCTGGGCTCAGCTCTGCAATTGCTTCATCCTGGGTATGACGTTAACCTACATCAAGCCCTGCAAAGTAGGTCCTCCAACTTCAGGGAAGATTTGGGCGCCACTGGGAAACACTTCACGTCGTTCAGCTCCCTCTGGACAGTGTGGTGCTGAGGTATCAGCACCCAGGTCCTCGTCCCTGAGCTGGCTTGTCATGTGGCAGTGTGCAGCAATGCCCTGTCTCAGCGTATACCCCCTTACCTCTGTGCTTGTGTGGGTTTCCTCCTGCAGGCCACGAGAACGGGTGTCTATAATTACCCTCGATGTCTGTGTGTGTTTCCCGGAGATCGCTGAGCCCCTTGTATTCTCATGGTGTTTCCTGGGATCAGCTCACAGTTTCCGGAGACTCCACTACGAATACGTTGTTATGGAAATTAAACTATTTTTTTCATGCATCAACGTTTGGGATGGTTTATAAAATAATTGTAAAGTTTACTTTTTAAGAAAAATAAATACGTATATGCTTACAAATACAAAACCAGTGTCCTCCCTTGTAGGAACCCTGGATCAGCTCTTTTAAAGGAAAGGTAAATAAATCATCCAAGTAAAAGTGTTCGAGTGGCCTTTGGCTCCTTTTGGACTCTAAATCGCCATGATGCCCTTGAAATACCCCTCACTGCGCTCTTTTAAAGACTGTCAGTTTACATGTGATTTTTTTCATAAAACATACCATAGGGTGAGCTGTAGTGCCAGTGAGTGTAGCTTTAAAGGCATGAGTACAGCACAGAGCATAACATGTGCCTTTCCCTTCTGAGTTCGGCATCCTTGACAGGCCTCTGATTGGCATGCTGTTTATATCACGGGAGTACAAATTCCGGGTGCTGACGGAGAGCTCCTCTGGCATGATAACTGCTTGAGTTGAGCCACCGATAATAAGTACCTGGAAAGATCTACGCCTGCATAAATTGGGTCTTCTGAAAGTTTCCAAGCTGCTGGGATCAGGATCAAACAGTTAGGTACAGGCATCTATCATCTCTCTAAAAATCATCTCTTCATTCATATTGTATGTTTGCTAGAGAATGGGGGATTGGCATTGTTTTGACGTTTTAGGTGTTTTCAGGAATGTACACTGGTTTTGTTGACTACTGCTCAAGGCCCCCAACTATAAGCCAGTTACAGATGAATAGGCCGATTTTAGCTTCCTTTATATGATGGCCTTTTAGAGAATATGATAATAATTAGCAAAAATGGCATGTGGTTAACTTAATATTTAGCTTTTCATTTCATTTTGCTTTATAAGACAAACAGTGCTGTGAGCTTTTCAGGGTTGTTGGCTGATAATTTGTTTTCAGTGACCCTTTGGTGAGACAGAAGCATATTTACATCATTAAAAACAACTATAAACTGCACGATGGACCATTTCCACGTGTTTTATGGCATATTGGCATCAAAAATCTTTAAAATTTGACATTTATTACAGCATGTGTAAGCATGTGTAACTTTGCTCCAAACCACCAGATAAAGTTCAATCATTTTTACCACCACTTTATATTACCCTGCAGAAGTGTTACTGCGACACCAGGATAAAAGGGCATATTTAAGACACATGATCTCTGATTCATCATGCCGCATTTCTCTGCCCTGTCCTGCAATTCTGACTGTAAACAGGAATATAACTTATGTGTTTTTATTGTACAGTGGTGGCCCTATTCCCTTTTGGTGAGGTTGTTCATTTGTTTTGACAGAAATTTACAAAATGCTTTGGGACTTGCTTTACAACCTTTCCCCTAGACGTGAGCGCTTGACAATTTTCTTTTGTGTTTACTGTTCGGCAGCGTTGACAGTATCAAATCAAGTTTGGTGATAAAACATGTCTTGCTATTTAAATGCTAATATGACTTCCCCAGTATGAGAAACCTTTACAGAGCAATAAAAAAAACATTGCAATTTCATTGTCTTTGGTTTTATATATACTTACTAGTTCATATAGTATGTAGGTAATGTAGTTAGGATAAGACCAATAGAGCAGTGGAAGATAAGGTGTCTATTAAAGTGATGTGAAATTTATGCATTTAAACAAACACATTAGTACGTACTGCATTAAAGCACATCTAAATCCTTGGTATTCTGTTATCATTTACATTTATTCATATTATTTTTATGTTATACTGTCTGTTTTCCCAAAAAATGCATTGAGGATTCTCTGTTTTCCCTAAAATGCTTTGTTTCCTTTTGCATTCTTTTGTTTTGAAGTCCCCTCTCTGTCCAGTGTTTCCAATTTTCTTGTCTGTTATAAAGTACAATTTTGCACTCTGTGTCAGCGTGAGACACTGAGGATTATTTCAATAGACATCAGTCTCTGAACGTGGGTTAGGGTTCATGGGTTAGGTTAGGGTTAGGGTTCATGGGTTAGGTTAGGGTTCACAACAGTGGGAGAGTGGAGCTCAGCCCACATGAACATATGAATTCATAAGGGATTCTTTGGAAAAGTATGCATTTATGGGTCATTTTATGGTTTTATATAACAAAACACCCACCCCTGTCTTGAAAAGCAATCTGTGCATGTCATATATGTTTGTAGTTGTTCACCTGACTTGCTCTCCCTGGTAAAATGTCTGTCCATGAGAATAAATATTGATTGTGTCCTAGACAGGCTGAAGATATTACAGTGGTCTACCAGGAAATTGCATTTCTTGTTTAGCAGATGCATGCTGCTTGCTAATTGAAAGTGACATACTTGGATAAGTCACTCTCATATAGCATATTCAGTCCATTTTTCTAGCCATGCTGAGAGTCATCTTCAAAATGTGTGGCTAAATAAAAAAGTCATATATCCACGCAGCGTTCTTGAAAGCTCCGGATGACCTTGTAAACAAAAAGGCACACAGAGTGACATGCTTTGTGGGCCTTTTTCAGTTAGAGTCAGATGATGTAATATGTTTAAGATAAAGTTGGTGTGTTCAAGGATGAGTTTCCTATTCCTATTATTTTTGTATACCCGCAGATTTCAGTTTAGAAATTAAACATGCAGGAGTTGTACAGAACAGCCATTAAACTTCACTAACTAATAGTGTAGGCTCAGTTTAAAGATGCATTCCCCTTAGGTTTTAAACTGGATAAACAAGCGACAGCTCGAGAATCATCATGAAGTTTGAACATTTTTCATGGCAGTCCATTACTGTTGTTTATTTCATTGTGGAAGACTCCCTGAGGAGCTTGGGCAAGGCATTTCAAAATGCAGGCAATCAGTTCTGGGCGTACACATGAGTCTATTAGCATGGCTGCCTGTCTTTGAAATTCCACTGGTTTTGTTCGCTGTTTCATTTACTCCGGATATAAAGGACTTCCTGAAAGTCAACTGCTGCCTTTTATATGGATGTATTGGTAACCAGAACAGAAACAACACAGTCACAGAGGGTTTGCCTGGAGTGTTTCTGAGCTATGCAAATACAAACATACAAATGAGATGAGTCTCAGCCTTCCTCCGCTCGCAAAGATACATTCACCGTTTGAAAGTCTCCACATTACGTTTACACTTTACAGCATAGGAGCTGCTCAGATCTAACCAGTGTCCTAATAAGAATGTGTGTTCTGTTGCTTTGTGCATAGCCTAAAGTTTAGAAGGCTTGCCAAAAGACAGGGCTTCCTGGGAGATATAACTGTAAATGGCCCTGTGTCCTCCCGGACGACCTAGTCTGGGATTATAGCATACACTGTCGTTTCCAGTACAAAAAGGACAGTGTGCTACCATTTGGGTCTGTTTTGACATTTTGATTTTGCGGTTTCTCGGCGGTAGGAGGATGAAGCTGGTCATTATGCATATAGGATGGCACGGGGGTCACTGCTGCCCATCCCTTTTTCAGAAAGACCCCTCCATCACTGAGCACCCCCTCCACCATTTGGCACAAGAATCATGCCCCCTGAAGTAGGAGTGGAGGCCATTTGCTATGTTACTTATTCTCAACTGAAGTAGCTTTTCCGAAAATTCTTGTCTCTGGGTATGATGTTAATGGCAAATAACAATTACGTTATCTTATTTCAGCTGCCCTATTTCATTTAAATGATTAAATAATTATTGATAGATGATCTTATAAGAAAGATTCATGAATAACATTTGTCTTTTACATCTGGAGAGTTTGATTTTAAGCTCAGTGTGTTTCATTGACGAGATAACAAAAACAATTCTTTACCAATTAGCATAAAATACAGCAAATTAAATTTTCAGTATGAAACTGAATTAATTTTATTAGTGATAATAGCTAAATTAATTGCATTGTTGTTCCAAATGTTATATTACCTTATCAGTTAATGGAAGAAAAAATTATCTTTATTGTACAGTACATAGTGTAAGAATAGAGATACCCCAGCTAATATTTAGTATTATTAAGAAGTATTATTTTAAACTGAGAATATTTATATAAATAGGATCTAACAGTCGATGTAAAATGCTATTTTAAAGCCATTTCCCCTGCAATGTTTAGCTATTAAGAGAAAAACTGTCATGTGGATTTAATTTTCAGGTTCTTTCTGATGGTATGTAAACAGTCAGATAAAACCGAAAGTGCAGAATGTGATCTCGTCACTGCATGCTCCCTGGGCTTTGAAATGATCGAAATAGAAATCTCTGGTAAAATGACTCTAAGAGGAGAAGTCAACTTCAGTCAGGTAATTTCTGGCTAGATTCTGATTTAGATATTTTGAACAAAAATGTGTCTTAGAGGGTGAAGAAGTGCTGGGAATCTGATTTTGCTTGTTGGCGCCCGAGGGAACACGGGCCGCAAAGACCCGCACTGTGGAGTAAGCGTACAACCTTGCAACCTTAACCCCATAACAGTATTAGCGAAATACACACTATGTATTATGTAAAGTAAGCATATTTTCATATAGCATATCTTCTTTTGTATGTTTTTTTAATTCAGCTGCTCTAGCCTTGATGTTATTCATACATTTAAGAAAAAAGTCATAGAATGAGGGTAACGCTGAGAATGAGGAGGTGACAGGGAAACCAAATGCAAACATCTACGGAAGACGTAAAGAAACCTTTGGTGAACTGAGGTAAATTATTTATTGTGATAGATACTTTTGGCTGTATAATTTTACCAGAGTCAACTGCTGGCTTTTATAAGCGTTCATCAGTTTGCAGCCCCTTAATGCAGCTGGATTGGGATTGGATTGGACTGGCTTTAGTCTGGAAATAATTTTGTCATCATCTGCTCCTTCTTACCCTGGTGTGTGAGATTGCAGATATGCAGACTGTGTTGCTACACATTATTTCCCAGTGACAGGACGTCTATTTGCATTTCAAACAGCCTGCGTTAGACGGTGTGCATGTGGCAGCGAGACGACATGATAGCATGTCTGGGAAGTAAGCAGGGTGAATGAGAACATACGGGTGAAAAGTGATAGCAGCAAATTTCACATTAACCTTTAATACCAAGTGGCCCTGCTGATTACGGGGCTGATGTTATATCTGAGAGAAGCAAAAGCCTTTTGAGCAAAACTCGTCTCTTAGTAAATTACAGAGTAGTGCAATTATGGATATTTACATGATGAGTGTCTACAGCATGCCTTGTGTTTTTGAGGAAAGAAAAATGCACTGGTCTTCATTATGTTTTAAAGAACATTGAAAAGAATTAAATAAGGGAGTTTTATTTGTTAGCGGAATGTATACATTGTGGCCAGAGCACTTGTCTTGGGTAGCTTTGGGGTTTTGAAGATCCCTGTTCAGTGCAACACTAGTCTGGAGGTCTTTAGGGGTCGTCTGTCTAGCCAACAGCCACCACAAAGGGAAGGAATGCGGTAAGGAAGGCTTCTGTATTACAGTCAGTGCTGTAAAAGACAATCTCTTGAAAAACCACACCTCTAAAATCACTTTAATGAAATGGTGTTTGCTGTATTTCTTCTGAAGAAGTCCTTGGGGGATGACTTTTATCTCTGGCCAAGATGAAAGCCTGATAACATGAAAACATGGAAAATATTACTCGGTAAGCCCATGTCATATCACGGAATTACTTGTAGTTCCACAAAACATGATCAGAAGCTCTAAACATCTGAAATACAGGAAGACCAGAGACCATTTAAGGTCATTTTTGTAATAAGACAATGATTCATAATTAAGTATAGTAACTGGTGAATTCAACACCATTGTTTATTTTTATGAAAGGCTGTGCTAGTGGTAGTAAGCTGTTCTTCTGGCATTGCAAGCCATCTTGGCTTCCAGTTGGAAGACAAATGTTGTCCTAGCTGACTGGAAAAGGGGGCTTGCTGTGCCTATCTGGGGAAGGAAGGGTGATCACCTGGATTGTGGTGACTATAGGGAGATAAGACTGCTCTCAGTGCTAGGTAAGGTCCTTGCTAGGATCATCCTCTACAGGATGTGTGCTCACTTGCTTGCCTACCAGCGACCAGAGCAGCCTAGTTTTATGCCTAAGAAGTCTACCATATACCGCATCCTGACACTGAGGGTTCTCCTCGAGCGCAAGCTCGAATATCAGCCAAGGTTTTTTGCAGCCTTGGTTGATTTTCATAAAGTGTTCGACTCAGTTCATCAAGCCACCGTGTGGGTCATCCTGAGACTTTGCGGGATCCCCTCAAAGTTGCTGGGCATCATGGTACACTGGTACTGTGGGTGCTGTGCAGAGTGGAGGCAGAACCTCTGCATTCTTCCAAATGGATTCTGTGTGTTCTTGCTCCTGCTCAGTTCTGTGTTTGCCTGGGAGCTGGGCCGGGTCGTGGGGTCCAGCGGCTTTATGGCATCTGGGGTAAGGAAAGATTTACCGATCTTGACTGATCAGGGCTCTCGAAAGACTGAGCGAGGAACCTAAGTGCTTGGGCTTGCGAGTGTCCAGGATCAAAATGAAGATCCAGGAATTTAATGACCTCTTGGGCGCAGATGTCAGCAGAATGTCTGCGAGAGGTTCTCTTACCTTGGCAGCAATACTCTTGTCTCTGGTGAATATTCCTGTGAAGTCAATAGACAAACTGAGAGAGTATGCAGAGTTATGGGGGCACTGAAAAGCGGTGAGTGGGGCTCTCAATATCTTTGTAAAAAGACGAAGGTCCAAGAGGACTTTCTGTTGGTTTGCAAGGTTGTATGGTTGCAAGACACAGACACTATCAAGTGACCGGAGACAAAGACTGGACTCCTTTGGTACTGTGTCTCTTCCTTGGTACCACTGGTTTAACTTTGTGTCAAACAAAGGGTTGCTCAGAGAGTCCCATTTGAGGCACATTACCTGTATTGTGGGGGAGTGTCAGTTACAGTACTACAGCCATGTGGCACACTTCCCTGAGGGTGATCTAGCTCACAGGATCCTCGTTGCTAAGGGCCTGAGCAACTGGAGCAGGACAAGGGGACGCCCACGTAACACCTGGCTGCGGCAGATAGAATGCGACTTCTGGAGTGTGGGGCTGGATCACGTGGGGGGTTGTTGCACTGTATTCTGGGCTGTATCAGTGCATTCTCCCCAACCTGAACTATTTTGAGGGCTTCAATAACAAAGGGACCTTTCATACTACTCTCACGCGGCTTCTTCTCATTGTCAGCTGTCAGTCGCATTGATTATAACCCGTTTTCTTTTGCCTGTCGTTGTGTGTTTTCCATGGTAATGCAAAGCCTAACTTGGTAAGCTCCTCCAATGTCAACAGAACGGTCAACGAACATCGCGAGTTAACTTACAGTCATGCCATTTTTTTCTCCTTTTCTTTTATTTGCATCTTACATGTTATCATTATTCTGGGGAAGATAATGGTTATTGGTTTCAGATAACCAGGTAGGGATTTATGCCGATTTATAACCCCTCATAATACTTAAATCAGTCCATGTGGTGTCCATCGCATTACATACCTGTGCTTCTAATAACGAAAAACAAATTGTACACAGGCCGTAAGTGTCTATATAATGTGCGTTATTTTAGTTATATTTCTGACTGCATTACTCAGAGAAACAGCTTGCTCCGAGAGGAGTTATACGGGAGTAATGAGTCATTATGGTTGTTCTTCATGTTCTTTGTCCATGCACAGTCATCTGCCCCTGCCATTAATGGTAGAGGGGCCTGGTCATTGTTGAGAGTAGGAGCAAGGTTCAGTGGAGAATGAGTCAGAATGTGACTGAGATAATAATTGGTTAACCTTCAGAGTTCCTGTATTAAATGCAGACAGGAGTGAGGTTTTTAATTTTTTGGCTGTTGTGTTTAACCCATTTGAGTACATTTTTTATGAAGCTTAAATATATTTATGTTTGATGAATTGTATCCATTTGTAATAAGTTCATGTTTGATGGCTCGCCCTGTCGGCATTACAGAGCTAATTTTGCATGAGTCATGGCTGTGGGTTGGTATGCTCATTATGGGAAGGGGGGGGGGGGAGGGGCTGTTGTAAAGGGAGATAAATGGATGACGGGTGACGTAGTCTTGTTAGAGCGCCAGCTGTGAGCTGTGGCTGACTGCTTCACGGAAACGAATCGTCCCATATGGTGCAGGATCGCAAAGTCCGTTTTAGCAGTGGCCCCCACCTTAATATGTATAGCTTAGAAGGTAACAGTAAGAATCCCATTCTGTGCACTACTACTGTCATTAACACTGAAAGTTAGATTGCCCTTTAGAACACTTTTCTTCAATTTAATTGAAGCGTCGAATCGGTGCCAGTCAACAATGTAACGTTCAAAAGGCAAAAGTTACTTGCTATTGCTGTTTTCAGCTTTTTCATTAAATGACAAGCTGCTTGGTAATGGTTTTTGGGAGCGCGCACTTCAAAGGGAGCGGCAGCGCAGCTTTGCTAAAGGTCACTTTGGTAATCTGTGGAATTGCTTGACTTGAAAAACAATGAGGGCGATGGCTAATTTTGTGCATGCTAATTTGGGGGAATGGAGCAGAGCTGGGCTTGGCCGCGGGCACTCCCAGGCACGATCGATGGCGTGTTGCATCTCGCCTGAGCATGCTCCGCAGGCATCGCCGTATTGATTCCCAAACACTGAAGCCGCTAAGAGTGTACATGTCAGAGCTGAGATCCACTAATCCCAACCCTCCCTGCAACCTCCCAGTGCAGAATGAATGCCGGTCACTCACGGGTCCCTGTTTTTTGTGATGCTATCAGAGGCTTTCCGCAGGCCGCTGTCCTGGCACACAGTGCGTGAAAGTCAAATATGTACCTTCTGGGTTCACATTCAGCAGCAGCCTGCCTGCAGCCCGCTCTCCCTGGAGTACCTCTGCCACCTGGGTTTGTGCTGCGCCGTCCTGCTATTATAAACTTAGCAACGCTTGAAATGTCCATACTTCACGGAATTAAGAGGCCACTTTTTATGATTGCATAGTGCCAGTCGGCATGTTCCTTAAAATATCAAACCTCTCCAGTCTGTAAATGGCTGTACGTGCATTGTTTTTATAGATGTTTGCGGCTCTCGAGGTGGGAGTCAGGTAACTGAACATATTTGCATCAACTTCTGCCTTTCTTGCGTTCCTTTACCGTGTGGTTCTGCAATCCCACACTTGAGAGACATTTGTTCAGAATCGCTTTTTGCTGTTTTGAATAGAGTATAAACTGTGTTTATCTAAGTGTTCCGTTTTATAGGTAGAAATTATGGATTTATAGTGTGAGTGTGTACTCACCGACAGAAAGTATCTTTGGCTAGTAGTTGGAGTTAACATCACGGTTAATTGGGATATTTACTTTCTCAGTCCCCAAACAGCAGATGCATTACTGGGTACTTAATTGAATTAATGAAGTGCAAATGTCAGTCATTACGTTTCTGCTTTGCTAAAGGAAAACAGAAATGGCTATAGACCTTTGACAATCGATGATGATTACAAATGAAGCTGATATATTTTGATGGATGATGGGATTAATGGGAGTGTGGCTGGTTTTGCTGTGGGAGGCAAAGTGAGCCTGTACACTTACAAGTCAGTAAATGCTGAGGTGACACTTTACTTAAGGCCATGTTTTTAGTGATCTATAAACACATTCATAGCAAATGATGCATGCAAAAAGCATTATAAACATGGCTGTAAATATTTTTCAAAAGGCGTAACACATTATAGGCATGTGAATTATGCATTATGAATGCTTTATGAAGCTCTCATCTTTAATGCACCATAGATACCTTCACAATGCATTATAATGGCCAGTATAAGCATTACAGATGCTTTGTACTGCATTATAAAGGTGTCTATAGTGTATTATAGATGAGAGCTTCATAGAGCATTCATAATGCATAATACACATGCCTATAATGTGTCTTAATACGCATGCCTTTTCATTATAAAGTCTTAGATTAGATGAGAAGAGTTATAAGGCTTTAGGAATATGGGCTTCATAGAAAGTATTACCAATGCTTCCATATGCATCTATTGAGAGTATTGTTTACATTGGGTTTACAATGACCAATTTGCCGTTGCTTAGAGAGGACGTTATCTTTTATTCTAGAGGAGTGCCTTTTTAATGTGTAAACCAGGATAATTTGCATGCCTTGTAAGTAATTAGCCAGTGTACATATTGAAATGCACCATTTAAGTCATATTTTGGTCTGATTTACGGTCATATTTTTTATTAGGTAAGTAAAAGATTACAGCTTACAGCTATGTTTTCAGTATCAACGAAAACTCTTAAATTAAATATAACCACAATTTTTTCGTCCAAAAGTGATTTAGGAGAACATTTCCTTTGTCCTGTCGGTGGCATGGTCACTGTGTTGTATTTTACGGCTGAGCTATGTAGAGATACTAACCTTTGTCGTTTTTGAGTCTTCAAACACGTTCTGATAGAGAAGGAAAGCAGTTTTATGAACCCATAAATTGAACTGAGCACTCAATTCTCTTTATGATATAATCAGGTGTTTTTCCATTGTTAAACAAGTTGTCCATTAAAGGTCCACGTAACAACTTCCTATAGATTGAAAATGATCAGATAACCAATCTGCATTTCACTTGAGGGCATGGTGTCAAGTACTTATCGCATTAAACAAAGACTTTAAATAAAACTAATACTTATAGACTTTAAAGTGATGTTTTAACATATGTTTGGTTTAGTTTGGTTGTCTGTTCATTGTACATATCACCTTTGGTATGTGCTGAAGCGGTGGCTTGCCGAGAGGGCACGTGCTGCGACTGTGTTATCCAAGCGACAGGCCTGATTTGTCAACAACTTCATATTTGTGTTTATTGTTTTTCAGGCAGACTCATTAAAATAACTCATAATGATATGATAACGCCTCAAGGACACAGAATGTTTTCTTCTAATGGTAATCAATTAATTACTTTCACATTTACATAATATATACATTTGAGTAAATCTGAAAAATAAATCTGGAAAACTAAGTAAAAAACCTTCTTATATAGCAAACTTGAAAGGAGATTCTTAAAAATAAGATACACTTCTGCAATCTTAATGTATCAGTATAAATGTAAACAATCAAATTGTAAAAATTCTTTCTATCCATTAATGCAGTTACTGATCCGGTATATGGTCTCAGGGTACCATATACTTCCTCCATTCTTGGTATCATGTTTTCTTGTCAGTTGCATAAATACAACTTTGATTCAAATTTTGTTTTTGTGTTTCCTAACCTGGTCACTGGGGACCCACAGACGGTCCACATTTTTGCTCCCTCCTGTCTACCTGCCAGACCAGTCCACATTTTCGCATGGTCTGTCTGCGGGTCCCCAAGGACCGGATTGGTATGCACTCTAATAGTGTATATCTGCAGGATATTGATTCCTTGAATCTCTACATATGCCACAAGCTACATATTAGAGGATGGGTGTGATTTGGTGTACCTGCACAACTCAAATGTCATCATACCTAAAATGGATACCCTTAAAAGCTTATTGGGGCCTCTGTGCTCTGAAAACTTTTTCTCTATAAATAAACAAATGAGGTATTTTGGTACTTAGCTTTTTAGAATAAATGTCGTTGTTCCATGCATGCGTCTGCAGTATATACATAAGCATACTTACTTTAAGATAGAAAAGTCCTACAGAAGATGGTATTCTTATTATATGTTAGTACTGCTCTAGAAATGAGATATAAATATACACACACACACAGTGGAGGAAATAATTATTTGACCCCTTGCTGATTTTGTAAGTTTGTCCATTGACAAAGAAATGAAAAGTCTCAG
>JAODKN010000127.1:13603265-13614651 GCA_026774425.1 Petrocephalus zakoni | reverse complement strand
ACCATCCTCACCTCCCTCATCATTCCCCTACCATCCTCACCTCCCTCATCATTCCCCTAACATCCTCACCTCCCTCATCATTCCCCTAACATCCTCACCTAGCTCATCATTCCCCTACCATCCTCACCTCCCTCATCATTCCCCTACCATCCTCACCTAGCTCCTCATTGTCCTATCATGCTTACCTACCTCATCATTCCCCTACCATTCTCACCTACCCTATGAGTTGCCCCATAATGCACTGCGCAATGATGTCTGTTGCCCCATAATGCACTGCACAGTGATGTCTGTTGCCCCATAATGCACTGTGCGATGATGTCGGTTGCCCCATATTGCACTGTGTGATGACATTGGTTATCTAGCTGTATTGTCCCAGGCCAGGATGACTTTAACAGCATCTGTGTCATAGGTCACCCCCACACAGGAAGTAATTGAAAAACAACTGCATTAATTGCATGGATTTATTTAACATGTTAAAATTAATCGCAACAATTAATAACTTCATTTTGACAGCCCTAGTATTTAGAGGTTTTATATATGAAGTTTTCTTTTTGTAATAGAAGTGGTCATTCATTGTTGGCTATGACTCCTGTGGGCATGCTTGCAGGTATGAAAACTTCTTTGTACTTTGCTACTTGATGATGATTAAATAGCATAATTGTTTCAGGCAAACGATATTTTAGCCTTGAGTGAAAGTCATTGAGGTGTTCTCCAGCCAGCATGAAAGTCTCCCTCTGTTGTGTCTGAAAATTAGGTTGAGTCAGTGCATTCCCCTATCACAGGCACGGGAGGCACCATGCCGGGGCGTTTTGACAGTGAGCTCAACCTGCCTTGTTGGCCATGAGGCTGGTGGGGCTGGTGACGCTTCCCAGCAGCATATGGGCCCGTTCAAGAAGGCGGGCAAAACTGCTCATTTGGTTTGTTTCCCTGGGCTTGGGCTTGTTGAGCTGTTTCCTGGCAGTACCTGAGGTTCCGGGTCTGACCATAAGACAGGAGGAGAAGCGCTGCTTCACCAACAGGTGCACGTGCCTGGAGCTGCAGCGGGTATGTCAGCTGCCTCTTCTTGGGGCACACCGGTGCATGTTAGTCTGCGGGTCTCACCGTATCATAGGTGTTTTTGTTTGGCATCAAGCTCTGACTGCCAGCTCATACACCCACGTAACTCAGTGTATACAGCTGCCAGTATTAGCAGGAGACATTGAACACACTATTTAAAATTCATGCATGATTGGCATCTTTTATTTACAGGGTCCACATAAAGAAATTGGGCAGAAGGTAATGTTAGCACATGCTCAGCATCTTTAGGCTATTAGACATAGACATTTAAAATGTCTCCACTATACACCTCTCTGTTTACTTTCATGAAGCAGTATGGAGTATCACAGTTTTGGCCTTTGGCATTCTCCATAAATCTCCTAACCACTCAACCTGGTTGGGGTCTTGGGGGTGGGTGAGTTATCCCAGGCAGCATAGGGCACAATCTTGGGTATACCATGGACAGTATGCCAGTCCACTATACAATAAATATAAGCCACACTATAAATGCCTACACTGTGCATAACTTGTACCGCCACCAAGTAGCCTAACCCCATGTCCTTGCCGTGTGAGAGGAAACTTGCATACATGCAAAATGCACACAACACAGAGGAAGAACATGCAAACTGCATACAACATTGGAGAGAACATGCAATGCAAACTCCACATATCACTGAGGGAAGAACATGTAAACTGCACCCAGCACAGGGGGAGAACACGCAAACTGCACCCAGCACAGGGGGAGAACATGCAAACTGCACCCAGCACAGGGGGATAACATGCAAACTGCACCCAGCACAGGGGGGGGATATGCAAACTGCACCCAGCACAGGGGGGGGGGGACATGCAAACTGCACCCAGCACAGAAGGAGGTGAGATTCAAACCCTCAGAGGTATGAGGCTGCAGTGGTTACTGCTGACCCCCCTGCTTTATATTCTCATTCTTGGTGTATCACTGGAAATCATTCACTGCTAAGAGAGGCATTTACTCCAGCTAGCGTCTATACACTACTTCATAGCATGCTATTAAAACATGGATATTATATTATATCCTTTAAAAATAGCTACATTACTGTCAATGAAACATCCATGTATAGCAATTTATCATGTTTAGTATCCAAAGCGATATTTGCATAATGAATAAAACAACTGTACCTGTATGAAAGTGCATTTAAATCAGTAATGACAAAAAGAAAGCGCCACTACACCATGACTAAGCTATGCTTTCAGAATTTTCATTAATCCGAAATGATGCGATTTGGTATTAGACAATGCAAGTAGAAAGATGTATTGGGGGAAAAAATCATGGCATTTCTTTGTTTTATTCAGGAATTGCTTTTTGTTCCTGATCCCTATTTTGCTTACAATGCATTGTTCTCTCAATAAGGCTGTCCGTAATCTAGCCTTGAGGTAATCTTAATATTTAAAGGGAAACAGAAATGTCGAAGGTATATCAGATAGGTTAAGACATGAAAGAAATTACATTTATACTATATGACCCCAATGCCAGAGCTAAGTTTTGTAGGTGTCATCCTGACATTGATTCCCAGTTTCTTATGTTCTCCAGCTGATAAAATGCCGCCGTTGTTTTGATGCACATTCCTCCCTTTTGCCCTTGACCATGTTAATACTCCCCCTCCTAGTCTCCTGCCTCTCGCAAACCTTAAAATCTGACTGGCGTATACCAGCCATTTCTCTCTCCTAGATTCTCTTGACTGACGGTTTTTCAAATATTTAATCTCCAATTTCTTTTCCTGTACTAGCTTTGCTAGACGTTGTACAGTTATAGTAATTTATGTGTTTCCTACTTTTAGTATTTAACGTTCATTTGCAATTTGCGACAGTTATTTTGTGAACACAAACAAAATGAGTCCATAGTTTAATACTAGTTCTAACATATCAGTAGTATTTCTAGTAAAAAGTACAAAATTTAGGAGTATTATCTACCTTGAACCTGTAGCCTTCCGGATAGGCTCTAGACCCACATGACCCCGGATAGGACAAGTGGTTACAGAGGATGGATGGATGGATGGATAGATAGATAATAAGTAATTTGATGCATCCTGGGTTGTTCCCTGCCTTGTGCCCATTGTTTCTGAGATGGGCTCCTGACCTCCCGTGAACCTGCGTAGGACAAATGAGCATGGAAAATGAATGAATGAATTTGGGGTATCGAGATGTAGCAGTTCTTTATCGCAGCTTACCTTCCTTACAGCTGTCATAATTTCTTCTTGGAAATGTAAAAAATTTATTATAAATTGTGCAATGCCGGCTATTCTTGCTGATATTACCTCCTCATTTTTCTATGGAAATATTTAGGTAACAATTAGGCAACATCCATCTTGATGACAAATCTTGGCGTGCAGTTTTGTCCGTATTGATTCTTCAATAGCAAAGACAGACACACAGATATTTAAATGGCTGCAGGACGAGGTGGGACCATTTCTTGCTACACTCCCAGGCTGGATGTCCTTTTTAAATTGGGATATTTACACAACAAACTCAGAGGGTGAGAGAATGCACAGCCAGAGTAGTCGCTCTGCCTGACACACACACAAACACACACACACCTGATTATCAAACGCGTGTGTGAGGGACATGACACCACCCACAATCGGCAGCACGCACCATGTCCCGTGAGCCGAGATGACAGGACTGACCCAGTTCTCACGCGGGCGCCTTAGTCCATTAGTGAGTTCACACAGCCTTCACTTTGATAGAACATCGATAACCTTTCAGAGGTAGCCGCCGTTTCAGGAATTAGAAATGAGGAACAGGAGGGACACCCTCCATAGAGCTACGTTCCGATAGGTACCCGGGTCACACCCGACGAGCCCTTTCATCAACTGCATATGCACCAATCAATGAGCACCCCCCTCCCCAGTGCCCTGTTTATTGAAGGAAGGTTGTAGTGAAGCCAGCCAGGCCCTATTCTGCTATTTTACCTAGAGCCAGGAGGTGTAACTGCAGACCTGAATGGACAGTGAAGACCCACAATAGTGGGTCATGCTGGAGCTGGCGAAGTAAGACACTGGTGGCTGTGGCCCGTGTGTTTAAACCAATCCCATTAAGCTCTGGCGGTGGGGGCGGTTTGGCCTGCTTCCTGATTGGTTATGACGCTGCGGCATCTGGGAATCTTTCCTGGGCCACGTGGCACTCGTGTGGAATGGCGTCAGAGCGATAGTGGGGCTCCAGCCCACACTTCCTCCAAGGCCATCCCTACCACGTGGGAATGGGAGACGGGCCTGCCGCGGGGGCATTCCTGCTCAGTGATGGCCGGCTTTGATCGCCTTGCTGTTTCCATTCGCTTCTCTCTTTACCCCATGGCAACAACATCTTTTCTCTCTCCTTTTTTTTTTCTTTTGCAAAGCGCTGCCTGGAAGTTTGCCCTGACTCCTTTAAAACACAAGCCGTCCCACCTGTTTTTGGGATGTATTACAGTGTTACCTAATTAGCAGTTCTACAAAGGGCTTCCGCTGTTCTTCTTAAAAGCAGACCCCATGTGTGTCTGGCATTGCCTTGGTGTGAGCAGATTCTCTCCAGTCACCAATGTAAAGGGACTCAACTGCATCTCTCACATCAGTGCACTTTTGTCCTTCATTAGCTTTTTGTAATGGCTAATACTTCATGATAATTAATGGGAAAAAAAAGAAAAATATTCCTGGAGTGATGAAAAAAAAGTTTTATAGTGCTAACTGTTGTTCATTTCTCTGTAGCACCGAATTGCGTAATGATCCGCTTTGGGTATAGGCTGGTGTGTGACTCTGTACCCGTCACCGGGGTCCCCCGAAACCCCGAAACCTGCCCTGGGGTGCTGGATGCATGGCTAACCCAGCACACTGACCCCCACTTTCTCCACTACGATTTGGCCGATGTTACAACCAAAGAATTCCCTTGTACCTGTACTTGTCCAAATGACAATTAAAAGTATCATTATCATTAGATATTGGTAAAATAGTAACTGACTGAATTTTTGCTGTTCTTATAAAATTTCCATCCTCTCCAGTAATGTATTGTTTCCCTGTGACCACTTGAATCAGGAATCACCTGTGTTTCCTTTATGGGGTCAGTGGCCTTTGGTAATTTAAACCATAGTTCTTACACAGTATTAACCTGTTTAGATAAGTGCATTTCTTACTTACTGTACTACTGATAGCACTGTATTGTTGCTGTCAGCCATTCACTCGCCGCCTTTCCCACTTAGCAGGGGATTGCCATAATTAGCATGCCTTTACATTGGAGCTGTACACCCCGCCCATTGTAATACCCCTATGTGTCATGCTTACTTACACACATTGCTTTGCAGTTACCTCACACAGGAATTATAAGCATGGGTGATTCTCAGCAACTTTCAATGTGTCCCTCCAGTTACCCACTACAAAATTTGTATGAAATCTCCTTTAGAATTTTGGAAAAATTGCTTACAGAAGTCATTCTTCAGGAGGGCTGAGACAAATGTTGATGGCTGAAGCCCCCTTTAATAGGGTCTAGAATTTCCTATGATTATAAGACGGCTTCTCCAAAGATACAGTCAGGGAAAAAATTATTTGAACCCCTGCTGATTTTGTAAGTTTGCCAACTAACATAGAAATGATCAGTCTGTTATTTCAATGTTAGGTTTATTTGAACAGTGAGAGACATTCCAGCCTGTGTAGCCCCACAATCTTGTCCCTGACATCCTTGGAAAGCTCTTTGGTCTTGGCCATAGTACAGAGTTTGGAATCTGGATAGATTTATTGCTTCTATGGACAGGTGTCTTTTATACAGATGAGTTGAGATAGCCAGTTGTCAGATGTCAGTTCGTTACCTGTATAAAATACACCTGGGAGCCAGAAATATTGCTGATTGATAGGGGATCAAATACTTATTTCTTTCATGAAAATGAGAATTAATTTACAACTTTTTTGAAATGCATTTTTCTGATTTTTTTTGTTATTGTTCTGTCTCTCACTGTTCAAATAAACCTACCATTAAAATTATAGACTGATCATTTCTTTGTTAGTGGGCAAACCTACAAAATCAGCAGGGGTTCAAATAATTTTTTTTCCCTGACTGTAGATGGACTGTAGATTCCATAAGACAGATTCTTCCTTCGTATAAGGAGTCAACAAGGCCTAAAATCGAGTTCCATTTCCCTTGTCTTCATAAGAAACACATCTGCTTCTGCCAAATGTGCCTCTGAACCTCCTCACCTTCTGCCGGCCAGAGCAATGGAGCTGAAGCTGCAGTGCTGAGAGGAACCATTAGCTGGCACCTGTAGGAATGAGGAAGCCAGTGGATCGCTTATAAACAGGAGATAGGGATTTGGGCAGGTTCTTGTGCAACGCTCTGGTTTTCTGAAAGGGGACTGTTATCCAGTACTGAAACCAGACACATTCTCCATGTCATCTCTGAGTAGGAACACTTTAATTATAGTTAACTGCCGATTGTGGGTGTAAGTGATTGGCATAAACTTTATATCTTTATATGCCTTTGCCTCCATTAGTAAGGTTGGTTACTGAAGCTCATTTTGAGTGCAATAAATTACACTGCTGACTGTATACTATATAAGCAGTAATAAATTACACAGTTGAGTGTGTACTACACAAGCAAAGATAAATTTCACTGCTCAGTGTATACTGTATAAGCAGCAATAAATTAGACTGCTGAGTGTGTACTACATAAGCGACAATAAATTACACTGCTGAGTGTATACTATATAAGCAGCAATAAATTACACTGTTGAGTGTGTGTACTACATAAGCAATGAAAAATTACACCGCTGAGTGTATATTATATAACCAGCAATAAATTACACTGTTGAGTGTGTGTACTACATAAGCAATGAAAAATTACACTGCTGAGTGTATATTATATAACCAGCAATAAATTACACTGTTGAGTGTGTACAACAAAAGCAACGATAAATTACACTGCAGAGTGTGTACTACATAAGCAGCAATAAGTTACACTGTTGGGTGTGTACTACATAAGCAGCAATAAGTTACACTGTTGGGTGTGTACTACATAAGCAGCCTTGCCTTGAAAACTCTCCTCACAAAACAATATTTGTGATTCCTGTACTTTAAAATCCAAAACCACCAAATGAAATATATTTAAATCGATGTCCTCTACAATTTATAACATATGGCCCTGACTTGGATATGAGGTCAGAAGATGCCTGGATGGACGGGTGTGTGGCGGAACACAGACTCATTTGTCATTCTGGAAAATATTTATTCTATGTTGCTTTATTGAAAAGAAGCTCTGTCGAACAGCTGACGTCCTGTAATACCGCAACCTCCAGCACCAGATGGGCAAAAACAGAGACACAAGGATTTTGTCTTCTGTTGAAATGGGAAATGTGGCATCAAACCCAAATCTTGTCCCAGTAGTCCTTAATCCTCACACAGAAACTCCTAAAACTCGCTACTGCTGCCCAGTAATGCTGGAAAAAAAAATCTCTGAAGATAGCCGCTCCAGCTCACGACATCTCCCGGAAAGGACTTCCTCAGGCACCGGGAGTTCCGAGAAATGGGCTCTGAGAGTGTCTGCTTGTGTGAAAAAGCCTTCAATGAGCTGATCATGCCCCTCTGGAATTTCCCCTGTCAGTGTAAGCAATGTTGTGTTCATGTCTACAACAATTTGGGTTTGCATATGTAGGTCTTGGCTACAGACGGATTAACCCAGCTTTGTCTATCTACAATTTTCTTCAATGAGACTTTGCATTCTGCCAATATGGCAAAATGTATTCGCTTGACTAAATATATTTAGTATGGAATAGTAGCTACCAGAGAATGCCTCGATTCTATGAAAAGTATCTCCCTGATTGCTCTCCTACAGGCTTGATCACCTTATTTTTATTATAATCATACATGCTTGAACAATCAATGTAGATTGAGGACCAACAGGAGTTTGATGTCATTGTATTATAGCAACAAAACCGATCAAATGTAATAAATAATACTGATTCTCTTCTTAAAAGTAGGCCAGCGATTGTCATACATTTGTTCGTTCAGACATAACATATTTTTCCATTCCAAAAGTGATTTGATTTATTTGAAAAGACTTAAATCTCAGATCCTTTTCAAGAATAGGAATGCTTGTTTGCCAGTAATCGACCATATTGTATTTTTGGCATATGCTCTTGAATATGTTTAGCATGAGTTAGATCGTGTAAACAAACTCTCAATGATGCGTAATTATACATCCCATGGCGGTGGATGGATAATTTGAAATATTATATGTGCCTGTATTCTAAGCCATTGTTCGTCATTATAATTCCTTCTGGTCATGGGAAAAGTACCCACAAGTTTTGTCTAGCATACAGAGTGATGATACATTGGTTTCACAAACAGCCTTCAGTTGTTGCATATATATATATATGTGTGTGTGTGTGTATTTTTTTAAATAAACTGGTCATGGGCTTGATGCACAGGCATACCATTTCTCAAGCTCATTTCTGCCAACTGGTGACTACTCTAAAATCCTCTGGCTGTAGTAACTGGAATCAAAATTGATTAATTCTTCTTGTTTAACTATGTTTATTATAATAATTATGCACCTTTAATGTGAATCTTTTGCATTTGTTGTACTGCCCCCCCCCCCCCAGTACATTTTGCCAAACGGCAGGAGGGGTGTCCCCTTCGGTACCGGCAGCAATTTTCAAAGGTTCAAACTCGTTATTTTACTGCATGCCTCTGTGCCTCAGCCTGACCTGTTACAGATTAAGTGACTTTCCCCCTGGGGACTAGTGAAGTATGTCTGCCTACTACTTACTACTAGGTATGTGAGTTTTGTTTGTGAACATAACAGGCAGAATGGTGGGTGGTTTTGTGCGCCTCCACTTTTGGTTGATGACCTGTGTGTGTGTGTGCTGTTGTATGTATTCCTCGTTTTCTCCTGCAAAGATGAGCTGTACCGTTGGATTGGTGAACCCGGCCCCACGCGCTTGCTCCTGATAGGATACAGGGTTAGCAGGAAAAGAGGCCATGTGTATAGTAATGAGGTTAGATGTTAGACGTGTTCTCTGATCCCCAAAGTTTCAGAAGGGCGATGCATATCATACCAGGTTCTGTTTCTGGCTTTGGGGGGTTTGGGCACAAGGGTTTGTAGTGCCAGTGCATGCGGGCAATAATAAAACAAAGTCTCTTGAAAACATTGTCAAGACAAGGAAACATGGCATATATATATATTTTTTTTTTACTGCATTTTGTCTAGACAAGCAGAGATGTAATGTGTGTAAATATTCCGGGATTTCCCAGAAAGCCGTGACATCTATGTACAGAGTGCACAAATCTTACCATGATCCAGGGATCATATATATCAACGGTGTATGCGATTTCCCAAATGCTGGAAGGCTTTGTCTCCCTTGTACATGCTTTAAATGTAAGGGTTGCAGAATAAGACCTTGGATGGCACTGAATATCTTTTGGGCTTTTGATTTGTTCAGCATGGCTTAGATCCTCCAATCTGCCTTAGCAGTTTAATATTAATTGCAAAAGCCGCACTCACCCAAGACACTGTGTATTGAATGAGAATGGTGTTGGTTATTGATGGATGGCGGAAATCCTATTTTTTAATGACAGAGGCTTGAAGTGGTAGCGTGAGAAATCTTAGCCCTTGCTTTTTCCTCCATCCTTGCATGTGTTGCTGGGGGATTTTCACTACACACTGGGGGAGAATTCAATTACCAAGCATAAACCTTCGGAATTTAATTAACTGTTTCGGAGGTTCTCACCGCGGTGTAGGTACTGGAGAATTGAGACCTTTTATTGTCACCCTTTTCTGTCGTGGGAATTGTACTATAGAGTTAGGAACCAAGACCATTTCCATGGTGATTTCACAGAATTCCATGCAGACATTTGATTGGCCTGGATGACTGGATGAAAAAGAGCCCTCTCTGGAGGCTCAGATTTGGCAAATTCAGTAAATCTGTCATGACTTAAGGGTGCTTATGTCAGTTTTATAAACCAAATATTCTTGAACAACATCTCAAGCTTTGCTTGTCGCTTAATACGATTATATATTTTTAAATATGTCTCAGACTTCCTTGGACTAGTAATATATATTACAAATGTGGTGTGGCTTTAAAAAATTTTTATACACAGCAAATACAGTGACTTTTCTCTAGTACAGATGAAAGAAAGAAAAGGAAGTGTTAACCCAGGCAGGCAAATCAAAAACAAAAATGTAAAAATGTCAAACAAATACATAATATCCCAACAAAATGAGCAACAAGCCATCACATGAGATATACATCTGAATTGTACAAGAACAGCTGAAGAATTGAATGCAAAGAGAATACCAAGCCGCTATGAGATAAACCATATGATTACAGAGATTAGTCTCTGCAATCTCCGCATTGCCAGTTCTCCCTTGACTGAAATGTCCGCTACCTTCATTAATGCCACTGAATCGTGGCCTCATTAATCTCATCATTTTATTAATCACATTTTCTAGGAAAGCAGTAAGTGGAATAAACTGATAGGTGAATTTTGAAAAGAGCCTTATTACAAAAATTAAAGACATAACAGCATAATCAGTCAGCTGTGATAAACTAAGCTTTATTTGTAAAATAAGCATTGGAGACTGAATATTAACATCAGTACCTCATATCTTATACAGAAAACTCTTCGATTAAGTATGGGACACAAAACAGGGGATATAAAACGTGATGCAAAGCGGAGGATATAAAACAGGGGACACAAAGCAGGGGATGTAGAACAGGGGACACAAAGTGGCGGATGTAAAACTGGGGACACAAAGCGGGGGATATAAAATGGGATACAAAGCGGGGGATGTAGAACAGGGGACACAAAGCAGGGGATGTAAAACTGGGGACACAAAGCGGGGGATATAAAATGGGATACAAAGCGGGGGATGTAAAACAGAAGACACAAAGCGGGGGATAAAAGACAGGGGACACAAAGCGGGGGATGTAAAACAGGGGACACAAAGCAGGGGATGTAAAACAGGGGACACAAAGTGGGGGGTGTAAAACAAGGGACACAAAGCAGGGAATGTAAAACTGGGGACAAAGCGGGGGATGTAAAACACGGGACACAAAGCGGGGGATGTAAAACAGAGGACACAAAGCAGGGGATAAAAGACAGGGGACACAAAGCGGGGGATAAAAGACAGGGGACACAAAGCGGGGGATGTAAAACTGGGGACACAAAGCGGTGGATGTAAAACAGGGGACACAAAGCAGGGGATGTAAAACTGGGGACACAAATTGGGGGCTATAAAACAGGGGACACAAAGTGGGGGATGTAAAACTGGGGACAAAGGGGGGGATGTCAAACAGGGGACACAAAGCAGGGGATGTAAACAAGGGGACACAAATGGCGGGATGTAAAACAGGGCACAC
>JAODKN010000127.1:13588445-13600927 GCA_026774425.1 Petrocephalus zakoni | reverse complement strand
TTGTGGGATGTCGGTAGACTTCCATTGTGGGAGAAGCGGCTTCAGCTTTAATGTAGGAACTGTTCGCAAAGAGCTACAGACTCAACCTGAACGTTACTTGAATTTTCACTGCGTATAACTAACAACAGTGGTGCAGATCAGTTTTAGTCAAATGTTGTGGTGGGTATGATCCCTGGCTAGAATTCCCCGCCCCATGTATGAATACCGCTGGTTTTCTGTGCTTCCAGGAGTTGGCTGGATAAGAGGTTTTGGAAAATGGTGGGATTTTAATCAGTTGGCCAATATTAGATAGCAGATGAAGTACATTTTTGCTGTTTCCTTCGATTATCAAATTAATTTGTTTGCCTGGATCTGCTGCAGAAAAAAGTATGAAACTGACCATTGGCCAGCTTGCCGTTTCCTGAGGCAGTGGATTTCTAGAATTCTCCTCTTAAACATTTTTTTTGTAAGATGCTCGTCCTTTGAGAATGACGTACATTACGCCTGTCGCATGAGATTTCCCCCACAATCTTCCCGAGTCAGCTCTGCTTTGCTGACTGACTGAAAAGTCCACGCCTTCCCCACTGTAACTGAAGCTAGCAGCTGGGGTTAGCAAGTTTCTGCGCCTCTGATTGTGTGTGCAAGGCTTTTTATCTCCCTTTTTCTCAATATTCAGTTTTTTATTAGGTTTTTGTGGTTTTTGACTGTGTGCTTTGGTATGATTATCTCTAAGTGTGTGTTAGTGTCTGCATTTAAGTAGCGTATGAATGTAAACACCATGAGTGGAACACAAACTATAGGGGCTTCAAGCTCCCTCATCCCAGAAGTTTCCGGGGTCGTGCTCACAGGGTGTCTGAATAAAGACAACACACTAAAGCGAAGCCCGGTCCAGTGTGACGGGACCACGGGAAATCGTTACTCGGAAATCCAGTGCTCCACATCTAAAGAAACAGCCATTGCTGTCTCTTGACACATTTTCCTTTCAGGGAATCCATCGGCTGGGAAATAGGCTTATATACAATGATACCTGTCAAGTTCCTGCTCGGTCTATTGAAATGAGATTCAATGAATTGAAATGGTTCCCGTTTTCCTGTTGCCTTTCTTCCGATAATCCAAATGGCATGTTAAAAAGGAGCCGCTTTGCAGCATCAGAAGACTTGGACCTTGAGAAGCGTTCCACAGAGCAAGACTTACTTCTTTGGAAATGTAAATGAGAAATCCTAGATTCTGCTCTCTAGGATCCAGCTGTGCTGTCACTGGTGACCCATTAGTCTCCTGCGTCCCCTGACACAGTAACCCCATGTTGTTTATGCACCGTCTGGTTGACTAAGACTAGCTACTTGTTCTAAATCTGTTTTCTGTTATACTCCTATATTCTGTCTGCGACTTTTCCTCTAAGTATATTGTAAAGGAAACACGATTTAGAGTCAGAAAATGGATAAAAAAATAGTTTTTAAAGAAACACAATGATTTGGAATACAAATAGAAGAAAATATTACCCTGTTAAATTTGGTTTCCATTTCTTGATATTATTTACCTTATTTGTTATTTCTGAATTCTGTTTGGTGGGTTATAGAAAAGATCAAAACCATTATGATTTGCATTTTACTGAGCAGTGATGTAATGCTGACACCTGGGTTTTTTCAGTAAGTATCAGATGTGCCTTTATCTGACTTGCTTGTTCCCAGTTGCTCACTTAAGTGGCCTATTGTGCCTGAAGGACCTAAGTGCTGGTTTTCATAGCTGATTGGATACCCGGGACTGGCAGGTTGGATCAGGCATTTTCATTTGTCTAAGAGGAAGCATAAGCGAGTGCCCTGTTTGTTAGCCGCGGATGTGTCGTGTGGAAAGAAATGCTATATTTGCTCCTGTGTGGCACTTGAAAGACAATAGTGCAGTCGACTGGCTTGTGAATGCTAGCGAATGGAAGGGAACCTTTGCACAGGTGCTCCATCGAGTGACTGCCCACTAGCGAATCCTTTTCTTTATCAGGCAATCACATGAAGAGGGCGATTCCACAGACCGGGGCTCTTCTGTCAGTTTAAGGAGGTGGCGGAAAGTGCCATCAGTGCCCTTTGAATGAGCTGTGCCATTAACCTGGCAGAGCTCAGGCTGGAGAGCCCAGGAGTGGGTGCCTGACATTTTTCTTAAGTTTCAAGAAAATCTTCCTTGATTTTTATTATCAGTTCTCTGTGTTGTAGAACACAAGATGGAATAAAGTTGGAATAAAGTCATGAGTGTTGAAGTCTGAACACAGTAATAGAATTCGCAGGGATTTCCTATACAGCAATCCAGATCAAACTCCTTAAAAGTGTTCACATTTTATTTAAATAAAAATATGATGAATCTGTTTAAGAAATTATAAATCATCAGATTTAACGATTACAATATTATAATAATTTATTAAAAAAATCGTAACATTAAATAAAATACGAATATTTGGGATAAGAACACAGATGATATTTAAAAAAAAATGTTTTGTGAAAATGCAGAATAATGAATTGGTAAATTATAATTATAAATAAATGAGGTTTGCAAACCCTTCAATATTTTGGGTGGCGAATATTTGCGCTCAGATTCTATGCATGGTTTGTGTTCTCCTGAGTTCTCCTGAGTTTTTCGTTACATCAGTAACAAGAAAGGGAAAAAAATGGAAACAAAGTAACAAGAAAGGATATAAATCGATGCAAAGAGTACGTGTTTGGCAATTATTTTTTAACACATGAAAACTGTATTTAATGCCCTTTGCTATGGGTTGAGTATCTGGATGGAAGCCGCAGCATTTGCCAAACTCCTGTTTGCTTTTGATGTTGCAGGCCATGGAATCTCGGAGGCCTTTCAGATACGCACACGACCGCTTTAATTAAATCAAATAGCGGCTCCATTCCACGGGGTCATGCTTGCGAGAATGTTTCCTTCAAGGGCCCTACTGTGTTGCTGGACGTGCTGACGGCTTTTCGTGGACCGGGCCAAATTTGGTGTCCTGGGGATGGGAACAGGGGGTGGGATGATGGGATATCCTGGAGGTACTTATGACCTCATTTTCTCAGTTTTTTTTTTCTTCCCCCAGCAAAAATACCATGTACATCTCCTGGCACTGCTCCCCAATTTGAAGGAGTAGTCCTAAGCTTCTATTTAGGTATACTGCTATTAAAAATTATGAAAACACTCTGACGGTATGGTGGATGTGTTTGAGCAGGATAGTTATAGGATTTTCCCATTGATGACATATCTTGTTCAATTCTAGCTTGAGAAGAATTAGTAAGACTTTTTTATTTTACAAAGGCAGATAAACAGAGGTCTAGTAATTATTTTTGTTTTCAAATCAGCAAATCAGAGCTCACAAAACATGAAATATTTAAAGCAATGTTATTCATGAGCTGCAATTACAGATAACTTTTAACTTCAGTAAAACCGTATTGTCTGTGCATGAACTCTGTAATGGCAACTATGGTAAATTAAACTCAGTGAGTGCCTTTTATATATTCATTTACCAACATACAGCAACAGAGAAAACAGAATCATGCTTCAGGTTAGATTGATACACTTTTTAAGGTTTTTAGAAAGGTCATATAAAAAATGGAGGAAAAGGCATTACACCTTCACCCCACAGATACTCATTATGGTCTGGGGGCGTCTTCCAGCTATTTTAACAGAACAGTGATTTTTGAAGCTCACAAAGCTGTTTCCTGCTCTATTTACTTTTTTCTGCGTTGGCAGCTCTGCATTTGGCATGTAGGTCCCGGCCAAGTGGATTCATTCTAAGCCTGCAAAGATCATTAGCGGAAAGCCAGAGTAATGCTGTGTGTGTCAGCATGTCAAGTGTGCCAGCTGATGCCGCTGTAGAGCGAGCTGGACCCCACTGAATGGGCGCGTTGCGGCCCTTCCCGACCCCTTGACCAGGTGTGGCCGTTACGGCCTCGCTGTTCATGCTCTGAAGCTGCCAGCTGATGCTGCTGTAGAGCGAGCTGGACCCCACTGAATGGACACGTTGCGGCCCTTCCTGACTCCTTGACCAGGTGTGGCCGTTACGGCCTCGCTGTTCATGCTCTGGAGCTGCCAGCTGATGCCGCTGTAGAGCGAGCTGGACCCCACTGAATGGGCACGTTTCGGCCCTTCCTGACTCCTTGACCAGGTGTGGCCATTACGGCCTCACTGTTCATGCTCTGGAGCTGCCAGCTGATGCCGCTGTAGAGCGAGCAGGACCCCACTGAATGGTCACGTTGCGGCCCTTCCTGACCCCTTGACCAGGTGTGGCCATTACGGCCTCGCTGTTCATGCTCTGGAGATGCCATTTTTACTTGTCTTTTGCCACTGGTCTGTAACGTTTTGGGACAGATTTTTGTGTTACTGATATTCATCAAACCCTTCAAGTGTTTTGAGTTTATAAACTCAGACATTTATAACAGCTATATGTCATATATTGCCTGGAACTGCCTGTGAAATTAAACCCCCATGGCCTGAGACCATTTACACCGTATATGTTAGTACTCATTTGGGGCATTATTTCAATTAGCCATTGCCAATTTCTGTCTGAAACATATGTTTGGAGCACTTCTACTCAAATGAAATCCAGGCCCAATTCCTTTGATTGTCTTTGTTTCTTTACTTACTCCTTTTCAGCCACCTTACTTTGGATGCTCGATTTTCCGTGTACCATGTATCGAGATGGGGACTTTCCATCATTGGCTGCAGTGCTACAGTGTAGAGTAGAGATATAATTCCGGGCAGATGTTTTCCCTCAAAGACATGATTGCATTTGCAATGTAAAAGCAATCTGCATGCCTTGTTCTTATTACAAGCTCGAAAACCTTGCAGTGTATTAGATGAAAGCGGTCAAATAACTGTTATGGCAGATAATGATGGGCTTAGAATGAGTTTATCACCCATACCTCCAGCTCCCATCTGCAGGCTGGGAAAAATGAATTTAGCTGGCGTTCCTCTGAGACATGGGGATTGGATTGGCTCATGCGAGACCAGACTGAACCTCCTAACATGCACCAGTACTTAGTGCTTTCAAACTAGAAACGGAACATTTCTGGCAGCCAGTGAGGAGCTGTTACTATGCATTTTGCATCCAACCAATATGTCCATATATAGGAGCAGAAGGTGAAGAATGAATTTCCTTTCATGTAAACAATCTGTTCCTTTTTCTTTCTTGTAATTTATGTGTCCTGTTGTTATTCTTTGCTCATAATATGTTCTGTTCATGGACATTCTGTAAGTATAATGGTGGAAAGAGAGATGATGCACACTCATGGTGACGCTTATTTATCTCCCATGATCCTTTTCAACTGTTGGCTAGCTAGGAATCATCACCTTTCTGGTTTCCACATATTCCTGCCTTTGAGACAACTTGCCATTCCCTGTCATCTTAATTTAAACCCTCAGTCTCTGCAGTCTGTGACCTAGCAAGTAGATCTTAGAAGTAAATACCATATTCTCTTTCTTAAAAGGAAATAATCAATGAACATGTCTCTACTTCTCTGTGTTTTTACTCAAATTAGTTTTCCGTTCTGTTAGTATTTGCATGTTTCTTTAGATTTCTTTGTTGTATTTATTATTTTATAACCAACTGCTGAACCATAAGTATGATATATTTTTCACGCGTAGTTATAGTCTTTGTCGGACTCCTGATAACTACTTGGCTTATATTTCAAAACACGGCATATCTAAAAAATGTCTTTCCGGGGCTAAATAAACAACATGCAAAATGTATATTTACATGATGCTGCCAGATTATTGTGATTCAGATGTATTACAGTTGGCCACTGTTAATCTTAATGTATGTAGCTGCCTTTTTCCTATGAGGAGGAATAACATTATAGCATGTGACGACTGAAATAGTAGCCAGAATCTGCAGACTGTACAACTTCCAAACAGAAGGAGATGCTAATATCATTCTGTCAATATCTGCAGTAATACATGCTGAATACAGAAGTTAATTTCATTGTTGATTACTGTAGCCAGGCTGATGTGACTTAACCCGTTTAATCCCACCGGCAACAATTGTTGCTAACATAACCAACATGAAGTGAATAAATTCATACATATTTTGTGTTATGGGGGTCTAAGGAGTGAAATGCATGCACTTATTTTGGAGGGAAGAATTTGGGATTAGACGGGTTAATATGTCTAAATGACTTTCGGTTGCCCTATTGAGTGTGGCAATTTTTTAAAATCTGGAATTATTTATAGAATAAATAAAAGTATTTGATCTTAGCTATTGCAGTAATTCATCAATTTGCGCTCCATTTTGAATTAAATATTTGTATTATTATTATTATTTTTATTATTATATCATGTCACAACCTAATTTGAATTTATATGTTGAAAAAACATAGAATATGGCTAAATATGTTGCCAAGGTAATTCAAATAAGATCAATATTCCACAGCTTAATGCAAACAGTATTTATTGTTGATTTGACTCCAGGTTTGGCCTCTCCTGCTAATATCTTTTCCAAGGTTCTACCCACTACCCTTGACCTTGATTTGATTAGAGCATTGATTGGAACTGCTGCTTCAGTCTTCACTGGACAGCCTCTGTAAGCAGCTTCTTACTTTCTCTGTCATTTGGAGATTTACGTTTGCCAGCTATATACTGTATATGTGTGTGTGTGTGTATGTAATTATATATGTGTGTATGTATATGTGTATATATATATATATATATATATATATATATACACACACACACACATACAGACAGACACACACACACAGCTCCGGAAGAGACAATACAAATTTTTGTTTCACTCATTTCTCAGCCTATGTAAAATTGAATTTTTTTTGCAAACTGCAGCCTGGTTCTTCTCTGTTTCTCTGTAATTAAGTGCTTCTTCCCTGCTTTATGGGGCTTCAGTCCTGCTTCTAGGAGCCTACTATACTAACTGTTCTAGCAGTGCACTTCACACCACTTAATGTTTCCCATTCCTTATGAAGGTCATGCCATCCTCCCATTCATGAGCCACTGCTGGATAAGTTGACGGTCATCTCTGGCATTAGAAAGTCACTTCTGCCCATTACCTGGCTGGTTTCTGGTCATTCCCAGTGTGTCCAGCTTCACATTGTTCTTGAGTAGGCTACTGCTGTCTTAGAAACATTGAACCTGGAAGCAATCTGCCGCTCAGTGTAGCCTTCTGCCAGCAGAACCAGGATTAAACCACGATTTAAAAATGCAGGTTCTTTTTTATTGTGCCAGGGTCTCTTAATTTCTTCTGGGGCTGTATGTATATTAGATATATATTCTATTTAGATTATTACTTTCTACATACATGTATGTTTACAGAAAGTATATATCCCATTTGAAACAATCAGTAGTTTTAAGCAGAGCATTAAGAAAATGCTTTTTTAAATTAGTAACACCTTTGCAATAACATCAAACATTTGTGTTTAGTATCCTTTTGGGAACCAATGACTGTAATTGCAAATAATAGCAAAATAGCAAGAACAGAACTGAATAAGTCATAAAATATGACACTTAATAAACTAATTAGTATAAACTAGGCAGATAAAATATGGATACTTTTTTCTGATCTAAGTGGTAAAAAACTGATTAGTGAGTTCTCACTTTCTGCTGTTTCTATTGGGTAACACATATGATCAGACTAGCTGTGAGCAGTATTGATCAGCAGCATTTAATTAATTTGCTTCTGCTAATATTTGCATACTGTGGGAAAGTGAAGTTTAGATAATGTTCGCTATCTCGTCTGACGCTGAAATTCTGGACTTTTATCGACTCCTGTTGACTGGCGTGAAGATTCTTATCTGGACCGAATTGTCCATTTTCAACTCAAATGGCCTTATCTGTCTTTAATCAGGGCCATTGATATTCTGTTGATTTCGCCTTGGCTTTGAAAATCTTTAGTTTGTATTGTGGGAAGAGGAAATGGACATGCAAACTAGCCACTTTGGGTGACTTTCTTTGTCTTTGCATCTTGTTTGATTTTTGTCAAAAAGTCATGTGATAACAAGCTGATCACATGATCAGCGATTAGAGAGATGGCCTCGCATCTCTACTGCTGTAGGCTTAGTCTGGCCTCTAGCTTGGTGCATGTGAAATTTGAATGTTCTCCCTGTGGTTTTCTTGGTTTACTCCTGTTTCCTCAACATACATGAGGTTAGGTGAAGTGGAATTTCCAAAATGGCTGTGCTATTTGTGCGTGGGGAATTGTGCCTGTTACAGAATGGTATCCTATGCTGGATGTCCCCTGCGTTGCATTTCCTGTCCTGGATCAGTGGTTATGGATGGCTAGGGGGATGAATAAACATCATCATAGAAAAGAAGGCAGACATGCCATAGTATTTATTCTTAGCTACATGAGTTGATTTAATATTGGACAGTAATTCTATAAATGTTTCTTACATTTTACTACCATTCTGGAGTATGTCTGATATCAAAGCTTCATGCGCGATAAACAAACTTAGTTACAATTTTGAAAAATGTTCCCATGCAGTGATCTTTTTAAATGCAAACTCACATCTGAATAAATTGTGGCAGTTAATCTGATTGGTTTTTGAGTCTCACTGCACTGTTGTTAGTACGAATCAGATTTTAAAACCCTTGCCAAGCTTTTCAATGCTTTCCTTCTGTCTGTTGAGTCGGATGAGTGTTATTCCTGCAGATTGCATAAGGGGGGCACTAATTCCCCCCATGAATGAGGCTTCTGTACATGTGTGCTATATTAGCCAGGATTACTTAACAGCATTTCATTGTTCCTTGGGGGTTGGGGGTGATCTCCAGCGTTTTATGCTATCGTCCAGTTGCACCATGGCTGAGGTTTAGCAGTCCTTTGAAGAAGTGTGAGCGCATGTCCGAGGTTTAAAAAAAGCTTCTGCTGAAACGTGTCAAACAACACAGGAAGTGAATTTGAGGGCAGACACTTCTCCAGAGTGACCTGTGTTTCAGCACAGCACTGCGAGTTAAATCTAAATCAGGTAATATGAAGCCCATGCATGCCTCTCCAGTCTGACCCTCTCTCTCTGTAACGCTCTGAGAGAGTGTCACTGTGGCCCGTCAGTGGTGAGGCTTTCTGCAGTATGGCGGAGGGAATGACGCCGAGTGTCTTGTGTTAGTGCCGCGTTTCACACCTTGACCTGGTCAGCATTGTGCTGAGGTGTGACCCCCAAGCAGAGATGTGGCTGGCAGCTGATCCCCTGTCACTAAGCAGAGTGCAGACTGTTGGCCGGGAGTCTCCACAGCAACGATGGACAACACCCGGTGATATAATGTGGATTCTGACTGTTATTTATTAAAGCTGCCACTGAGGAGCGTGTGGGGATGAGTGGCCGCTGTGGTAGCGCTGTCTCCATGCTGAGTAGTGCTGCCTCTGTGCTGTGGTAGCCCTGTCTCCGTGCTGTGGTAGTGCTGTCTCTGTGCTGTGCAGCACTGTCTCCATGCTATGGTAGCACTATCTCCGTTCTGTGGTAGTGCTGTCTCCATGCTGTGGTAGTGCTATCTCCATGTTCTGGGGAACTGTTTAATGCTAAAATTCAAAACACGTTGACACTTAAAATATATATATATATATATATTATTAGCTCAGAATTTAGCAGCATTTCTAGGAATACTATGTGGAGGAGAAATACAGCCTTTTGAATTTGAAATGGACAAAATAAAAAAGGCCGTATGTATTGGGTGTTATTTAAAATGGTTGTGCTAGGCGAAGTGTACATTATTCAGGATCAGTACCAGTGTAGCACTTGGTAGTAGCAGAATGAGATAGAGTAGAGATGTAGAGGGAAGGAAAAAAAAACTGCAAGTTGTCCTTCTCAGAATTTCCTTTTATTTTTGGCCCCAAGGTACTTGAGAAGACTTGGGTTAATTAAAGCTTTCATTTTAACAAATGCAGATTCTAGGATGGATGACATTTAGTAGGAAGAATAGTAGATGTGAAGCTGTACAGAAGTAAATTAGCCAGTCATCGGTCACACAAATAAAATGGGTTTTATGGCTAAAGAAACTTTAACATGGACTGAATTTTCTTTGACAGTGGAAAAAACAAGGTTGTTTTCAAAAGTTCTTTTGGTACAACTACCATTTTTATCGATTCATTTATGGGAAAAACCAAACCCGGACAGGTAATATGAACATTTGCGAAAAACACTTTGTGATGAATAAGAAAAATCATTTTGTTTATACATGCAATGCATTTATATGAGTACCCTCCCTCAGAGATAATTCATACTTGGTCTCACACACAGCATCATAATGTCACATATACACCAATATACTCTTACACAAACACTACTATGCCCTCTTACATGCACAACAATACTCTTCTATTTACTGTCATACTCACATACACACATTACTGTTCTCTCTAGCACAGAAACCTATAGATACTTATACACACATTATTTGCTTGCATGATAGTCTGTATAGCAGAGGATAACAGTATATGTATGTGGGTATGATAGTATACATAAATAAAGCTAATAGTGTTTGTGAATCAAAGGACTAATGTATGAGAGAATAATCTTACATATGAAACCAAATAAAAGCATATGTAAGAAATAAATAGTACACATGAAAGCAGATTATCATACAGTATGCAGGGAACAAAATGAAGGGAATGATAAGATGTGAATGAGAATAGTTATTCGTGTGAGAGAGTTTGATCGAAACAGAAGCCAGTTTGATTAAAGCAGAAATGAGTTCCTTGTTGGTTGCCTTTGATGAAGGCTGCTTTCCCAATCATGATTGATATGACGAAGATGGTGGCCCAGGAGCAAATTGGCCAATAAGTGGCAACGCACTGCAAATTGAGCAAACACACATTCTGATAGCACATGGAAAACAAAATATGTTGCAAGTCTGCTCACAAAGCTATGTGATGATGCAATCATTACCCCCTAACCTACAGCAGCAAGCGTTTTCTTTGATCAGTAAATTGTTTCCTTTTTTTTTTTAACAAATTCTGTGTTTTTAAAAACTGTTTAGAATCAACATATTGTATTATGGTTTAACCAGCTACATGCTTTGTAATTTTTTTAACGTATGCGTAAGTGCCTAAAACGCCATTAGTGAATACTTACGAGGTACTGGTTCAATAAGACCCAGGCTAAAAGTATTGTCTGTTTGGACATCTAGGGGGAGTTCATTCCACCACATAGGTGCCAAAACAGAGAAGAGCCTTGAGAGATGGTGGGACCAGTCAGTATTTAGCTCCATAGTGACATCTTTTATCAATTACCTCAGGCCTATTTAAAATACATTTATGAGCATTAAAAACATGCATTTTTATAAAAAATTATTTAAAGTCCTTATGGTCCTCTAGGCATATAGCTTGATATTATTAGGGACATTTTTTATATTATTGATGCATATTCAGGTCAATAATTCATAATTGTAATGGAAGAAATCACAGCTATTTTAAATAGCTGTGTTTAATTTACATTTCTTTTTGTTTTCCCTCAGTTTTTATGATTTATTTCAACAGATGTTTTTGCTGTGTTGAGAAGAAAATATTTTAAAAGGAGCAGGGTTAATTAAACTTCAGTTTCTTATAGGTGTAATGCCTTATTTAAATTAATGTTCTGTTTAATTGGTTGGGTCTTCATGTGCGGTTTGTTCAAAAAAAGTATGTTTGAAATTGATTTCATTTCTTTATTTAGTGGGTGTAGGCTATTCAGTGTTTGGGGTTACATCAGCAGTGCTCCCATTAAAGCAGAAAGATATTGGAACTGTATAGCTGTTTATTTGATTATTCATTGCAAGTCATATCGTGATTGCAATATTGAACAATGTTATTGCACATCACAGATTTTCCTCATTTTGTGCAGGCCTGGAGGAAACAAATATATTTAAAATATTAACAAAGAAAAAAAATGTTGCTTCACGACAAATACCTTTCAAACAAAAGAAAAAATCTGGTTATAATTTAACTTTTTATGTACCATGGTTATCATGTGCCTTCATGCTTCATTGAATGAACCCTTGTTTATAGATTTTAACTTGTCAGAATGACAATTAGTTAGATTGCCACTCATCTCCTCAGCAAAACTGTTACTCTTACATTATATTACAGTCTGCAGTATGATACGTAGATCACATCAAACATTTCAGATATTATCAGCAGTATACAATTATAATGCAATGATACAGTACATCACAAAACAATACAATGCAATATTTCTATAACGTGCATCATGCACGTTAGTATGCATGTCAGCAGCTTATGTAAAGGGGACTGAAAGGAGGTGTTTATAGTATAGTATAACTATTGGCTACGGGGAAAACCTGTATGTGGAATTCTTTGACTGAGCGGATTCTGACCTGTAGCGCCTCGCTGAGGGAGGGAGTTGGAAGAGATGGGGAGTAGGATGTGTGCGGTCGGAGATGATAATGTCTGGTACATATGTAGAGATTCACATGGGGAGGAGTGAGTTGCCTATGATTTTGGCCATTGGCAGGGCCGGCCGAAGCCTTTATGGGGCCCTAAGCAGAATTTGATTTGGGGGGGGGGGGGGGGGGGGGGGGGGGGGGGGGGGGGGGGGGGG
>JAODKN010000127.1:13565613-13575932 GCA_026774425.1 Petrocephalus zakoni | reverse complement strand
TGCTATCCATATTGAATGTGTAATGTGTAATTTATTACCAAAAATTAATTAAGGCCACCAAAGCAAGCTGGCTGAAGGGGCCCATGAAAGATTTGTGCCCAGGGCTCTGCCACTGAATTTTACCAATTGGATAAATTATTCTCACTGAAAAATAAACAGATCGATTTTGAACAGAGAGCCAGTTGAATCATTTATGTAAATTATAGAAGTGTTTCTAGTGTAAAACTTAATATTTTATATCAAATATCTCATTTTCAGCAAAAACATTCCATACTATTCTCAACTGTTTTACAACATTGGGGGCCAAGCTTGGCTCTCATGGAGAGAGGTGAGAAGTGAATTTCCCCACAGGGATCAATAAAGTATCTCAAATCAAATAAGAAAAAAAAACATGTATTTGGAGAAACATAATAAACAAAGTTACCCCAAAATGATCGTTTATGAAGGTGATAATTTCGTCAATATCCAAAAGTAGAACAAGCACCAGGTTGCATGCAGTTGATGGCAAGAATAGATTAATTGTGGCAAACAAGACAGAAGCATTATATACTGCAAATTGTTATTCCTCTTTCATGTTTACAGCATAAACATCTACCAGCCTAAAACAGCTAAGTTACTGACATATTCAAACACATGTCTGAGGAGAAATGTATTACATATCCAGAAATAGCTTCAAAGTAAATAGAAAAGTAAAATAAATGCTATTTCCTTTGCATGCTATTATGCCGGCTATGAAACAATTAGGTTTAGAATTTTTTTGAGTATTTTGTGTATTTTTCTACTTTCAAATCAATGACAAGATTTTTGAGTTTCAAAAATTTTTACCTTTAGATGAAAAATAAAAAATGTTATTCAAGATTTTTGAATTAGCTTGCCATTTTAATATTCATTCAGAGGCCTGGGTATTCCAGTGACAAGAATGACCAAATGGCCATAATTATTTAGTCCAAGAAATTGTTTTAGTATAGACTTAAAATTTCTTAAAATTTATGTTACCAAGAGTTTTTCTCCTCTGCCGGCCAGCAGTCGGGATACACTGTCCCCTCCTTTTGGATGCATTGGACCCCAGCTTTGTGTGACTCATGGAAATTGGCCCTCAGGGAAAAATAGCTGAGGATACCTGGTCTACAGTGATGAGTGGGTCCAATTCACGAGTAACCTAAACTCGCGATTCATGACTTTGACTGAAACCGCTAATATTAATAAAGAAAAAATGATGCCCAACCTTATTTTTTGACTAAAATGCTTATATTTTAATTTATCTGACCTGCTTGCATATGACCCAAATATCATTAAAAACATCTTTGTTTCTTTCGTAATTTCCGATCCATTACAGAGCTCTGGGGGGGCTGTGGTTGAAAAATAAACATTTCAGAGTAGCTGTCTTTCTTAAGAAAAATATCAAAAATTGAAAACTGAAAGTTAGTATTGATTCTTAGCAAAGATGTTGGTATGGCAACACGACTAATTACTAGGGGTGCTGTGTCTGAGCCGGGCTCATGACTGTGGCCGTTTCACACTGATGAATGGGGGCTGCTTTGGGTTTTGTTACACCTGTGAAACTGTGGGCATTTGATCCCTCCTGATGGGCTACCCCTCCTTCACCTGACAGATTGTCTCTTCACGAGTATCCAGTAGGGATGGCTCTCCATTTGGATCCCCTGATCTTTTTACCTCCTGCTGCTTTGTTACATTTTCTCGGAGCTGAGGATCTGAAATGGCATTATTGAGTTATATAGCTGGATGTTTTCCATCAAGTCCATCAATGTGTTTGAAAACTGCTCTGTATGATGACCCACCACTTTACTTCCAGACAGAGAATTTCTTTTATAGAGGCAAGCAAGATGTTGGAAGAGCCTTGTAATCCCAGAGAAATGTGGTGACTCTCTAAAGCATCGTCACTCATCTGTTGTAGTCTAATGTCACTGAGTATTTCCCTGCGGGAGACCAATAACATTGCTTCAACCTTGTCAGAATCGGACCTTCCTTGCATGCAATGCGTATCCGATTGCAAAATGGGAACTAAATGCAGAGCTATGAACTGTAAATACGGCAAAGTTTGGGGCGGTCAAAGGGCCATTTCTCACTTATTCCCGGCTGTCACCCTCACCTTCGCCTGAGTGCCTCAACGTGGAAGTTAAAATTTGCATAACTAATAATGTGCAAACAATCATAATTATAATAAAAGCCTTCACTTTGCTGCACTATGTGACACCACTGCTATAACATAACAGAAAGTCTCAGGGCCCAAATAGTAATGTTTGCATATGCTGGCCAAATAACTTATGCACTTTGCGTCTTTAAATGGATGAAATGGCAGGTATATGTGATTACCGTTTTGTAAAGATTAGACCATACAGATTGGGCCATACAGTTGACAACAATCAGCATTAGCAACATAAGTGATAATTTCTCAGATTTGAGGCTTATTGCTTGACATTGAAACGTTGTTGCTTCTAAAATAACCATCCGTTCGTCCAGCGGCCACTTCTGCTGGATAATGTCATGGGGAGGTTGTTGGAGCTCATCCCAGGAAGTAGAGGGTAGAAGGCAGCGGCCTCCTGGCTGGGCTGCCCGTCACAGGGCGCACACACTCACACAGACAATCAGAGCGCGCGTCCCTGCACACTGGAGGGAAAGCGGGGCTCCGACAGGAAAACCCTTGAAAAAAACCCCCCTTATCAAACAGTGTGAGGATGCTAATGCAAGTTTTCAGATTTTCCTTTAGACCAACAACAGCTTTTATCCAGAAAATACTAACAATAAAGACATCCCTACTTGGCTGTGAAACCCCTAACGCTCGGTTGTTTTACTAAACAGCCACTTGCCTTGCCACAGATTTGCTGAGATTCACTGTAAACATGCAGATTTTGGGTTATTCTGAGCATTTTCAGAGAGAAAAAAGACCATATGTTAAGCGACGAGATATAAATGGCCCTATCAAAATATAAAGTAAGACAAATCTCTCAATGAATCTTACTTTGCTGATTAAGAGACGGCTTTGCAGAAGACGCAGAAGACCCTGGCTATGATTGGTCCTGCACTAATTAGTAGCTGCAGTGTACAGATCTGCATGTTTATACTCCTGTCTTAATAGGAACACAGCTGTTCATGACAAAATACATTTGTCTACCTGTCTTACTAGATTTACCCTAAACAATATAAATAGCAGTATAACAATTTTTCTCATTTGTCTAGTCAGGAACTAATTAATAGGCATCTGTTTTAATTAAGTCTGAAAAAACTGCATGTATATCTTATTTCTGATAGTGGCCCCATATTCAGTTGAATAAAGACTCTTCTTACAGAAAGCTTAAAACTGCTTTTTAGGAAAATAATATTATATAAACGGTAATGACTTTTGGCTTTCCTAAATGCATATTGTGGGACTTGACTCATGACCTATTCTTATCCCTACTGGGAGTATAATTAATATTAAACAAAGATGGTTTAATGTACTTGAAACAGTTTATTTTCTTAAACACATTGTTCTGTGGCTAAATGAATTTTAGTATCAATCTAACCCTTATTACGTGGAACCTGCACAGAGGGAGACACATTAAATTTGGTACCATTAAGTTGTCTAGAACAGATCTTTGTTGTCAAATCTGAATCTGATTACTCAAAGTGGCTCAAAGTGGTTAAGCTACATTATCTCTGCTTCCTGCAAGAAATATTATACTTCTGCACATATCCAATGTACACTGATATTTGGTTTATGTGGTCCATTGAGAATTTATTTTTAATTCATTTTGAAAGGCGATACATAACCTGGGGTAACTTTAGCTGCGTCATTCATGGAATATGTTTTTGCCTGTTAATGGAATATCACATTTTCATCATCTGATTGTCAAGCTGTCAACCTGCATTTCAGCAGTTTTCCTCAAGGTGTCCCTATAGGCAACCCCCATTTGGAAATCATCTGATAATCGGGGTGAGTTTGTGCCTAATTCTACAAGCAGTATCAATTAAAAGGCTTCTTTGCAAGTCAGTTTATTGCTAAACTTCGTAAGCAGTTGAAAGAGAGACAGGCAGAACATGCAGGCCTGATTCCCTGCTTCGCACCTAATGATCACATTTATTTTGCACGAAATGCGATTGCCCGAAATCAAAAACAGATCTCTGGTGAAAGATAGGTATGTCTGCAAGCAGAAAGAGAAGCGATCGCCTATGAATTTGAAGAAGGGCCAGTGGATCTCCAAAGAGCGAGAGCCATTAGCATGTGATAATTGTAAATCCCGCACAGCGGCAGTCCAGCTATTCCCAAGACTGCTGACAAGCATGCAGCTTTTCTGTTGTGATACAGGGGATACTTATATTTGCACTTTTGATTTGTTTTGCACAGACATTAAATTACACGATATTGGAATATATATTCCTGCTGTATCTACACACTGTGAAATAATCCTCCCTGTCTTCCTCTGCCTCATTTTATTCATGTGCCTATATTAATATTTGCTTACCAATAAAATAACTGCGTGCAGGACCTTTTTTTTTTTTACAATCACAAATTCAGTCTTTTTTTTTTTGTTGCATTTTTTGTCGATGGTGCCATTTCATTGGCTAACGGATATCCATCCAGTCCCTGTAAACATCTCTGAATATTACCTGTGTCCTGATACCTCTAATTGGCCTGCTGAGTGTTTGTGGCTAGCTGAATGACAGAGATGATTGCATCGTGGTGCCTGGGTGAAGGCTCCGGCCTCTACATGGCTCAGCTTCTCTCCATGCCCGTCTCCTGTATTGCAGCTCCCCCCTAATAGCTAGCTGTGCCCAAATACGGACATTTGTTCTGCTGTCACCCCTATTATGTTGTTCCTCTAGGTCAGAAGAGCCTCTGAGACAAAGGATGGCACAGCCGCACGAGAGAGCCTCTGTCTAGCGCAGTCTATATCTGGTGCAACCTCTATTATATCATTTGTGCCCCTTACGGTTCTTCCCCAAACACATCCACAAATCTTAGTGATAACCTCAAAGAGCAGTGCCAGGAGCCAACAGCACCAAAATCAACATTCGAAATGTACGCTGCAAGCCTGTCTGGCATCCTGCACAATGAGAAATGACCTTTATATAAAGACTGATTGTCTCCAAGTTTACTTTTAAAGTTCTTTGGAATTAACCCTATCACCTTCATGCGTGCAGCTGCTATTTTCACCTTGATGAACGAGCTGTGTGTTTCTCCTGTCTTCGCTCATGGTGGGCAGATTTAATAATGCGTGCTTTATGCTAAACACTTCATTATACTGACAAAATTGTAATGAGGAACATCATCTTTGTAACAATTTAAAAATTATTACAGAGATCCACAGTTATAACAAGCCATAAGGATTTAATTTCTATACATTTATAAATATATTTCTTGACTTTATGTCAATTTAAAATGTGGTTTTGCACTTCTTACATAATACAAACAATGCATTTCCTTTAATGCTTTGAGATTCTGTCATTCTAAAAGATGCATATATCGGCCCATTTCAGATATATATATATATGTGACCTTTTTTATGCAAATAGAATAAAAATGTTTGATTGTATCCACATATACATCCCGGTTGGCATAATGCTTGCTGAGATATTTGGTTTATATAATTATCATATTAGTTTGATATTAGTAACCAAAAGGTGTCTTTTGTATGCTGTACTGATCATGAACTACATGCACTAAAAGAGTATGACAAATGTATGATCTTTATTTTTATTTATATATATATATAAGTAATTCTCTTTGTCAAAAACTGCATATGCACATTTGCACAGTATATATGAATGTGTGTTTTCAGAGGTGAATCATTTTGTGAGGCACCGAATGATGTCCTAATCTTTTTTTTTTTTGATGACTGACATATAAAAAAACACAGGATCAGCACATAATTATTTTATTTCCATGCCTCCTGAATTCCTTTAGCATGGAGAAGGGTATGGTAGTTTTAGGACACTATTACTATAAGAATATGTACAGCGCAGCAGAAATCATTTTTCCCACACGTGAATTGTGTTTATTGTGTCCTGTTCTCTCCGGCTCATGTTTTAATGACTGCTTTCTTTTCTTCAAGCACGTACATGTACATGTGCTTCCGAGAAGGGCCGGGGATTTCCAGAGAAACGATAGCATCTACGACGAGGTACTGTGCACCTGCTCTTAATGTCTGCACACACATTTCAGGCTCTTCCTAAGACATGAGTGTGTGACTATACCTTACAAAAAGAGAGCAATAGCAGGCCATTTTCTGTTACATAAATATTTATTACTACTTTTTCTGTTGTTATTTAAGGTTAAAAGACATAATATCAAAAGAAATCTTGGATTTCATTTATTTAGGTTTATTGCAACAATATGAATTAATAAGTTGATAGGTGTGACAGTACAAAACAACTAACATTTCTGTGTTGTACACATAAGGCAGTCATACGTTTTTTATGAGTCTCTGAAGGGGAAAAAAAACATCTATGTGTGAGTCCCAGCAGTAAAATATAAATGAGTTTATTTTAAATTTGCTTGTGATAATATGTTATTGTGCAGGCCACCCCACCATTTATAGCTTTATATGTCATAACATTTACAGTAATAGGATTTGTCTTGCAGATATTTTTCTTGAAGGTAAATAATGATTGATTGTTCTCTGCAGGCACTGGGCATTACATGTGTTTTATAACCTTAACCAAGCACATTCATTTTTCTCAACTAAGACAATTGCATTGTAGGTTCTGTTTAATATCAATGTGAAATGCAATATGTTTTTCTCTCATAACTTGTTTTTTTGTGACTGGACTGAAAAAGACACTAAGCTCTCAGCACCTCACCTTCTAAGCTTTTTGTCTTAAAGGCAACCTGAGTTAAAGGGAATGAACTGGTGCTTAAAGCCACTGATTTTCAGCAAGCACAATGAATTAGTTTAGCTAATTACCTGGATGTATTGGTAATGGTTCTCGATCATTAAGCTGTCTTCTCCGGTAAACAGCGGGATGTCGCCGTAAGTTGTTTGTTTTATTCTAACGAGAGGGACTCTGGAGAGCAATGTGGTTTGTTTGAGGCTCAGGTTCCGTGTACCAAGATATGCTGGAGTGCCACATGACTGCACCGTCACGCCGTTTAGCCATAACGCTCGGTGCTTTTCAGGGAAGAGACACAGCCTGCCCGGTGTGACATTTTTTTCCTGGTGTGTGAGACATCAGCTCCAATTATTTTGCAGTGTCACCTTGCAAAAACTAATGTGGTTATTGTTGTTTTTTGCATGTTTTTCCTGGAACGCGATTCACATTGTCAAGATGTTTTTGTAAGTAGCTGTAATGGTCTCAGCAAACTCCACTGTTGCTGGGGTGTAAATTTAATGAAAGCTCCGACATTTCCTGTGTCTATTATGTGTTTATTATTCTGAAGAACAGGATGCTAATTATCATAAACTACAGTACCAGTGAAATCACAAATGATGAAATATAGGTTATCAACCTCAGAATACAGCGTTTATGCCAGAAATCTTTGCATGTCAGTATACATATGATATGTGCACAGGCTATAGGCTGTATTGTTAAGATGCTTCCACTGTGTTTCATTACATTCACTGGATTCTGGTTCAAGGAAAAACCTAATATGATTAACATTAAAATTATTGATCACAGGGGCAAATTTTGGTGCATACAGCAGCAAAACATGCATATAGTACCAAACAGACAAGGTGCAAATACAGTACGGGTAGTGCAAACTCTGTAAATGGACAGACAGATTTAAAAGGAAAATAAATTAAATATAAATGAAATATTCAGAAAAACAGAATGTGATAACAAAAACAATTATTTAGAAATAACAATAATAATTATGTGCAAATGGAAGGAATGTAAGATTCTGTCAACAGCACATATCTACAGTTACCCACGGGAGACATTAATATTAGCCATTCAATTTCAGTATATAGTTTGCAGCATTCAGTTTTATGAGGCTTAGAAATTATTGTTTTCTGAATTCGATATTGCATGAAAGGCACAAATAAAATAAATAAGGAGACTGACGCTTTTTGTGTTCAGTTGAAGGTTTCAGTGAAAGCTGGATGTCCTTGGTGAGGATTATGGTTTAAAAAACATGATTTTACGATTGACTCATGCTGCTGACTGGACTCTAAGACGCTACTTGAACCCATGTGAGCAGCGAGTGCTTGGTTTACATTTAGCTTGGTGAGTGCGTGCCCTAGAACGTGAAGGGTGATCGCCTGGATTATGGCAACTACAGGGGGATATCACTGCTCTCAGTGCCAGGTAAGGTCTTTCCTAAGGTCATCCTCAACAGGATTCGTTATCACTTGCTCGTCTACCAGAGACTGGAGCAGTCTAGTTTTACGTATAAGTCTACCATCTACCGCATCCTGGCACTGAGGGTTCTCATCGAGCGTAAATATGAATATCGGTTGAGTTCCTTTATAGCCTTTTGATTGCGTTAATCTGGCTGCCCTGTGGGGCATCTTGAGACTTTGTGGACTCTGGTACTCTGAGTGCTGTGCAGAGTGGAGGCAGAACCTCTGCTTTCTCTCTGCAGGTAAGGTCTTTCCTAAGGTCATCCTCAACAGGATTCGTTATCACTTGCTCGTCTACCAGAGACTGGAGCAGTCTAGTTTTACGTATAAGTCTACCATCTACCGCATCCTGGCACTGAGGGTTCTCATCGAGCGTAAATATGAATATCGGTTGAGTTCCTTTATAGCCTTTTGATTGCGTTAATCTGGCTGCCCTGTGGGGCATCTTGAGACTTTGTGGACTCTGGTACTCTGAGTGCTGTGCAGAGTGGAGGCAGAACCTCTGCTTTCTCTCTGCCTTGCATGGACTGGATGCTGGACAGGGTTGTGGAGTCCAGCAGTTGTGGAGCATCTGTAGGGGACGAAAGATTCAGTGATTTTGACTTTGCCGACGATGCTGTGATCTTCACAGAGTCGATGGAGGCTCTGATGGCGGCTCTCGAGAGACTGAGCGAAAAGTCTGAGTGTCTGGGTTTGCGAGTGTCCTGTATAAAAACAAAGATCCTTTAATGACCTCATGGGCACAGCCATCAGCAGCTTGTCTGTCTGTGGAGAGAATGTGGACCACGTCGAGAAATTCACTTACCTCGGCAGCAACATTTATGTCTCTGGTGAATCTTCCTGTGAAGTCAGTAGACGAACTGGGAGAGCATGGGGAGTCATGAGGTCACTTGAAAGGGGTGTGTGGGACTCCCAATGTCTTTGTAAGAGGATAAAGGTCCAAGTCTTTAGAGTCCTGGTGCTCCCACTTTTGCTGTATGGTTGCGAGACATGGATGCTATCCAGTGACCTGAGATGAAGCCTGGACTCCATCGGTACTGTGTCTCTTCAGAGCATCCTTGGGTACCGCTGGTTTGACTTTGGGTTGAACGAATAGTTACTCATGGAGTCCAGTATGAGGCACGATACCTGCATTGTGAGGGAGTGCCAGTTACGGCAATACAGCCAAGTGGTGTGATTCCCTGAAGGTGATCGGACTCGCAGGATCCTCATTGGCGAGGACCTGAGTGGCTGGACCAGTTCAAGGGGATGCCCACGGAACACCTGGCTGCAGCAGGTAGATGGCCATTTCCGGAGGGTGGGACTGGACTGTGTGTCAGTCACCAACCGAGATCACGAGGTGTTTCGTCGTGTGGTGGGTGTGGTGACTCGCTGTGCCAGTGCATGCTCCCCAGCCTGACCTGAGCTGGCATGCCCTGTGATCGCATTCCATGGCATTCCAGGGTCTCCCCCTGCCTTGGCCCCTGCAATAAACTGACATCCCATCCAGGGTGCCCCCTGTCTTGCGCCCTGCAGTTGATAGACATCTGGGTGTCCCCTGCCTTGTGTGCTGTTATGGACTGGCATCCCGTCCAGGTTGTCCTCTGCCTTGTATCCTGTGATGGCCCAGCATCCTATCCAGGATGTCTCCTGTCCTGTGATGGACTGGCATCCTATCCAGGGTGCCCCCTGCCCTGTGCCCTGTAATGGACTGACACCCCGTCCAGGGTGTCCCTTCCCTTGTGTCCTGTGATGGACTGGCATCCTGTCCAGGGTGTCCCCTCCCTTGTGTCCTGTGATGGACTGGCATTCTGTCTAGGGTACCCCCTGCCCTGGGATTGACTGGGGCAGGCTTCAGGCTCATTGTGTCCCTATACTGGGAAAGTGGAAGATAGCATGGAGTTAGTGATTCATGTACAGAACTTCTGTTAAAGTTTTGTTTTTGTTCAATGCTATAACATTTTTGCAGTATTATGGTTTATAAGAATTAATGAATATCCTCAGGCGGCATGTTCTTTTTTTGTATGATATGTTAAAAAAATCTATTTTGCTCAACCC
>JAODKN010000127.1:13544167-13565513 GCA_026774425.1 Petrocephalus zakoni | reverse complement strand
TAAGAATTAATGAATATCCTCAGGCGGCATGTTCTTTTTTTGTATGATATGTTAAAAAAATCTATTTTGCTCAACCCTGTGAGTTATACTGGTTCAGAATTAATTAAACAATTCAAATGTCTAGCCTATCCAGTCCAACCATGAGGAGAATGTATAAACTACACACACAAATTGGAGGTGGGATTCGAACCCCTTCCCTACATGGTGAGAAAAGTATTATTATTCAACCATGACAATAATTTAATAGTAATTCAACTGCTGTTTTCTTACAATATCAGTTTGTCATTTGAATATCTGTTAAAAACCCATTTCTAACGTTCCCTTTCCTGCGTGCTTTCATTTTACTAGATTATGTCATAAATGTGTTGCATTGCTCTCATTTAATTATTTCCATAGCAACCGGCCATATATAAGGCCTATGTATGAGAATGGATTATAGGATCAAGGAGTTAATATTGCTGAATTTGTGTCTTATTTTTGTGCACGTTCATAAGAACATAGTGCACATAGTGAAAATATGGTACTAACGTGGATTGAAGCATGCCATTCCAAAAACAACAGCAGTGGTACCTAAGTGCAGTGCCTCTCTTCAGTCTGACATTTAGTGATTTCTTTTCTCTCTTAATTAGCACAGTTGCAGTTGTGTGTGTTTGATTAAAGCGAGAAAGGTTGAATTTCAGTAAATTTTTACTCTGCGACTCAGTGCGAAGTGACAACGAGTTGTGATTTACGGTATAAATTTGCGGTAGATTCTGAAGATGTGGCTTCAATCAGACACGTCTTTTATTTAAGCAAAGAAGGCAAAAAACTTGTAAAGATATTCATTGAAATCTTGCTAAAGAAAAGCTTGAAAAACACTCTATGATTGCTGCATGAACTTTCTGACTTTAACACTCCGTTACACCAGACTGTACACTAGTTGGATACACATGCAGTAAGCTCTCCAAAGAAAAAAATGGAAAAAAAATATATATGTATGTATATATAACTAAAGTGCAACCAGGCCACAAATAATTTCTATAAACCATTCTCTTATCAAATAGATTTTGTGTTCAGGCAATGGACAGGTAGCATTATGTTAATAAAAATTGTGGCACCGCAGTTTCTGAGGCAGGCTAAGTAGGGATAGGCCTGCTTGTGCCTGGAGCACAGTGAGTGAATGCTAACGAGGTTAGCACTCCGCTGTCTCCGCTATCCTGCCTGTGACATTCAACATACTTTACAGTTTGTGATTTATGAGGTCGTTTCTGCTTCGCCTTCATGCCTTTCGTTTGTGCAGATTTATATTTTCTGCCTCAAGGCAGAAACTCCTGAGGAATATGCACACACGATTTGAGAGGCGGCGGGCCAGGCGTGTCACACATATGCTTGCGGAGTTTGTTCATACGTGTGTGCAGCATACATGATAAAACTCCATGTCAGAATGGCTGACTACAGTGGAGAAAAAAAAACCTCAATAGAATACTAAAGTAAAAAAACTAATAATGACGCCGTCATGTTGTTTTCATCATAACTAGCAAAGCCATAAGTAAAACCCCCTATTCTAATTGCATAATAAAAAAGAAATTGCATGATCACATTATACTGTGATATTATTACATTCTTACATTGAGCATGCTGTTGATGGAACACAGATACACCATAGGATAATTTCTTATATATTTTGGCAGAGTCCGTAATATCAAAGAAAAAAAAAAAAGGTTCAAAGCGTTTAGGGCTGAAAACGGCTAGTTAAAAGGAATGAGATTAATGAAGCGATACGATTGATAAGCAATCCCAGAGAGGCCCTCCCCCTGTGGGGGCTGCTAAGCATCCGGCTCGCTGTGGTGGTGACAGGAATGAGAAACAGACAAGTCTGTCCTTCCCCACGCGTGTATCGTCTTCGCTCACCTCGTTTGGCATCTTGAAAGGTTCCATTCATTATAGCCTGTAAAGTTCAGGGGTTTTCAAACTTAAGTGTTCTGACCTTTTAATATGCTGGGAAAAAATGTACAGAATCATGGCCAGCTTTCATCCAGTACAATTTTATCACTGTCGCAGCTGCTCTTTGGCGTAATTAGCATAACGAAAATGGAATTATAATAATGAAAAAAACGTACTTTTCTAGCATCCTTTGAGCTGCATAATTAAATGACACATTTTGGTCTCAACAGTATTGAGCTATTACTGGTGGTCGTGAAATATCATGTGCGGTGGAAAAGGCACATCACATTACATCACTCTGCTGACTTGAATTTGTTCACAAACTAATGTCCTACACCGTTTAATTTAGGAGCAATCGAGCGTTTTGCGTGTGCTGAGGAATGATAAAAAGTGGAATTAAAACAGTAACGTTTAATCTCTGTTCAGGAAATTTCACAGCCATTGCAAATTGTTTGTTTTATCCTGATGGAGAAACACCAGTGGCATCTCGCCAAAGTGGATGATGGGAGCAGTTCATTTTAGTTTTCCAGAAAGTCTCTTCATTCCATTTTAAGTGTGCCTGGATGCAGGACCGGAGATGAGTTTCTTGGAATGAGTGTTTTCACGTCATGGCGCTTTAATTAGGCAAAAGCTGTGAGATGCTGCCAAAGCTGATTTTTGCTTATTCTCAGCTGTCTCGAGATCAGAGGGAAACCCAATTACAGGTCACCACACTCGTTAGCAAGAACATTGTCAGCAGACGATTATGAGTCCTAATAATGTTTTTCCTGCAGTTGGGTCTTATTTTATCATTCTCCACGCAAATTGGGCCCTGTTTTTAAAGGACACCAGTAGTGTGCCTAATTTGACATTTTGTGCTTAAAAGTAGGTATTTGTAAGGAGAACAATGTTTACGAAAAATAATTGTAAAAGGCTGTAAATATTGTAATTAGAATGGCTGTTCCGTAAACATTTTAGCAAACAAAACATAAATACCATGGTTGTATAATCAAAAATATATATTTTTGAATAATCATATATTCTTGTAGCTTAATATGAAAATAGATGTATCCAGCAGTCAAATAATATTGTAATGGTTTAGTTAATTCAGTCAGTTCTAGTTTTAATATGTTGCCCAAAGGTATAATTATATGGCAAATTCACTGATAAAAAGCAACAAGAATTATAACAAAAATATGTAATGTATAAGAAGACACAATTATTACTTTGTGCATAAGACAACTTGCTTCTGACTATGGATGTAAATTCATAACAGATATTAGGAAACTAATAATGTTTTACTTATAGAATACTGAGTACCGCTAATGAATCTGCAAATGAATAAAACTGTGTAACTAGCCAGTGTAAATGGAACAAACCAGTCGTTCAATACAGTTTGTATTTTAGCTGGCGTATTTTTACAGTTTTCACATACTGTAGCATTAAAGAAAATGAAAGTTGTGCATTCTCTGCTATTAGTGCAATGTCAAAAAAAAGGTGTTAGAGACATGGCATTCATAACTAATCAAATATTTCATAATAACCCCTCACCATCCATTCTTACTGCAGTATGGCACAACACCATGTTCAAAATCAACACCATATTATTCACATTATAATTATGGAAGCAGCCTGGGACATTTATTCAAAGATAGCATTCTAATGGCCTTCAGCCAGCTAACCAAGAAATACAATTTTCCTCTCCATTGTTTTCCCCCCACATATTCAATCAAAAACATTAAAGAAACATTTAATGCGCATAATTTTGACCGGCAGCCTCTTGCTTTGTGTGAAATATAAACCTAAACCTCAAAAAAGTATCAGAGAAACATAGACGGCTTTCCTATCAACATATCATTACATCTAATCGATAAACACAGTAACACCAACCAATTTATAGTTCATCGGTAAATCATATTCAAAAATATATTTTGAGTGACCTGCAACACTAACATTCAGTTAATGCAGTACAGGATTCTATATGGGTCTCATATTACCACACATAAACTTTAATTCTTGGGCTTTAACACTACTGATGCATGAGTAGGCTTCTCATATGCAGTAGGCAACTATATTCATCTATTTGGTCATGCCCACATTTCTGGTCGTTCTGGTCGGGAATGCTGAGTTGGCTATCTGAGATCAACAGCCACGGCATCCCACATGCCCCTCACGTTTCAGTATTTGGACATCTGGAAGTAGAGCACACGTATTCCAGCAGTAGCAACAGTAGAATAGCCAGTAGTTAACAATAGCATAATTGGAGAGACATAACAAAAATCTCCTTAACTCATTGGCTTAACCTAGTAACAGAACACTCATCATTTTGAAAACTGATTGGAGCCCTGAAAGATAAGGTCAGTTCACATTAGGATACATTTTCTACACCTTTCAGCTGCTAATTCCTCTTAAAGCAAGGCTTCACAGCCGCAAGCTGAACAAAGAAAGTAACAGCAGGCATTAGTACGGGACAGCATGCTGCCCACTGTCACATTGTGTCCTGCCATGTTCCGCCCTCAGTGTCCACCATGTTCCCTCTTATCTTCTCCTGTCTCCATTGGCCTGTTTCGGAATCTCCTGTGATCCATCACTTACACTAACAACTAATTCTGTGCTCCTGCTTGCATTTCTGAATATTAATATTAGTTGTTACTGTAGTCTTTGTTATGGAGTTTCTGATCCGTAGCTCATTTCTGAGTGGCTATGGCTGTAGCTGACGATAGCCGATCCGCATAGGATTGATGTAGATCAGCAGACCCGATCAGGTAGTTTGCACACTGGGTATCTTTGTATTACTAGCGGTGTTTCGGTCTGGAGCCAGGTACCCCCAAGTGGGTGATAAAGAGAGAACAGACAGGGAGGACAGATATTTTATTGTAAATTGATTAGGGATAAGTTGAGATAGTATAGTGCCAATCTTATCCGCAAAGGGCCGGTGTGTATGTGGGTTTTCGATGCAACTCCCTAATTAGATCACTAATTAGAGGACTGATTGGCCGAAGAGTCCTGACACCTGGGTTCAAACAGCTGATCTAAAGGTTATCCCGAAAACCTGCATACACACCGGCCCTTTGTGGGTAAGATTGGGCACCCCTGGTATAGTGCAAATGGGCACACAAGCTGCTGACTTGTTCCTGCGACATATATACAAATATATTGTATGCATCTATTAATATAGTGAATATATTTTCCATTCACACAATTAAATTAGTTAAATGATTTAGCATCACACTTCTAAATATTTAAATATTAAGGACAATATATGGCAGTATGTGCACTTTAAGTCTATATTGTCATATAACTACATATACTATGAGTTTACTATACTATTTGATCATATTTTCAACATTTGGTAAACGTGTCATTACTAAAAATCATAAAATATTGCTGCTAATAGAGGTAAAAAAAATATTAAATGAAAAATAACTTTTGCCAGAAGCATCTTTCCTGCGTTCATCATTCTGGTTGTATGATTAGTGGTTAGGCCAGCGGTGGGCAATCTCATCCGCAAATTACTAATTAGAGAACTGATTGACTGAAGAGTCGTCACACCTGGGTTTGAACAGCTGACCTAAAGGGTATCCCAGAAGCCTGCATACACACCACCCCTTTGTGGATAAGATTGCCCACCCCTGGGTTAGGCAGATTCATGATAACCTTGTGGTCAGGGCAGAGTGCAGTATCATGTACATGGATCCTCCTAGACCAGGGGTCTCAAACTCCAATCCTGGAGGGCCTGTCCAGCTTAATTCTTTCTCTGTTCCATCGCAAATGATTGCGCTCAAGTGCTGTGTGATAATTAGCTCGGTGAATCAGGTGTGTTAAATGAAGGTAAAACCCAAAAATGCAGTTTGAGACCCCTGCCCTAGACCATAATATACACCAAATATAAGTGTGCGGCCTTCATGTATTACAGATGAATTTTTTTATTTTTTACAGGAAATGTAAACATAATCCAAATTGATGCTCGGTTCCTAAAAGATACATTAAAACACACAAGTCTCAACATGATGTGCTTTTATGTAGTCTTTAAAGTTATGTAAAGCCATTGAGAGCATTTATGTACAACGTTTTAACATAAACTACCTATCCCAGTTTTACTCTTTGAAAAGTTGAATGCCTATTTTCAGCTGGTGGAACACAGATTTTAGGGTGCAGTGGTACAGTGGATGGTACAGAGGATACCTGCCTATTGATTTTGGTTACTGTATATTTTTATCTCCACCATACATGTAAACCGAGAAGCAGGTGCATGCCTGAAAAATGGAAATACTGTTTTACCATTTTAGGGACCGTCCTCAAGCAGAAGATGTATAATTTCCATAGATATAGCGTCCAGGTAGGCTGATTACGCTGTTGTTTTTCTATAATGACTAGCTGAGGTAATGTTGCTCTGTTTACCATGGTGCTATGTCTTTATTCAATAAAACATCAACAGAAATTGTGGTGCAAACTGTAAATTGTTGAAAACTCTATTCACTATTGTAGTTTGGAACATGAATAATCTATTCCTCTTTGCAGCTAAAACGTAATACCTTATAACTGCCTGGTTGCAGAGCTGCCTTGCGCTTCGCACTAGATGAAATCTTCTATCTTCTGGTTTCTGATTATTATCTCTTATTTCAGCAGCTACCTGCTCAATCAATAGTGCCCTCAGTTCCAGCTGTGCTTTGCTGAGGTCCCTCTGCACACCGACGTATCTCTGCTGCCTTCTCCCCGGGCCCTTGCAACCTGATGCCATTTTGATATCATTGTTCATTAGATCTTTATCAATTGTTCTCCCCTTTAGGCTGTAGATTCTGGGGCAGACCCGTCATATTCCAACGCTTTCTTGGTTGTTTGTGCTTGATTGATTATCCCCTCCCTGGCAGTGTTATTAGTGAACATAGCAGCAGCAGGCAATGTAATGAGAAATATCAATGTATCCTCATGTTCCTGCCCGCCGTGACAGTCTGTTATCCATCTCTCCGACACTCACCTAGTTAACGCTTTTTTATCAGGGAGGCAAAATTTTTCATTTTTCATTGGGAGCAAGTACCGTATGAATTCCTTCCTAAAGTGCAGATAAATTAGGGAGATAAAGAACCCATCTCACGGTTCCTTTGTGCAGAAAATAACAGTAGTTTTGGAATGTAACCAATTCGGCACATCTGGGACTTCCTGCAGGAAGTGATGTCACTTAAGGACCAATCACCTTCCTTCCCCATTTTGTGGTTGATGAATCATTGCTGTGAGAAGCTATTTGCTTGCAGTGTGTCACCGTGCTCTGAAATCAGTCCTGCCTTTTCTTTCCTGTGGTTCAGGCTTCTTAGCGGTGGCAGGATTTGCTGTGGTGTGCATGCGGGAGGATTTGTCATCATATGAATGCATAGCCCGGTGACCCCATCTTGCATAAGCAGCTGGAAGATGGATGGATGGATGAGAGGGAAGGATACAGTCATATCTCTAACGTCTCATTAGCGAAGTGCAGCATTTCCACCAGAGAGGTGTTATGCATTTGTGAAGAATCACTCTTCTCAGACATATGTCTGTGTGGGCTGACTAATGACTTGTATATCCACCTGATATAACTATTTTGGTTAAATATACTGTATGTTTTGGACTTTCTCAACAGTGCTTGTTGTGTTAGTCACCTTGTGATCCCTCCTTTATCGTGATTTTTTTTAATTAGGAAGTAGGAAGTAGTGGCCAGCTTTGTCCACAGTAGTTAAGGACAGATACAGATATGTGATGTGGCTGATGATAGTGTAACATTGACAGAAACACACGACACCAGGTTTACTTCTCATATAGTGGGTACTAAATAAATACAGACATATAGTAATTGTGTGTCACGCAGCCAGTAGAAGCAGTCAGAAACAGTCAGGACTAGTCAGGCCTTGTTTATATGCTTGTGTGTGTGTTTTTTTTGTAACTTTTCTCCCCAAATTGAAAAATCTAGTGTAAAAATCAATGGGTCTTTTAGCACTTTTTTAAGTAATACTTTGTCTTAAATTCAATCTGGAACGGTGCACGCCAGAACCATGAGTTAAGTATTGATTTCTTAATACCAGTCCTCAATACACACATCACTCTTCCCGCAGACTTGTGTGAGGTCTTTGCTCCCCTGCGTTTCTCAGTGCTGCACAGCTCTATCTCACGCATTTCCATCTGCCCTGCTCTTAAAGACACGGCAGGCAATTTAGAGGCACAGCTCGTCTCCCGCGGGGCCTGGCTCTGTCAGCTTTATAAATGTGTTTGCCATAATCCAGTATTGACAACATTTGCAGATGATGAAGCTGTTAATTATTCAAATGACTACATAACACATTGAACTAATTTAGCTGAGCATATGGAAAGACCATCGAGTTGCTTCTTCAGAAGCGCAGACGTGGATGCACTTGTCTTTGAATGCAGGTTGTGCACAAGGAGGGCCTAGTTGCAGTATTAAGCACCTCCTGAAGTACATGTTTGCCAGACGCAATTTGCTTGAGGTAGATCATCGATACTAGACGGCTGGCCGATTGCAGCAGTGTCAGAGGGAGTTGGGCAGAATTTCATTAGCAATGCAAATGAGCAGGAGAGGAACACATTCGGAGGGACGGCGCTCCCTTCCTGGCATCTGGAGAAGCCTCCTGTTTATCTCTGATCTCATCCTCCTTGGGGAATCCTCTCCTTACGGCGGGACACTTAACTTTCACTCACTCCTGTTTCTCAGACTTGTTGACTTCAGTGTGCAAAGACGCCTCTGGCTCTTTTCAGGCCCTTTTTTTTATCAGTTGTACTAACCGGTGTGATTTTGCTCGGGATTTCTCAGAGCTACACAGTGGGAGGGCTTTCAGACTGATTTCGCCAGCCGAGTTTTCGGAATCGTTCTATTGTGTTGTAAGTATAAATAGCTTGGTGTCTTGGTATTACTTGGCATGAAAGCATTTTTAACCCATATAAGTCAAATGCAGTATCCCAAGTCCATTTCCACTTTTATGAGTCAACTTTCCTGTTGAGAGACTCTCATTAAGAAATAGTATAAATGCTTCTGCTGTTAGCTACACAAGTACCTCTATAATTATTTTTTTGTCTGGTTGCTGTGCTACCTAATGGCTGAAGGAAAAAAAGTCTTGCTGTCCAGGAAATTCTAACAGTGTGTGTGTGTGTGACATCACGCTGCTGCCACTCACCTAAGTGGGTTTCCCACTGTTGAGGTTGCCCTGAAAGCCATAAGCATAAAACGCTTCCAGTTTTCCTTGCCCACCGGTCAGGATCCAGGCGGGATGAAGTGCTCGGTGGCTTCCTGAGGCGCATGGTGAGCATGTTAAACATGGCATGCTGAAACCTGAAACCTGAGCGCGGGAGGGCTGAGGATGACCATCTGCGCTGATTATATACGTGAAATCCCGTCTGGCTTTACACCACGTCTCCGCAGTCATACATGGGCTTTATCAGCGCTGTCTAGAGGCCGCTGAGCGCCCATAGGATGCAGCCAGAGTCATTAACACATATTACAAAAATGATCAAGCATCTGTCAGTTCACAGTATTGTGTGTTTTTGTGGGTCTAAAGACCTTGCCAAGTAGGCACCTGTAAAATCCAAGTTATTGAACATAATAGCATGTCATTTATTAATGGGATACAATCTGATTGAGCTAGACAGAAATTAACTGACAGGAAAACATTCAATACTATCCTGATGGCTATTGGCTGGTTTTACGAACTGCAGTGCTACTTTGCAGGCTATTAATTATGGCGCTAAGAATATGACAAGCTAACATACATAAACTCTGACAGTACATACAGCATATGCAAGCATGTGCAGTAATGCAGTGTATTAAGTCTCCAAAGTATCTTGCTTGTTGAGGAAAGCAATACTGGAAAACCATTGGTAGGTGTGAGTCAGTCTTACAGGAGACAAATTGGCACCAGAGTCTTTAAATATCGTGTTTTGCTCAGGAGCATGCGTTTGTCAGACATAGCAGACCGCTAAAAGCTAGCCAGAGCCGACGATGCTAGCTAACCTTTACAGGAATCGCTTTTGATTTACTTCAACATTGTCCTCAATGAGCCGTCTGCCTGGGGAGAGGAAAATAACACTTCCATGAAACTGCAGCCTGCAGAAATACCTGCTGGGAAACTGTAATGTGATTCTGGAAATCCTTAGTCCAAAAAGGAAAATCACCTGCAATTTTTTATTGTCCTGTTCTTTAGTAGGTTATGCTACTGTAGTACTGGTGAATTTTAAATTTGACTTTATACATTATGTCCAGTGGGGACCTGCCACATCTGACCAGTTTGCATGGCTGTAGAGCATGATAACATCCCAGTTTAGATTTTAATTTCTACTGGGAGTCTTGGCTATTTTGTATGCAGGGACACTTTAAATATGTCCTTTTGGGTGTTCTGTTCAGAAAATGTATTTGGGAGGAGGGTGAAAGTATATTTTTACAGCGCTTTGTCCCAGTTGGAATTATAACATGGGCTGAAACTGGATTGTCAAAGGATATCAGCTGCCATCTTGTTAGCATCTCGTCTGTCTTAGGTGTGTATTAATACCCTCTGGTTTTGTTATTCTTTAAAGGTAAATGTGATATTACCCCAAAGAAATTTTCGACCATAGAAAATACATATGGGTACCGGTAGATAAAATACGTAACATCAGCGTTTCTCCGACAACAGATTAATGATGATAGTACATTATTTCAGCAGTTGTACAGGTATTTGAGCACATGAATTCTTACATATTAGTTCTTTTTTTCGGCGTTTCCCATCTGTGTTTCCTGTGAGAGAGAAAGAGAGGTGAGAGCGAAGCTTGGGGTCAGAGCGCCGGGTTGGCCCGCTTATCCGGCGCCCCTGGAGCGGTTTTTGGAGTTGAAGGGTTCTGGTGATATGATTATTGTGCTGGCCACGGAATTAGTGTGAGAGGCAGCGTGCGAGTTCAGATTGGAAACAAGCACCATGATGAACCAGCATATTTGTTTTGTCATTGAAAATGTTCTATAAGGATTCAAACCAACAACCATCATGGTCATATTGCAGTGTGGTGAACTGTGTATGTGACGAAAAACTTCATTAAGCAGAATAAGAAAGACTTTGGGCCTTATTTTGCACCAACAGAAAGTGAACTGGCACTGACACAAGGTGGTTTTGCTAGTTTGATATCAGCGCATTCCTCGTTATCACACCGAATGCGCACATTTCCGGAATAACAAATGCCTTTGTGTGCATTTCCCCCGAGTCTTCTTTAGATGAGGTGTAGCTGGGCACTTCGTTGGCGTGTTGCTTTTAAGGCAGCGAAATGACGTTTTGCTTTTGACCAACAAAAACCGCGCCTATAGTTAGTGGCGTATAATTAAACTATATTTAAGCTCCGCACTTTAGAAACCTGTGAGTGCACGACACTCATTACGGACACAGGTATGCGCACAAAGTGTAGTATAGGACTATACTAAACTGTGTGTAAATGAAATACGCTATAATACAACCCAGTACTATACATAAAATATAGCTCATGTAGTTTTGTTGCTGTATTTCGTTGGCTAGTTTCTGGCAGTTTATCATAAGCTTTGATGAGTCTATATTTCTCACTGAGAGAAAATAACTTTCTTTTTCCTGTCATGTTTTCTGTGCGCACGGCCTTAGCCTCAGGTAGCTAGCCAGAAGCAGACGGGTTACCACAAGGCAAAATGGCAAAATAGCACTATCAAAGTAAAGATGATTGTATTTTCCATACGTTGTCATGTGTGTAAAAAAATAAAAAATAAATAAATAAATAAATAATTCGATTTTAGTTTTCTATCAGTATTTGTACAAGAATGATTCTGTCCCAAACTTTTTGATCGATATAAGCAGTTTATCGCTATAACTGTGATCACTGTAAGTGGTTTCTACTGTATGTGCAACAGTGGTGCTCCTGAAAATGACGTGCTCGTGCATTTTCACTTCGCGCACAAGCAGGTTCGTTTCCTCAGCCGAAAACCGATCTGGTTTGTCAGGTAAGCACGCCAGTATAATAACAATCCGCCATAGCTCATGTGCCCCCCATGCCGTTTAAAGGTGAGGTGAAGTGCCATTCTGATTCATTTATTGCATGTTACACCCCAAACACACCTCTGAGTAATAGAACCCATCCTAGATGGACAAGTTAGAGACCATTTTAATATCATGACTTCTGACATTCATTCTTAATTGCGTAGAGCTTCAGTCCCCTAATTCAAAGATTAGGAGGAATGTTGGTGGTCATTTGCGTACTGGCAGATTTGGAAAGTCTTGCATAGCATGTCCCAAGGTTCGGTCAGGCTTTAAAAGAGGGACTGGTGCATTTACCCCAAGATAAGTGAAGTTTTACTCTGTCATTTACCATGTCATCAAAGTTAGACCAAATAATTGCTTAGTTACTTATTCTGTTAAGTGGTATAATTAAAGGTGATTAAGAATTTAAACCGTGGTGGAGAGAGTGCCAGAGATGTTCTCTCCAGGTGACTTTTAATAAAATCTCATGAGACAGGGCAAGGTGTTAAAACCCTTTCATCAGCACCCCATAATAATCTTACTGAGATACAATTCTGAGGCAGAGAGCCATAATCAGCATCTCCCTTTAATAGTCTGAGAGCTGTTCTCTTCAGTGCAGGCTAGCCTCTTTCGAAATGTGGACCTCTCCTATTTATTTTTTTTTCCCAGTGAAGCCTCTGTCGTAGTCAACTGTTAAATGTTGCAAATTGACAGTCCAAAGTGCAGAGCTGAGAAGGTTTTAACTGCCTGAAATTAGCATGATTACCACAGGGTCGTTATCAGCCACATGAATAAAAAGCCCCTTTCTGAGTGCCAATATCCAGCACGTATCTATATGTGCCTGATCCTCAGTGCCGTAAGACCTGAGGAACTGTCATCATCAGACACACTGCCTTCCCTTTGTCTCTGAATCTTCATCTCTGTTTATTCACATCACTATGTCCAGTACCTCATTGTTAGTAGGACAGTGATTAATCAGACCTCATTCGTGCCTCCGTGCCACGGCACCGTTGAATGTAGCTGGACGAGGGAAGGGCAGTAAGAATGCAGGCCTGTGGCTTCTTTTTCCATTTGGCTGGTTTGTAGAATAAAGGACACAATACTCTGTGACCACAGTGAAATCTCTGGGCTTAGCCCAAGCTCAGGGCCAGGGGCGATTGTCCAGTTCACTATGATAAAATGCAAGTGGATATTTTAAATAAAAATAATAATGATAATATAAGAAATAGTAGGCACCCTTGGGAAGGTCGGGTACTTCTAATAAAGCTAGTCCTCTTCTGAAGTCTCCTCGAGACGCGGGCATGTAGTTACGGCTGGAGCGCTTACCCGTCTTTTTTCATTATCTGAACTAACTTGCTCTTCCAGTCCTTGGTGCCGCCTTTAACCTCCCAGACAAGAAGTTAATGGCATGTAGGACTGTCTATATAGGACAGTCCCCATGCTGAATGGCAGCTCGGGGCTACTTTTGTCCTTCAGGCCTGTCCTGTCCACTTGGCTCTGACGCATTGTCTTGGTTTTGCCTGTCCAGCCCCTCGCCAGTCCACAGAATATATGCAGCGTGCTAAAATACTGTGTTCTTATATCTGGCTAAATATATGCCCACAAATTACCAGGCCTCTCTGGGTGTGGTAGCTATGTTTAATGCAGCAGTATTCAATGTATTAATCATAATTGGCTGACAGTATACCCACCCCAAACCCGAAGATACCTACAGCTAATTATTCATATTAGCAGCAAATAATGGCTCAAACTAGGCCATAGTGGCATGAGGTAGAATCTGATCTGGACTTAAAAGAGGAACAGGGAGTTTAAGCTGTTCACTCATGCGATCTGTATTATATTGGTTTTTTCAGAATGGAAGTATTTTATATTGTTATTGAAAGAATAGTGTTTTCAAATTGCACGTTTAATCTGTTAACTCTGTGAGTAGGCTATGAGTATCATGATGTTTTTTTTTTATCCATATAAAAAACATACACTGACTTCTCGCATTTTAATTGTTTGCATGTCCTGGAGGGGTTAAGTAGCCAGTTATTCTCCTATCAGACATCTTCTCTTTGTTTCTGTGGTGTGTTTAGTTCATGTTATTTTTGTTTGATTATATCAAACACTCCATGCTAAACACAGTGGGAATACACTATATAAGTTGAATTTAATTACTTTGCCCTATTACCATGAATCTGACAGTATATTTGTAGTCATTTCTGGATCGCAAACTCCAATATTCATTTTTTACTTTTAAAGTGAATTGATGAGTAAGAAAATGATGCCTCAGTCTAAGGTCATTATATGCATTTGTCATTTGGAGACACTGATTACTGTAATGTAGCCAGCATCTGTGATGTATTAACAAAATGAGGCCAAAACCAATTGCATCATCTTGGATTCTGACCGCTGCTGAGAAAATAACAATCTTTTCACGACCGCCTTAACATTTTAATTATTTGTAGACATTTTTTGTTTGTTGTTCAGCACCTGGTGTTACGTAGTAAGTCATGTGGAGTCAGTGTTCTTTTAGCGTAATTCAAACTTAAAGCAGATCAGTCATGTTAATGAACCTTATGTTCCATAAAAGCAACAGCAAAGCAGATGGATTTGTCACAAGTTTGAGGAATATTCACAAAACTTGGTGGCCACATAGTCCTAAGGTTCTATTGTACATATCGATCCATCCATTCATCCATCCATCTATCCATCCATCGATTTTCTATACCCACTTATTGGGTTGGTGGTGTCTGGAGTCTATCCTGGAAGCATAGGGTGCAAATAGGGAATAAGCTTGGATGGGGTACTAACCCATCACAGAGAATGCATTTGCCTGACGAGCTAATTCCAAGTATTGTATGTGGAGTACAGAACACATAAAGTATGGTAATGATGTTTGAGCTTGTATTATTTAGTTTTATATAACACACAGTTGCAAGATGGTGTCAATGATGCTTGAATATAAGAAATAATTATCATCACTCAGCGTCTGTACTTTGGTTAGTATAGTAGTGAGACCACCAAGACACTCTCCAATTACAGGTCAGCCCTGTGTTAGTACGGCCAGCCTGTGTGACTGCAGATTAAACTGGTTTTTAATTTATACTGAAACAACCTAGCAAGATCTCAGATACATTTTAAGTAACCCACTGGCTTCACTTTCATTGTTTCAATTTTGTTTATTGCTATAAGTGTAAGGAAGGCTTGGTTTACTGAGGAGCATTTGATGGAATGATTACCACTAATCTCTGAAAAGCATTGCCTTTTCCTGTTGTTTTAATTTTAGAATTTTGAAAAACAAGAGGCTAGATCTAGCTGGATGTAGGATATTGGGTGTTGATTACTACCAGTTTATTACTCTGGGTATCTTCATTATTGCATGTTTTACGGTCAACTTATGGATTACAGAATTTTATGTGAGGAGGCTCCATATTAGTATTATGCTTGGAGATTATTTAGAATTTTGAAAAGCATTTAAAAAGTGAAAAATTGTTTTTTGCAACTATTTTTAAACATTTTCACAGCAGCTCTAAATACATTATGCATACATGAATCTGTCATGCTCCTTAAAAACAGTATGCATACATGAATCTGCCATGCTCCTGTGTATTTTTCCAGTTAGAAAAAGCTTATTTTTTCTGATCATGTTGTACAGTTTTTATAGTTATGTTTAACAGTTTGGTTTATGTCATTGCTTGTTTATGTAATTTTGAAAGAACACAATATACCGTTCTCAATACTCAGTGCCTTTGGCTTGAAAAGCAAATGCATCCCTCCATCTAAGACCTGTCCTGTTTACGTTTTTCAGCAAAAACAAATTTTAGTAATATGGAACACATACTGATATAATAAAAATAATAAGTGTAACAGTATAAAAAGATTGTATAAGACATTAACTACCACAATTTTACTACACTTGCATTGCTTCTGGATTTGTCAGAATACTCTGCAGACATGTGGTTTTGTCCCGGTGACATCCTTACCAAGCATGTGTCCAACTCAGGCATAACTGGGCCAGACCCCCGCAGCGACATGTCTCCATTGCCAGCATGGCATCCATCGGCATCTGCCAGCCAACCCTGGGCAAGCCCCAGCGTCAAGGATGTTTATCTGGTTACCAGCCAGTGCCAATTAACTTCCAGCAACACCAACCTGGTGTCCAGCTACACTCCGCTTTCACTTCCTGTTCAAAGGCAGGTTGGTACAGTATATCCCAGCTGCCAGCCACACAGCGTGATCCCAACATTAGTCTTACTAATACACAAAGGCTGCAAGTAACCATGGTTTCCATTGCATTTAATCGCTCGTGAAATGTAAAATGCATTGCTGTGCAGCATATCAGATACTCCGTAAGTCAGTCTTGTTTGTTTATTTGTCTGATTAGCATCTTATCTGTCACTTAGAAAGAGAGCACGGGGAAAAATGCATGTGTTCTTTGAAAAGAAGTATTTGATAAGCAGAAACAAACTGATCTTCTAACAAATGGGATTTTTTTGTTCTAAATAACCACCATGGGCAAATTTAATTCCAATATTCCTGTAGACAGATATATTGAAATGGTGACAGCCTTAAAAATGACAAAATCTTATTACCAGAAAAGTCCATAAAATTGAATGCTAATTAGTCACTATCAGATCTTATGTTGTCATCTCAAGATGACAGAATTAGTCATCCATTAAAAAGTGTAATTAAATACAAAAAAGTAGGGGGCATGCAGTGTCCTGTGCATTGTTAATGAAGCTGACTGTTCTTCAACATTTGTGTATAAATATTCCAAAAAAATATGGGAAAATAAATCAGTGGTAAAGCACTGCTGTAATGCTGTAAGTGTGTGAGTGCATGGTTATTAGACATTATTGGAAGTTGACTGAGTTTCTGAGACATGTGCCATTGTCTGTCCTTATTTGAAGAACACAGTGTATTTATGTAGGGATATTTGTTATTTGAACTGTATTCTGATGATGTTTAAGAAAAATATAATCAGAAAATGGCCCTTCACCTTGCTTGCTGGGGGTCTAGCAAATCATATACTACAAGTTTGAATTTTGGGTTCATATGTTACATTTTAAGGTCAATATAGAACTGACATTTAACTTTGGGTCTATGGTATCAATAGCAGTAGAAAAAAAATGCATTAGTGGGGGTATATTTCAGTTATGCGCAGTCTCTCCCGCATGTCATACACCTAATCATTTTAGAATGGTCTCTGTCCTGTTGGCTTGGTGATGCTTTTCCGAAAGTAGGTTAAATCAGCAAAGGCTAAAACAACAGCGAATTACACAATGCAGAACAACAAAGAGAGGCTGTTTTTGGCCTATACTGACTGACTGACAAACACCCACACAGGAATGGGTTACTGAAAAGCCCCACTGCTTGGAAGGCTGAAATGGCTTAACGATCCCCTCTTGTTTGGGGGTGGGGGTGTCATTTTTCATTTTTACCAACATTAAGATTAAAACTAAGCAGCAGAGGAAAAAAGCCCTATGCAAAAATAGTCCAGGGCCAGTGATTGTTTTAAGAGCATTACCATTGAAGTGTCCCATTAATGAAATGATGATTAATTCTACTCACTAATTGAATGTCAGGATTATGATGTTGGTTTAAGAATGTAATGTAAGAAACATCATTAGCATTTCTAATAAGACAGCCTTACAGAAAATGATATGACTGCACGTTTGAACATGCGAGCGTTAACCTGATTTGAAGTGAGCCCCGAGATTCCCCCTCCTGGCGGCTTTCAGCCATCGTTCTGTGTAATTTAATCACCACTTTAGTCCTTTTGTGCTTTTTTTATGGAGTTCCCTTAAAGGATTTGGAATTAGGTGCTAAATTCCGAAAGGCCTGTTCAGCACAAGCCAAAGGCAGCCCCACGTGGAAGGCCTTCATAATGCTGTAACTAACTACCGTTAAAGCTGAAAAAAAAAATTAAAATGTAACAGCTGTCATCAATGTCACCTTTATCTTAATAGCTTTCTCAGATTTGTTTCCCATAATTTGATTTCCCCAGTGTTACATGGAATATATCAGGCACTGAGTGAAATTCCACAGCATCATACTTCAGTTCTTGTGATGGTTGGTGGACAGCTGTTAACTCTGAAGCATTCATTTTTCCTTTGTATACTGCACATTTGTATTGTTATCCGTAGTATAGACACTTTAAAACTTTTGTTTTTCCTCTCTGACTGTGCACTTTTTTCTTGTTGTTTGTGCGTTTGGTGAGAGAGCTTACTGTTTATGAGCTTTCCGTGCTCGCCACTCTTAATTACTTAAAACGCTGAGGCTGTTTCGTGTGTATTAATATTTAATACATTCGGCACATTCTGACAAATGGAAAATTACCCTGTACCACAGATTCTGATATGTGCTGCTGTGTGACTTGTTTCGAAGTTGGGGGGGGGGAAGTGTATTACCCTGGAGAAGAACGACTTCATTGGCTGAAAAGTGACCTCTGTACACTTCAGGAGCTGCCCAGTAAGTTTTACTTTCCTATTAGCTGCTCTCTGGCCTCTGCTAATACATGATTTAATAGTGTTATAGCTGTGAATGGGTGAGCAGTATGACACATTTTTGTTACTTTAGCTTGATGCCTTTTCAGTTTTACTATAGTACTTTCAATGATCAGTTGATCAGGTATACCTGCTTGTCTACCAAACACTGTGCTCCTCCAAACAGTAAATCATTCGTCTACAGCACATGGACAGTGTCGAGTGTCTCAGTTACTGCTTGGCTATGCATTAGAACAGCCAAGGTGCCCTATCTAAGCCATGTTGAGTGTGGTGTGATTGTTAGAGCCATACCTGTCGTTTTCCAGCATCTCAGAGACAGCCTCCCTCCTGGGATTTTCACACACAACAGTGTCTAGAGTTAACAGAGGATGGTACAAAGGACAAAAAAACATCCAGACATGGCTGGAAAAAAAACCTTGTTCATGAGAGAGGTGAGAGGAGAATGGTCAGACTCATTACAGCAATCAGGCCGCACAAAACTAACAGCTCTCTGCAACAGTGGCGTGCAGCTGGTGTCCATCCGTACAGCAGTTCTGAAGGCAAAAGTGGGTCCTCCCTGCTGTTGACTAGGTGTACCTAATAAAGAGGACCATACCTGGTACTGGGTCCTCCCCAGTACTAGCTAGCTGTACCTGATGAAATGGGTCCTACCTACTGCTATCTAGGTATACCTAATAAGGTCCGTCCTTCCCAGTAATAGCAAGGTGTACCTAATAAAACAGGCCCTAGCATAACACCTTTAAGTAGTAATTAACCAAACACAGTACAAGTCTGAAGACATCTAGTTTGTATAAATGTTACCATGTTCAGCCTTAAGATAAATCAGCACTAGCCTTACGTACATTGCACTCTGTGGTTTTGCTTTTTTTCCTCTTTCAGTGTAAAGTACAGTAAGGTCCAAAAGATGGCTAACATGTGAGTGAGGTTGGTTAACAAGACAAAGATGCACGGTGTACCCAAGCCAAGATTTTTAACATTAAAGATATGGTATGCACTTATACTAATAAGTATTAAATATTACAAATATGAATATATTATTTGATTTTATGTGATCCAGGAAATGTTAAGTGTTCACGGGAAACTTATGGATAAAACTAGGTATGTAAAACTAGGTATTTCGTGCTAAGGCTACAAGCATTTTTGCGATTTTTCAGGCTACATCTGTCTCTGTTGGAAAATCGGATCGGTTTCTTACTCCCCCATGCCCCTGCCGATTTCTGATCCAGGATTTTTGGCCCGTATTGGTCTGACACTGATCGCGGGTATCGGTGTCAGATCAGTGCCATCTCGAGTACTGATTCAGTTCAGTCATTTTGGCTTTTAGTTGTCTGTCTATCCGTGCTGCTGAATGTTGACTTGCGACAGCGGTTTGCCGATGGAGTTTGTCCATGTTTGCCAAATGCCGGTGTGATCTTCATGAGTCGTGCACCTGTACTTCTGTCAACAGCCATTTGGCCTCTTTGGGCCTCTGTTAGGTGCCTCCTGTTACTCTGAAAGCTATTAAAATGCTGATTGTCAGACCTCTAATGTGGCTGACACACACTGATAAGTGCTATTTTTTTGTAATTGTGATCCTGCATTTACATGTGGTGTTCCCATTACTTTGTCCTCTATGCGTATTGTCAAATCTTTATTTCCTTTGTCCAAATGAATCTGGGCAAGTAATATTCACAGAATTTCAAATTGTTGTGATGTGTTTTCACTGGGAATCTCGTTTGATTTGTTTTACATATTACACTAAACGGCGTAAATAATCTGATCAGTGGCCAGAGAGGTGTGTCGGTATTTCCCCTGCTCACGTAATTGCTACACTAACTTATTTGATAGTGATGTTTAATTTAGAAATGTCAGTTTCATACATATGTATGAAGAAAGCTCTCTATTAACAGTATTATAGATGTACAGGGGTGTATTTCTGCATTTCAGAATGACCTTTTAGTATAGCTCAGAGAACAAGTTGGAGTGGAAATCCTGATTGGAACCACTGAATCCACAGACCCAATTCTCTGTGAAGCTAAGTGGAAAGAAATAGTCTCAACCTGCAAAATAACTGTTATTTCCTGGTACATAAAATACACTCTAGAGGAAATAAATACATACTGTTGTATAAGACTATACCATTTAGTTATTATTGTGTCAATGTGTATCAACAGTTCACTTCAGGTGACGTCACAGTGTGACAAAAAACTCTCCCACCTGTGTGCAAGTTAGCTTCGCAGACAATACAGACACAGTACTCTCATTGTTATCTCGGATGTCCGTATCCCTTCTGTGAAATGCCAAACTACTATAACGGAGACAAATTTGTCAAGTTGAGAAGTGATCCAAGAACAAATGTGATGGTGAACACTTGATTACGTTAAATACGGGACTTTTGCAGTAGCGCTTTTGCTTCGGTAGCTGTCATCTGTTTGGACAGCTGGTGTTTATCCCTCTTTCTCTCATGTCAGCTACTCAAGCATGTCATTGCAAAATTAACGGCAAACTGAACTGCCAGTCTTCATAGGTCTCAGTTAAGTTTGCCTGAGTATCTTGTAAATGCAGTTTGAATGAAGGAGTCTATTGAATGACACGAGCAAAAAGACTAAATATTATGTTCTGAGTGTCTATAAAGTATCATTTTAGCTGCATTTAAGTATAGAAACCTGTAAGCATTCTCTAAAATTGCAAACTTGTATAGATATAATTTTATTCTTATAATTAATTAGTCTACTATCTAAGACTGTATGTGGTGTTTTGGGGGGCAGCACAGTGGTTTGGTTAGCAGGGTTGCTTCACACTAGGGCTGCACGATTTTGAGAAAAAACCTAATTGCTGTTTTTCTGACAAATATTCAGCGATGCGATTTTCGATTTTTGCGTTCGATACTTTTAAGTGCATAAAACCTAAATTTATTAATAAAATATGTTGTTACTTTTACGACACAGAGGGTTAAATAAACTACATACATAGTGATTGAGGTAATGAGATTGT
>JAODKN010000127.1:13520026-13536879 GCA_026774425.1 Petrocephalus zakoni | reverse complement strand
TACAACTTTGTCCCTGACCTGTGTGGAGAGTTCCTTGGTCTTCATGCTGTCACTTGCTCGGTGGTAGCCCTTACTTAAGGGTGTTGCACTGGTGTTGACTCTGGGGGCTATTAGAACAGGTGTATATATATATACTGAGATCACTTGACACGTAGCTTGCTCACAAGTGGAACTTATTTAACAAATTAAGTGGCTATTGAAGGTAGTGGTTAGGGCTTCAAAGCAAAAGGGGTGACAACATTTGCATGCACCAGTTTTATGTTTTATAGAATCATTTAAAACAAGTTTTTTTTCCCATGTAAAAAATCATTAATCTGTAGGTCCATAACTTAAAATCAAATTGAAAATCCATTTAAATTTCATGTTGTAAAGGAATAAAATGTGATGCCCGTCTCCAAAAGCAAAGATTTCTTGCAATGCCAGGAGAACAGCCTTACCACCAGCCTGGAGAAGTTCACCCCGGATACCACAGATCCCTGCAGCCTTCCCTACCCTCGGCTGAAACACCACCCTTGCAATCTCACTGAGTTTGTGTGGTTCACAGCTAATTGGTGGATCAGCCTCAGGAACTGTGGACCCAGAGATGTCCAACTTCCTAGCTGGAGGTTCAACTTTAAACAGCTGCGCAAAATTGCCAGCCCAGCAGGTCACAATTGCAGTGTAACCCTGAAAGGACCGTTTCATAACCAGTCCTGACTGCAACTCTCCGAAGAACAGATTCAAGAACAGATTTGTTTAATGCTTTGATTTCTCTGAAGGCAGGACGTGGGTCGCTAGGCCATGGATGGTAGGTCACCAGATTCCTCTAACAAATGCTTCCTCATCTGCCCTCAGAGCTTTTACAGCCATCCTTCTCAATTCCCAGTACAGATCGGAGTTGCCATAAAGCTGTAAGCTGTGACTCTATAGAATATCTAGGGTGCCCTGCAAGATGAAACACCTACTACTGGGAACACCAGAAACACCAACACAACCCTCAGCAATCTTCAGGGTTTAGAGTTAACAGTCTCACCCAAGTCTGCAAGTTCTTCACACAAACTGCATGCAAACTCAACGGGCCACCGCCCGTTGTACACCGTGTTACTGTATCTGCCACCGCCCTTTGTACACCGCGTTACTGTTTCTGGCACTGCCCGACGTACACCGCTTTACTGTTTCTGGTACTGCCTGTCGTTACACCGCGCTACTGTTTCTGGCACTGCCCATCGTGCACCGCTTTACTGTTTCTGGTACTGCCTGTCGTTACACCGCGTTACTGTTTCTGGCACTGCCCGTTGTACACCGTGTTACTGTTTCTGGCACTGCCCGTCGTACACCGCGTTACTGTTTCTGGTACTGCCTGTCGTTACACCGCTTTACTGTTTCTGGTACTGCCTGTCGTTACACCGCGTTACTGTTTCTGGTACTGCCTGTCGTTACACCGCGTTACTGTTTCTGGCACTGCCTGTCGTTACACCGCTTTACTGTTTCTGGCACTGCCTGTCGTTACACCGCTTTACTGTTTCTGGTACTGCCTGTCGTTACACCGCGTTACTGTTTCTGGCACTGCCCGTCGTACACCACTTTACTGTTTCTGGCACTGTCCGATTTTTAGACATATCCCCATTCCTGTGGTGATTCTGTCATTAAATATTTTTCAAAACTGACAGTGAAGCTCATGTTAACTGACCACAAATGTCTGACTGTACATCATTAGTAAATAAGTATTCCAGGTTTGTGTGTGGTGGTCTTTTGCTACCTTCACCATTATTGGTGCCGACATAGCCACACACACCACAGGAAAAATGCTTGTCATCTGTGGTGTTTGCCCAATTGCTGACAGAGTTTAAATGCTGGTAAACAGTAAAATCTGTTTTTAGTAGCAAAGGGGTATAACTCCTAAATCAAGTTATAGAATTTTAATCAAGCAGGTTTTCCTGTTTGATGAGAAAGGGAATCAATAAATGGACATCAATAATTAAAATGGCTATGAGTTGAGATATTGCGTTTGATGACCTTTCATTTTGTCTTCCTTTTTGCATTCGGGGCAGAGCACACCTGAGTAGGATGCATTTCAGGAGCACAAATCAATTGAGGAAATTTGAATAAAACAGGGTTAAACTTGCATCTTCCACAAACAGAACCATTAGAGTACCGAATGACCCTGGACGGACTTTATAACAGCATAAAATATTAGTAAGAATTAAAGTAATTATATCCTGAAAATACTCATTTCTGTCTGAGCTATGAGCAGTCTTGTTTCTGGTTATGAAATACTTGTGAGAAATCCTGAGCTTTTTTATTCACAGAATAGGTAATTGTTTTCTTTTTTTATTTTTTTACACAATTAAGTTTTTTAAGCAGTTCTGTGTGTTTATGTTGAGGTTTTGGAGTGTGCTAATCTTTTTATATGGAGCAGTTCTCGAACAATAATGCTCTATCTGTTTATTAAATTGTTAAAGCGACGTATCGAAAGTTTCGTATTTTTTTTTATTCATTCATGAGCAGTAGTACTGTGGTCTATGTAACCTGCGCCATCCCTTTAACTACTGAAGGAGTTTATTTCATTTTCTGTCCAGTACTGAGCCAGGAAGCCCTCTTAGAAGGCACTAGGAAAACTCACCCTGGGCGAGAAACCAGTCACTCACAGGGCACACCCAGCCAAATGCTCTGGGCAACACAGGAGCAGCTCGCATGGACCAAATGTGCCACTGTCTATGTAAACTGGATGACCTGGAGTATTGGGGAGAACATGTAAGCTCCACAACACACACACACATACACACACAAGTTTGTTCCCATATCTTAGCAGGGGCTTTCGATTCATTTCTATGTGTAAGACACTAATCCCAACAATGACAACGTTAACGCCTACCTTGCCCTAACCTTAACCATAACTAAGCAACACTTGGTCCGCACAATGTGATATATACATAACCCACACACACGCAGCCTGGGAAGATGCTGAACCCACACCTTTGGTGGTGTTAGGCTAATACACTATCCGGAAGCCTGTGTAGCTCTGTTCGAAAAGCAATTAAAATTCCATTGCCTCCAGCGACCCTTATATGAAGTCTCATGTAACTTTGTGCTTTTGTTTAGATCAAATTTATTTTTTGGATTTTTTTTCCTCTTATACCCCAAGTCTATATTAAAAAGCGACCTTAAAAGACCATAGTTATTATGAATAAACAGTAAACCAATACCGATCCACTTTTTAATCACAAAATGATGAAGGCTGATGTCACTCCAGCTACAAAGGGTGGTAATAAGGTGTTTTTTAAGTGGAGACTTACAGCGGCAGCTGTCTTTCTGCAGATAGAGATGTCTGCCAAACATGCTGGTGACCAAAAGTCATTTCTTTATTAGAAAGCTGCTGCGAGTCTCACCTCCTAAAACATTTAATCACGTACCAGACAACCAGATTTGGTTTGTCGTGCTGCAATGTAAGTCCTTAAAAAAAATCGTAGTCTAGGGCCATCGACATACTAATTACGATTCTTGGGTCAAAATTTTACGAGAAAATGTCTACCTTGTCATTACACCGTGATTGCGTCATTGCTGACGAGTGATGGTCCCAATAACAATGCGTTCAGTTTGTCCAGCATGTTTCCACCCTGCTGGCAAGAACTGAAGTAGGTCTGGTGTCTCACCTTTGACCAGGTCATGGTCATGACCCCAGCTGGTTGCCCCTAAAGGTTCCCCATTGTCTTAATGGTGGTTAACAGACATGGTGCCTGCATTATGATGCTGGGGTGTGTCATCACTCACCAAAGCAGAGCACTGACTCACCACAGCTTCCGCAGTTTTCTTCCCTCTCGTGTAATTCCACAGCTGGAGTAGTTCTGTTTCGTTGGAACCCGGTTCTGCTGAAACCGCAACACTGATGTTCGCCATATTCATAAGTAAATGGTTGTGTCAGCTGGCTATGTCGACACCCCCCCAGACGATGGAGCTGTAGGCAAGCTTCCCACAGGTGCCCCCCATCCCAAGTAGAGTGAAATTGGCTTGCTATAACAATGCCCCCTTACTGTAGATGATGGCACCCTAGGTGGCTGCCAATAGGATTGGCCAGCCCTGCATCTGAAGATGTGGGAGTCTCAGGGCAGCTGTACAATCTAAGACCCGCCAGCTAATGAGCCCAAATTTACTGGCATGCAAAGTAAGAAAGTGGGAGTTTTGGAGAGGTTTGTGGTGTATTGTACTGTCATACTTCCTGTGCTCGTGAACGAGAGCAAATTTCAGGAGCACTTCAGCTCAATCTGCATTCTACCAGTGGCAGGGTGCTTTGATGCATTTGACAAGCTGTTACTAAGTGGTTCTGTGAAACCTTGGATTGTTATTTATTATTTTTTTATGCATAATTACAAGCTCCTAAAATATATTTACATGCCATCCTTCAACTACAGCCGAGAGTCTTCAAAAAAATAAAAAAAGGAACCGAAGGCAATCTGTTCAGTTGCAGTTGCAAGAATTTTCTGTTCTCCTCTGGGGCTGCGGTGGTCGCAGAGCCCACAGGCATGTGCTGTCAGACAGAAGGGCCAATTGCACAAGCTTAGCCAGAATCCGAAGGCTTCTAGCTGTAAACAGTACTAGCCCCATCTATATTAGAAACCCCTGTAATCTCTGTATCCATTTATTGTGCTTAATCCTATCATTTTCATCCAAATTCTAAGCTTTCACATTTGACTTAATCGATCATGAGTGCTGTGTTTTCAGTCTTAAAGTCTTAAAGGTGTTATACAATATAAACACTACGTAGGTCAGGTGCATAAAGGTGTGCAGTGTATGACCCAAGAATGAAATCACATAACTGTTTTTAATTGTTTGTCATATAAGATTACATTCAGAAGGTCTGAGGTGCCACATTCAATGTCACTAAGCACTTCACAGTTTCTTTATGACTGTCACCGTACTTAAAAGGCTTTAAAGGCTTATTAAACTGAATTGTTATTTAAAAATTTATTTTAAATTGATTGAAACCCCCTAGAATTATGAATTCCGTATGTATATTCTGGGTATGTTTGTGGCGTGGCAGGCCACATTTGTCTTAGCCTTAATTATACTACACACTCTGAGTGTAATTGGAGAGAAGGAAGCCATGTAGCATTTAAGGTCACTTCCCTGGATTCTCATTCTCACATTCAGCTCTGGAATTTTCCAGGAGATTATGTATCATGTCCTAAGTTGATCTGTAGATATTTGAAAAGCAAACAGCCTGACAAACGGAGGACTAGGAAGCTTTAGCACAAACAACTGCCCATCTGCAAAGGTACAGCAGTCTTGATTATCCTGACGACGGTCACCAGCCCCTCTGCTGTGAGTAGCTGCTCCAGGAAAGAAAAACAGAAACTTTGCATCCCTTTATCACTCGCCAGGCGTAATGTACTTTATCAGTGCTTTCCACACTTTTCACAGATACTTTAACAAATGATGCAATAGGATGGTCTGTCACTGATATCGGTGTTGACACGCAGTCTAAAGCTTAATATAATATTTACCTCCTACGGCATCTACTTGTCTTTGCAGAGTCTGTCTGTCTGTCAGTCAGTATGTCTGTCTGCCTGCCTGTCTATAAATGAGTCTGTCGTTCAGTCTGCCTGTCTGTCTGCCTGTCTATCAGTCAGTCTGTATGTCTGCCTGCCAGTCTGCCTGTCAGTCAATCTGTCTGCCTGTCTATCAGTCAGTCTGTCTGTCCGCCTGCCTGTCTATAAGTCAGTCTGTCTGTCAGTCAGTCTGTCTGTCTGCCTACCTGTCTACAAATCAGTCTGTCTGCCTGTCTTTCCATCCATCTGTCAGTCCATCAAATGAATGTTACAGTAAGATGTGGCCATTTAATAGATTCCTTCCTTGTTCATTGGAGTGCTGTCTTATTGGCACTTCCTGCTTTATTCACAAGGGCCCAAACTTATGGTGACCAAGGCTACTCTTGTCTCTGCTTTTCATTAATGACAACTATTATTGTGATAATCCCTTTCACATTGAGCTGTTTGTAATTATACTTTAGTGTATGCTGTTATCATTCGAGAAGAAGAGGCCTGGCATGATGTTACTGGAGGTGGCAGAACCCTGGTTTTCTCTGGAGACCTTCTTGATCTTCATATCAGAAGGGAACAATGAGTCATGAACTGGGGTGGGATGCATATGCAGCCCTGCTGAGTGTCATCCAGGTGCATTCTGGGAGGTCTGAGCTGTGGTAGGTCCTCTGAGCATGCTGGGATGCCTGTGTCGTGGTGGGTCCTCACAGCATGCTGGGAGACCGCGCCTCCTGACAGTACTCCTTTGGTGTGCTACTTGCTGCTTTTGTGGGCTTTACACGCCTTTCCTGCCTACGAGCTCATCAGCTGTTCCTGCCTGCATGTCCAGGCCATAAGCCCTTGCAGTACTTTTATATTGAGAAACGTACATTTGTTTGCCTGACCTTAGTACCAGTCCATCACAGGGCACAGGGCCGGGGGACATCCTGGATGGGATGTCAGTCCATCAGAGGGCACAGGGCTGGGCGACACCCTGGATGGGGTGCCAGTCCATCACTGGGCTGGTGTACACTCTGGACATGATACCAGTCCGCCACAGGGCAGAGGGCTGTGGTACACCCTGGATGTAATGCTTTGAGAAAGGAAATTGAATCAGTGCCATTTATTCTGCTTTGGTACAATCGAGGCAGATATTGTAAGCTACCTGAATAGACAGAGAGAAGACGCTAGGTACCCCTGCCATGTGTATGCCTTTTGAACTGTTTATGTACTGTTACACCGCACCTACTGTCTATTTACTATTAAGATCATAAATGCAATATGGAACAACATGTACTAAAGCCAGACACACATGAAAACAGAAAAATAATAAATAAACGCATAAATGTCCCATTGTGACAAAATATCCGAAGGGGAGCGGTAGAGATATTTATTCAGTGTGATGGTGTCATTAGTGAACACTCGACAGTGTGGTGCTGTAAAGTCACCCGTGATCCACTTTTTGGTTCTGCTGGTGACAGCGACCCCCCCCCGGCTGCTTCCTCGGACTACGGCGCCTAAATCAGTGCTGGCATCTTGGCAGACGCTCTGCTAGACAGAGCGGGGGCCCTGCGGAGGAATCCTAACTCCCCCACAAACACTCTCATGAGCCTCGACATTCATTCCACATCTGACTGCCAGTGAAGAGGTTCTAGGAGGACTCTGATCAGATTTTAGCAAGCTCTCCCTGCTTGTTGACCCGGAGAGCTAATAAGAGCTTTCAAATGCTGGGAAGTTAGCTGACGCAAAGCACACAGGGCCTGTATTTATTGCAGTCCTGAATTTGAATGCGAATTTACTGTGTATAATGCATTGCATGCATTAAGCAAATGGTTTTAAAGCCATTTTGAAACAATATCATGTGTGCTGCAGTGGGTGACATTGTTACCCACCTCTCCTCCCGGTTGTGGATTTGAATCCGACCTCCACTGTTCGTATGTGTGTGAGACGTTCACATGTTAAGATAACAACATAAACATCATCGATCCCAAGGGTAAATTCCTGTGTATACACAAGAGGCATGTGAGATACAGATCAGCATATATTGTGACGCAAAGACAGCCCATCTAGTGCCGACAAGTCAACAAAATGCAAACAGATTTAAAAGGTAAATAACACACAAACAGAATATCCTGGAAAAAAAATGATTAAGGATTAACAGATTTTTACTGCATTGAAGTTGCGAGGCTTTCCTGACGTGTTGTGGCTGAGGGTCGGGGGGTGACACACCTGGAGGGGGCACCGAAGTGCCTGATGGCAGCAGGCAGGAAGGCCCCCACTGGCTCTCCTCAGTGCACCGTGCCGGAATGAGCTGGGGCTCCAGGATAACATCCCATGGAGCGTGCCTTCCATGGGCCCGGGGCCAGCCCGTGGTAGAGCTGGCCTTCCTGACGACATTGTTCAGCCGTTTGGCTTCTCCTGGACTGATGCTGCCTCCTCCCAGCAGAGCACAGTGCAGAGAAGCCCACCGGCCTCGATGGACCGCTGGAAAATCCTCAGCAGCTGCTAGAGGCTTCAAAAGCCGGAGCTTTTTCAGAGAGTTCAGTCTGCGCTGGCCCTTCTGAGCAGTCCAGCTTGCTGTTCAGGTGGATCCCCAGCTTCCTCTGTGTCCCCCCAGATGGTTATGGTCTCAGGGGCTCCCTCTTACACCAGCAGTCCACTGCCAGCTCCTTCATCTTGCTGATGTTGAGCTCACATTGGCTTCCCTCCATAATCCAAAGACGAGCAGCTAGGTGAGCTGCCATCTTCGCATTTTGTATAGCCCAGTGTGTAATTGGGGGTGTTTGCACCCTGCAATGGACTGGCATCCTGTGCACGGTGTAGACCTGCTTTGTGCCCCCTGTTGCCTGGGAGGGGCTAGATCATACCCCCCCCCCCCATCACATACTGTATACAGTATTTTTGGAGGATCCATCGTGATTTGTATGGATTTAATAATGTGGTAAAATGACAGAATGTTGCCTACAAACATAAAAATGGGTGATTAATAGAACAATTCAGAGAGTTAATTTAATTACCTAGAAGGGAATATAACAAAACAAATATTGTACAAAATGACAAAAGTGGCAGTAATGCAATTAGTATAAAACCCTGTTATTGTCACAGTGTGGTGCAAACAGATATGTCGGATTGTCGCTGCATTTTCCCGGCATTACCCCTAACGGCCATGGCTACTGTTACTGTTCCTGTCTAAACCTTTTTTGTTCAGTAGGATACATTATCCTGATAAAATACCCCATTTCATACTAAATTTAGGGTATAAAATGGATGTCTAGAATATCGCAGAGTAGATGTTGTTACAGTTCTTCCCGCAATGGAGTCTAATAGCTCCCTCCAGCATACACAGCTCAAAGAATCTTGATGTTTCTCTTTAAAATGTCAGCTTCGCTTGGATGTCGCTAACCAAACGAGAAAGGGCACTCTGTTTTCTCATTGTTGGGGGGGGGGGGGTTCTTGGCTTTTTGACCTTATTCAGTGAAGTCTGCCTCTTCTGCTACCCCAAGCCTCTGCCTCTCACACTTTAACCTTTGCAGTTTAAGCCTGGTATTTTGTCTAAAATAAAACACATTTTCATCCAGTTGTTCAAATGTTTATTTTCCTGGAACAATTGCTGGTAAGTAGTATGGGAAGCATACTGCAGAGCCGTCCGTCCTGGCATTAAATCAGCAGCTACCAAATTACCACTGCAAGCCCGGAATGACCGCATTTCTTGCTGCCCTCTCATGTATCAAACATGGCCATTACATTCTGGAAAGTGTTTTTAGGGGTCTTAGTAAGATTTATGGACTTCAAAAGGTGACTGGTGAAGGGTACTGTGGCTGTCAGTTTACTGCAAGGGGAACCTTCAGCTTCAACCAAGTCCCAGCTAGCAAAGTCAAGTTTGTTAAGTGGCCAGGCGGTATATAGAATCAGTGCCTCAGTACTTCACCTGACATCACTCAGAAAAAGCAAGTGACATTAGAAGAGGTCCCCAGTAGCATTGTATAAATGATATCAAATACAGCTGAACGTATACATTTGTTAGTTCTCGACAGTATTGAGTAAATTTTATATAGAGGCTAATTTGAAATATTCATGCAATCCACTTCTGTAAATCTGTGGCGTGACTGTCACATGGAGCGGTATTGGATGGTGTGTGCCTCTTTGAGTTAGCGCTGTGGCTGTGACTGCAAGGTTGTTGGTTCAAATCCCATGACTGTCAGAGTAACATTTCGGGCCCTTGAGCAAGGCCCTTAAACCCAGTTGTTCCCAGGATGCTTCTTCTTCAAAGGCATGTTTTTGTCCACACCCACAGCTCCAGAAACATGACCGTGAGGACCAGGAGACACCTAGCAACTGGAGAACAGAGGAAGAGATGGCGACTGAGGCCTCCATTCTAAGGAAATATTTTGACCAGGCCTAACAGGTATCGGAGCAGAAGGGCTCAGACACATGGCCAGGTCTAACTTTAACTTTAAACTCACTACGTGGTTATCATTTTCCCCATCTACAGCAACCCTGGATTCTTCTTCGTGGTTAAACTTTGCAACTGTTAGCTGATAATGAGATTCGACTGGAAAAATATTGAAAAAGTATTAAAATTCTGTTTAAATATGTTGTGTGTTCTGATTTTTATCTTTTGCACTTGTGATAAATTTTCACGACCTTCCTAACTTCAGAATGCGAGATCTCAGTGGTCTTTCATTTAAGATGCACCCACAGGGGAGATTCTCCTGTCAGCTTTAGGCCGAGCACAGAGCGTGATGGAACCTCACTTAAACTGACCTTCTGGCACCGTGCCTGCTGCTCCCAAATCTATGGAACAGCTCCGACCTGAGCTGCTAGGTAAATATAAAGATTTAAACATCCAGTGGAGAAGCTTGGTTTTTATGCTAGATTGCCATGTATGAATACATCTGATAAACTAAATATCAGCAGGATGTCACACCCAAGGCCGTCAGTGATATAAAGGAATAGAGGGATAAACATCATTTCTTTAAAAAAAAAAAAAAGTATTCTTATGTAAACAAGAGGGCTCTGAATGGCAATGGTGCTGTTTGCTCCTGCCCATATGGATGTGTTTGCAGTACAGCCAGTTCAAATTGAATTAAGAAGAATCATAATAAAGGTGCTGGTAGGCTAATAATGACCAACATCTGCTCAATGGCTCTGTTAAAAGACTGTTAAGTCACATTCATTGTGCCAGAGGAGAGGACTTAAGGTGCTGATGATTAGCAGAAAGTAGCTGATAAGCCTTCAGACACACCATTTCCTTACCCTAATGGGCAATTTGCATGCATTTGTTTCCCCCATGAAAAGATAAATTTATAAATGATCCCCTCTTGTGGAAAACTGTTCAAAGCGGTTCGGGCAGGCGCGGTGTACCATCCAGCGTTAATCTTCGTCGGCGAAGTTACCACACAGGCGCTGGGGCTGACTGGCTCAGGACGGAACTCTCCGCTGGGCAAAACCCTAATCCCCACAACGACAGCCTTAACCCCTAGCCAGCCCTAAGCTTAGCCATAAGTACCCGAACAAACAAGACTTCTGCCATTTTTAGTTATTGATCATGTCTCGCATTTTAATTTGAGCGCAGAATTTGTATTTAAACACACACAACGTTTTTTTTTATGTGAAGTTATTTTTGTGTCATAAGCACGCTGTGTCGCCTAGTCTGCGGTGAGCGGTGACTATCAGTGCCAGGCAGCAATCGCAAAGTGGGGATGCCGGGGACGGCGAGAGCGCGCAGACGGCGGCGCGGAGCTGCGGGACGGCCAGCCGCCACCGGCCACGCATGCTGCGGTAGGCGCGCTCATTTCACCATTATTAACATTTCATCTTGGGCCGATGCTTTGTTCCCTTATACACGCCAGTGCGCTGGCTTTACGAGCGCAGCGTGTGAGAAACAGATTGCTGTCAATTTGTTTCGGTTTTTATGAAAACTGCGTATGTGCCTACTTAGGAAAGCGATGCTAAACTGGAACGCTGCACTGTAATATTTGCGGTAGATTGTCTATTCCGAAAAACACGTACTGTACACGCAGGTTTGCGGATCGATAGAGAAACGACAGTGCGCGCAGACAAAATGATCGCTCCGAGAATTGGTTACTTTACAACTTTTCTCTTTTTTGACGTATTTGATTATTAACACATCGACACGTAATATTTTATGCTGATGATGTTTATCATTTAGCGGTTGTGAACATTTCTATCCGCAAAATTTGATGGTAATTTCTGAATTAGATATTACAGAAACATGGTTTATAATAGGCTGCACCGCGGAACCTTTAGACCTAGTAAATCTGTGGTGTGTGTATATATGTGTTTATTACTTAAGTTATAAGTTATACTATATATAACTTATATAATTTTAATATATAAGTAATATATTAATATAAATTAATATATGTAATATATGTACAGTGGTGGCCAGAATTATTAGAACACTTGGCATATTTAAATGGTTTCAGTTAGTTTTGTTAAATTGGCCATTAAAATACTCATAAAATAAATGAAATATCTACAAAGTGATCATTATGCTCAATAAACAATAGAATAGAGGCTTCATAAGGAGAATCACTGCGCTAAGTCCGGACCTCAACCCCATCAAGCACATTTGAGGAGAATAAACTGGACAGATCTATTGTACATTTAAAAGTAAGCCTTTGGCTTGAGTTGCAGAAGGCATGGGATACCATTAGTGCTGAAGTTCTCAGGAAACATATTGACACTATGCCAGAGAGATATGCTGCTGTAATTGCTGCAAAAGGTGGACATACCAAATATTAAAGTTAAAAGTGGATAAAAACAGTANNNNATTATGAAATGAAATCATGTTTTGGAGGCAAAAAAGTCAACATTTTCAGATCTGTCAGGTGTTCTAATGATTTTGGCCACCACTGTACACTTTCACGTTCTCTGTAAATATTAGCCTTTCATATATGAAACGTGATTTACAGCGCCAAACGAGCCTTACTGTTTGATTTTATTTTTGTTATTTGCACTTCAGAGGGCATACGGAACTGGCATCAAACACCTGGGCGGCCTCATCCTTAATAACCCCCCAATAGAAAGCTATACAGATCTGATTGGAGCGCGCAGTGGGGGGACGCAGGGACCGTCTGGGGGTCCGAATCTGGGAACGCTACGTATCCCTTCAAAATGAGACTTTATGTGGAAGACAGCTACTTTACTGCAAGTGTAAATTAATTTTTATTTGTGCAAACTTTAGGATTCAGTTACACTGTTCTTGCAACATCTTTGCACCAAAATAAATAAATCATCCCTCTCATTTTCATTTTTAGCAGCTACACTAAAATAATGGATTACTGCATTTTAGCAATGGCTTTCCCACCGAAATAACAGGTATGATGTCACATCGCAACATTGCCGCAAATAAGCACGAGGCAGGGAACCTGAATCATACCAATCTCATCTCAGCTTTGTAATATATATTTTTTTGCTTTTAACAATATTAAAATTAAATATTCGAGCCATGTAATTTACTTAGATGTCTCGACCACTGGAACCAGAACTGCGGCTGAGTAACGTAAAAAAAAATACTGCAAATTGTGTTTGATCTAATCAAGTTGTAAAACATTCATAAATTTTATAAAAATGACATTAAGTGTGAAAGATGCCCTGAAGCTGGTAATTCACAATGTAAAAGTAAGAAATCAAGCCAAATCAGTTCCATTTTATTATTAAATGTACTCACATTACAGAAAATGATTGAGCACAATATTAAGATTCCTATGCAAACCATGCAGTACTTACAATGCTAAATCATCCTTCCTGTGTTTCACTGGCGCAATGATCACAGGTGATTTTTTTCCATGATTGCAATATGAAATTATTACACGATATTAAAATTGGGTATCCTAAAAGCATTCTGAATATAATTAAGCATTTACAATGTATTTTAAATATATTAGATTTGCTGTGGAATTTCAATTAAAACACACAGGTCAGCATTTCATTATACAGATTTCACAAGGGCCATTATTTACTAATGTGTGGTTTAATTACTTTTCTGACACTATTATAGGTCTTAATGACTAATATATATTACAGAGGATTAAGTGATCATTGCTACAGCAGCATAATGAATGTTTATTTACTGGTAGCTGGAGAATAATCTTTAAAAGTACTATTGTGTAGTAGCTTAATAAAAACAAAGTTTTTCATGAATACAGAAAGCATTTATTCAGCTGTCAGGTGATCTTATTTATCGAATGACTTTCTTATTGGTTGTCCTTTCTTTTCAGAGTCGCACACTAATGTAACACTTTTGATAAGGTGCAGTTCAGCTCCAGTGCTACACTGGACATTGAAAAATGTGCCGCATCCCGATGAAAACCAAACTATAAGCGAAAAATTGCAGAGCTGCATATATTTTTCTATACCCATCAATTTTCAAAAAATAGTTATGCAGGTGAGGGGTCTGTTAGTTTCTCTGTGTTTTTTTCCCCGTGGCTTTTATCTTATGAAAACTCACACAATGTACATTTAAATGGAACCTTTCTATAGCTGCCAAGATTCAATATGATCTTGGATTATGAACAAAAACCAATAATGCATTGACAATGCGATGTCTGTAAACTCCATTCAGAGTGTTGTACATAATACATACCGATTTAGTGCATGATAACCAAATTACCATCACAGATTACGGCGCCTCATTCAGTCTGAAGACAAGATGGGTTTTAAACGTTTGGCAATACATACATTTGGAGTTCTTGTAGCATGTGGACATGTTTGTATGGGTCAATATAAGTCTTTTTAAAACACTGTGCCCTGCGTTCTCAGATGATTAGGGGAATCGGCTCATCGAACATACAGCACCATCATATAAACAATACTTGCATCTGAACTGGTTTACATTCTTTATTACTAGTGATCTGCAATGGATGCAACGAAGACACTTTGCCACTATGCCACTGATGGAGGATGGATCACTAGTAAATAGTAATAGTAATAGTTCAATAGTAAAGAACATCAGGAATCTGAGTTTGGGCACGATTATTAAATCTTTCACCTCACCAAAACGTAACCTTGATACGGTATTGTCCTTCCATGTAGTGCAAAGACTTTATTTTAAATTTCTTTAAAAAAAATATGTCAATAGAACATGCTGCTACTTGTATTTGTTAAGAGGTATGCAAACCAGTTGCACTCAGGATAAGCAAAGATCCAATTGCTTATTTATTCATCATTTCAGGATGACTTATGGGTTTCCCACAGGGTTCGGCAGTCACATTTTGGCATATACTGTACAGCACGTGGTCACAAGTAGAGAAAGACTGTATTTTGCGTATGAAAAAGAGGGATGTTACACAGAGTACTCCACAATGACACGCATTTGGAATATCACACTAGTGAATTTATGGAATAACTTAATTAATTTAATTAAGTTAAATAATTTATGGAATTTATGGAAAAAAGAACCCAGGATGGGGCACCAATCCATCGCAGGGCACACTCACACGCTACACAGTCACACATGCACAGCTATGGGCAATTTGGTAGCTCCAGTTAACCTCAGCATGTTTTTGGACTATGGGGGGAAATGGAGCATCCAGAGAAAACCCCATGGCGACACAAGGAGAACGTGCAAAGTCCATACACATGGAGCAATGGCGAAGACTCTAACCCTGGTCCCAGGGGTGTGAGGCACACGGTGCTAACCGCTGCATCGCCGTGTTGCCATTGCAGCAATCATCTAAATAAAATAAAATACCCAAGTTTAGATGCGTTAGTCACTCATACTGTATATGTTTATATAAAACAGGGGTGGTGTGGTAGCCTCAGATCTGCAGGGTTGTCGGTTTCAGCCGTGTTTCTGCCCTGTCAAAAACGTTTACATATTCTGCCTGTGTTATGTGGCGTTTGTATGTTCTACAATTGTTGTGTGGGTTTCGCATGTTCTATGTCTGTTATGTGGAGTTTGCATGTTCTCCCCCTGTTGTATGCAGTTTGCATGTTCGCCCTCTGTGTTCCGTGGAGTTTGCATGTTCACCTCCTGTTCTGTGGTGTTTGCATGTTCTTCCCCTGTTGTGTGGGGTTTGCATGTATCAGGCAGGTTTCGTCCTGCAGTGTACAGATGCAATTGGACTTATTGTTATTACTAAAACTCTATTAGTGTTTGTGTACAGTGCTCTCTTATTCACTGACTTTCCACCCAGGGTGCCCCCCCGCCTTGTGCCCTGTGCTGCCTTGGATAGGCTCAAGGTGACACTGACCAGTAGAAGCGGTTGGATGGATCGATGGATATTATGTAAATCGCTTATTCGAAAATGCAAGCTAAGGGCAATTTAGCATCATAAATTCACCTGAACTGCTTGTTTGTGTACGGTGGGAGGAAAGGCAGGGGTGCAGCCATGCGAGCGCCGCACAAACACAGCTGGATTCCAAGCTGCCAGCTTGGAGGTGCCAAGCCGCTGTGCCACGCCGTCAGGGACCAGGGCCACCGAGCTGAAGATGCAGCCAACAACCTTGCAGCCAGGCCACGTATGACTGTGTTCTTCACAAATTCTTAATGAAAATTGCTGCACATGTATCTGTGAATCATGCATATGTAGTCCAGGTGGATGGCACAGTGGTTTGGTGGGTAGAGCTGCTTTCACACCTACTTGGGGGTTTGAGTCCTGATTTCCTTTATCTCGGTAGAATTATCTCAGCGCTTTGCAGGTCTCCTTCCTCAGTCCATAGACATGCATTTAGATGGATTGCTGTTTCTGTGTTGCCCATTGAGTATGTGCTGTGCCATAGCTTGGCATCCGGTCCTGGATATTCCCCAGTCTCATGCTTCCTGGTAGAGTACCTGCTAGCGTCCTGTTCCGGATGTTCTCCAGTCTTATGCTTCCTGGTAGAGTACCTGCTAGCGTCCTGTCCTGGATGTTCCTCAGTCTTATGCTTCCCGGTAGAGTACCTGCTAGCGTCCTGTCCTGGATGTTCCTCAGTCTTATCCTTCCTGGTAGAGTACCTGCTAGCGTCCTGTCCCGGATGTTCCGACACCTTCTGCTTCCTTGTAGTGTACCTGCTAGCGTCCTGTCCCGGATGTTCCCCAGTCTTATGCTTCCTGGTAGAGTATCTGCTAGCGTCTTGTCCCGGTGTTCCCCAGTCTTATGCTACCTGGGAGAGTACCTGCTAGCATCCTGTCCCGGATGTTCCGACACCTTCTGCTTCCTTGTAGTGTACCTGCTAGCGTCCTGTCCCGGATGTTCCGACACCTTCTACTTCCCGGTAGTGTACAGTACCTGCTAGTGTCCTGTCCCGGATGTTCCGACACCTTCTGCTTCCCGGTAGCGTACCTGCTAGCGTCCTGTCCCGGATGTTCCCCAGTCTTATGCTTCCCGGTAGCGTACCTGCTAGCGTCCT
>JAODKN010000127.1:13495196-13508784 GCA_026774425.1 Petrocephalus zakoni | reverse complement strand
TAGAGCAGATATCTCTCCAGTTAGCCCTGAGCTGATATCTTGGAGGATGGCATGTAGAGCAGATATCTCTCCACTTAGCCCTGAAGTGATTTTTTGGAGGATGGCTTGAAGAATGCAGCTTTGGTTTCCAGACCTCTCCTCAGATCTCTTCCCCGGCCATTCCATTTGTTTGCTAATTAACTTAATTAGTTAATCAACTTTATGCAGTACTGACTAGCCAAATGAGTAGAGGAAGTGAATGAGTTGAAGAAATGCCTGAGTACATGGTAACAAAAAATACTGGATGACTTTAGGAGAGGTTTGGAAATGGCTAAGCTGACAAACTGACAGACATAGCATCTTAATTTTACACCAAAATAAACATAATTCAGGCATAATTTTCTATGGTGGCTTCCCTAACCTTGATCCCTATGCTACTGTACCTTTCCATATTAAACTTAGTGTTTTCTTTCTATTTGTTTTAATATCCATTTTGTTGTTTTTGATGCAGTTTGGTAGACACCTGTCAGCATGCTTAAAAGAGAACACTCCAGGTGTTGAGAATACAGTGTGGATTGTTTTTTTTTTCTTTTTTGCCAAATCTAACAGGCCCACAGTCAAGCTCCAGCTGGCTGAGTTCCCAAAGACTCTGGATGTTACTGTGGTGAGTGATTGAGGGCAGGTCATTAAGTAATCCCTTTATATAGAGTTTGTTTAGTCAACCAGTGCATTTTTTATTATGTCACAGTGGACAAGAGAGGGTTGTGTTACTGTGAAATAAAGTAAAATGAGCTTTTAATACACATGCACCATTATGAACTTTCTATAGAATCTTTGGGACACTGTCTGGCTTAAGCTTTAATATACAGTTTTTGCATTCGGTTTTTATGTAGCTGTACTGTTGGCTGCTTTCTGGTTAAACACTTCAAAAGACAATCAGTCCACTGGGATCCAGGAAAGACCACCTCAGACATTCCCCTTGGAGAAGCTGTCACCTGCTTGACAGCTGAAGCTTGGGACAGTTACAGAGAAGACCGTATTAAGAGGCCACTGTTGCGAATTGGTCTGTAATATGAAGCTGTGTGTGGTCACACTGGGGTTGATTCAGGATGTCATAAAATAGTCATATGCGCCTCTTATGAGCACCCAGCGATATTAATGTCAGTCTTTATTCTCAGGATTATGACGGGAAGGGTATATTAAGGATGGAATCGGTACCAATCGGAAAGTCACAGGCTGCCTGCACTGGCTATTATCTTATGATCTGTTATACAGTCTGTTCAATCTTAAGTTTACAATAAAAACTATATTATATTCTTACAGTCTCTTGTATAGTTGGTTATAGTTAGCTAAAGATTTGATAAATATTTGATTAACTTAGGACTCTGTGATTCCACATTGCAGCAGTTCTAACTTACGTCTTAGAAGGTTTATGGTATATAATAGGATTTATTTATATGAAAGGCCGGCATTTGTTGGTGGTCTCTGACTAGCAGCTTATTTGACCTGTTAAATCACAGTATAGGCTTGAGGTCTCTGGCTGTCACTGTATCCTACCTCAGTAGCCTCGATTCTAGACTATGTAGGAACATAGTGTCACATTACAGATACTGGTTATGGTACCCACTGCCAGTAACAAGGTCGCGTGAAAGTACTACAATATATGGCAGACTTAAAAGACAGCAACCTTTGGTTAAGTTGGTGAAGGAAACAATAAATTCTACATGTATGTAGACTAAACGTGGACAGATGGTTTTGTAGCAGAATAAAACCACCAAACCTAAATAAAGTTTGATTTAAATAAAATATTAAGCGGTAACTCAGGATATAAAAACAGTAACGCCCACATAGGTACAGTATTTATATTGAATGATCATTTATGCCTAGTTTGTCTATGGTGAATAATTCCATATCCATTCATGTGAAATTTTGCACAATGTTCAACCTTCTAGGACTACAAATCGCCAATAAAATCTCCTTCTTGATTTAGTGACAGGCGCTTAGAATATCGAGTCAGACCAATCTCGCATGTCCCGGCGTCCATGTCAGGACAAGTGATATGCTTATATCCTGGCCTCACTGAAGAGAAGAGGCTGTCTCACTTTATGCATCATATGTCTGTCTAGCTATCCATCTATCTATCTATCTATCTATCTATCTATCTATCTATCCATCTATCTGTCTGTCTGTCTGTCTATCTATCGATCTGTCTACCTATCTATCATAATAATAATACACCTCTGGGACCAGGATTCGAGTCTCCGCCCAGGTTCCATGTGTGTGGAGTTTGCATGTTCTTCCCATGTCATTGTGGGGTTTCCTCCAGGTACTCCGGTTTCCCCCTTACATTCCAAAAACCTGCTAAGGTTAACTGGAGCTACCAAGTTGAAGGTATGCTTGTGTTCTTGAATGGAGGGTGTGCCCTGCGATGGGTTGGCGCCCCATCCTGGGTTGTTCCCTGCCTTGCACTCGTAGCCTCCGAGATATCTAAAGATCTTTTAAATTATATTTTTTTTTATTACTGTACATTTCTTTTAACGATATAAATTTATTATGGTTAATTATCCATTCTATAATTCCACGCTGTGCTACAATTAACATAACAATAACTGACATTATACTGTCACTTTCCATCAATTAATGAGATATATTATGGTTAATGTGCAAAATATTACATTAAATCATGGTGTGATTCCGACACCCAAGACCTGAAGCTAAACATTATAAACCTAACCCACAGTTATCTAAAATATGATGCATCATATTCTACACAGAATATGGATCTACTTCCCTCTAAACACAGATCAACCTCCCTAGACATCAGTCCAAACAGCTGTCAACTTTATCAAAAAGAATTCTAAGCTGGCCAAAAGGGTAATGAAACCGCCATACATACCAGAAGCAGAGCGCAAAAAACATGAGCTACTGTCGCTCTGAATGGCCTCTCGTCATACACAATCCCATTTTTAATTCTCACAAAGGCTGTTTTTTTCTTGATGGGTAAGCCAAATCGATTCCTGGGGCAAAGCCACTCATCTGGAATGTTTATTGTGAAATACCAGCAACTGTGCACAAAATGGCTTCACGACAACTGATGGAAACGGAGTGGATTCAGAATTTCGTATCTGTGTTATCTGAGAGTCTATTGTTGTGTTTCTCTTTCTCCGCTGTTTTCGCTGTTTCCAGTTTGCATGAGCTGGTGTAGAAGTCATGTTCCTTTTAGCGACCGAAGCCACAGCGATATTTAGTTTTGCCAGCACAGAATCTGGTCATCGGAAAAAGGACACACATATTTCGCTCATTGGTACAGGAGACCACCCTTGGGGCTCCTAGGTTTCAGCGAATCATGTGGAGCTATGCGCTGCCAGGACCACTAGAGGTAACCCAGCCCCTTATTAGCGCGGATTCCAATAGCCTACTAGACAGTGCATAGTAATATAATGAGGTGTTTATGGCCTTGGTCTGACCCTGAGCGGAATGCGTGTTATGTCATTGAGCTGTTCAGAGCCCCTCTGGGTTAAAAATGCAACTAAGCCGCCGCTCGGATGGGTGCCAATCACTTTTTGGCAATGACAACACGGATCATGATGAATGCTGATGCAGTGCGGCCGCTGGAAAAACACGGCCTAACAACATTTTCCTCAGCTGTTGTGAATCTTGCCTTGATTTGCTTAGGCTGCCTCTTCTTTACAAATACAGTATATGGTTAGGAATTTTCAGTGCAAGGTTTCTCTTAGTCTCACCAGTGCTTGATGGGTACAGCTAACCTAGGATGCATAGAGAACAAATCGGAATCAAGTTATTTCGAGTTACATCAAGTTACATGTCAGGGTTTTAATCTCATGGATATCTAGCACTTTCTGTCACAATATACTGGCGATTACTACAAAAACACCATGACAGACTTTAAATAAAAAAAAATCACACTGTAAAAAATCAGTCAGCATACATATTGTTCAAAAGAGAGTTATAGCACACAATGAAGTTAACAGTAAAACTTATTTTTAATAACTTGTTCTATGTGAGTTAATATAATTTTAATTTGCCAGTTTAATTTATAAGTATGTTTAATGTTGAGCGTAAATTATGACTGTATTGAGTGTTTGTATGCCCTTGTTGTAGACATACTTTATAGCTATATCGGGATTCTAGCAAGTCACAGTCTACACCTACAGTCTACATGTCATTTTCATACTGTAACTGTAAGATATAAATAACCTCAGGTAAGACAGCTAAATTAATTAATCCATCCATCCAATTTTCATAACCACTCCCAGGTTCCCGAGTAAGGGCAGGGAATGTCCTGGGGGAGATGCCAGTCCATCCCAGGACCATTTCATTCATGCACAATATGGGCAATTCAGAGATAACATTACGCTGCATGGTTTTAACTGCAGGATGTAGCTGGGGTCCAACTTGCACACAGGCGTGTCAGCAGCAACATGCAGAACTGGGAAAGAGCATCAGCACCTAGACCCTGGAAATGTGACACCACTATGCTAAACCCTGAGCCAGGATGCTATCTAGAATGGCTTCATATACTTATCAGATACATTAGAGGTAAAGGTGCTCCAAGTCCATACCATAAAGCAGAGGAAACCAGGGAGATCAGGGCGAGATCAGGTAAACCTCACAGAGTCTGGGAAAATCAGAGACAGAGAGGAGGAAGCCTGGGAGATCAGGGCGAGATCAGGTACACCTCACAGAGTCTGGGCCCCCAACGAAAACACAAGCCCAAAGTTTGAAGGCACGGTGTTACCCTGACTGAGCCATCATCAAAATGTGAATTTTTCCTCAACATGTACATCTCCTTCTACTGCTGGAGAATGTTCTACCCCTCATCACTTTTCTAACAGTTTTGAGTAACACTTTTCTTAAGGGTGCTCTTGATAAGGCTACATGACACAAACATAAGTCCTTCATGACAGCCAGCGTATCTTGTCATAGGCATTTATAAAGGTCTGTTCCAGCGTGTGTAGCTGTCTTAAATGCCAAAACTGGGAACTCCTGTGTCAATCTGCACATACAGAACCGGAGATAAGATACAAGCCACCAGCCTCTGGAGGTGTGAGGCTACGCTGCTGTTCATTGTGGCCACGTGTAACCCTCTTTATAAAAGTATTCACCTTCTGTTTTACAGCTGGCTTTCATGTCAAATTATGTCACTTTATGTCACTCTGACACACTGTCACTCTGACACACATAACCTTTTATATCACTTGAATGGAAAAAGTGTCACAAAGCAAAAGCATAAACCTATGACAGCATAAACCTATGACAGTTGACATAGGTGCTACTGTATGTCAGCTTGACACAGGAGTTCCATATGTCAGTAGTTATTACACCACAAAAGTTGGAACAAACTTTTATAAATGCTTATGACAAGTTATGTCGGCTTTTGTAATGTAGCCTTATTTAGAGCACACTTAAGTAAAGTTTTACCCAGCTTTGTTGATGCAGAATTCTGCTCACCGCAATTTTCAGTTCACTTGTAATTAAACAGCATTACTGCCAGAAGGTATACTATACATTTTATTAATAATACTAATGTATTATACTAATGATGAAACAGTAGCTTGGAGCACACCATACAAATGTCATAAGTTGGCAAGGAAGAGTGAGTGGTGATTTTATCACATTCAGCTCAGTAAGGGCAGTTTTGTGTATTTAATGCAATAAGAAAATGAGCAAATGTGTGTTATCTGAAGGCAGGATACATCTCTGCAGAGAGTCACTAGGCTCCAGATGGGCCATTAGGACACCTTTTAAATAAATTTTCTTAAATGATCTTCTCAGGTGTAGCAGAGTCTGATCTAATGCCAGGTATCCACAGAGGTGGCATGGGTAGTAGTCATGTCTACTGAGGGATCTTTGTATTAAATGGTAGTTTGTGGTATGCATCTGAACGTGACATATGCAGAAGGGGGGGGGGGTACACATTATGAGAAGCTTGGCTTGGGCTCTTTATTTGAACTGAGGGAACATGCTACATTTACCTCTCCAACTGCGTATTTTGTAGACTTGATGTTGTTTCCTAGGTGATCAGCTGGGGGGCTGAGAATCACATCAAAATGCATTTAACAGAATTTACGTCCCCTGCATACGAAGACGGGATGATATGTAATACTGGGAGTTATCCAGTCAGTGTACTGGTGGTCGATCTTTGTTAAAAAACCCAAGTTGCTTGGAATAAAAGCTTTTTGGAAAAATGAAGTAAATCAATACATAAATATAGATTGTTCCATATGCTAAGAGGCAGAATGGCTTGCCATTAATTGTCTGGCCTCAGAAAGGAGTCTAGACTGAAACAGTAGCAATAACTCAATATTCTGCTCTCATGGCACTAACTTTGTGGGAAAAGTGCTTATGGACACATTGTTAGTGATGGGCTGTGATCAGTGCCCGGCCCATGTGCTAAGGGGGGTCCTGCAGAAACAGTGTTTCTTTCCCTTCAGCACCGTATTGAAAGAGAAAAGACTGAGTAACGCTGCACACAGAGAATCCATATTTCCCGAAGCATTAAACCTAACCCATATGGAGCATTACACTGCAAAGCTTAGAATTTATTGAATAACCTTAGACTGGACAGTTATGTCTATGGGCATCAGTGTCCCAGACCTGAAATGCAAAAATGATGGTAATGCTCGTAAATACGTCCCGTAATTTCGATGTCTTGAAGTTTCCCTTGGAATCAACAGAACAATGTTACATTTAAAAAATGCCAGTGCTCTAGATTCCTTTTGTGCTCAGTGTAATAACTTTTACTTTGTGAAGTCTAATGGACAACCCTGGAATGCAGCTGGAATGTATGTGTCTGTGTGCAGGATTATTTGGCCAGTACCTTTAGCTCACAAAGCACTATCATATCTGCTTTAACATCCACACAATGCTATGGCATTGAGCAGTAGCAGGCGGCCATTGTTTGTGCCTAAGGCCTCCATCAAGGACACGTTTGGAAAATAATAATTTAGACAAACAATGATGGTGTTGATAGAGTCTTCTTTTTGCAGTACTGCCAGCCTTTTACAAGAAAATGATTGTGATTTTACAGTAAATTTTAATTATATCTCCATGCAACGTATGTGCTCCATCTACTGGTGAGATATAAAACTTCTTCTACTCTGGTCAGTTACACAAGCTCTAAATTGAGGAGTTATTTTGTCATTATTTCATTTTATTTTCTTTTAACCCTTCAGCTGAATATGAGTTAGCCCCCTTACTGTTCTTAATATTTTTGTCCTATTCTCCACATTTTTTTCTGCTCATACATTTACGATTAGACTCGACTAATAAATTCAGTTGCTTGGGTTTTTGAATATTTTACATATTTTTTGAGGTATTCAAATGATAAATTATAAATATGAATATTAATGTTAGCAGCTGTGGTCAGTCTCAGTACTATAAGGGTGGGGAATTGCATGCATTTCCATAGCATAAACCTTCTAAATGACCCGTTCTATTCGGGAATTTTAATAGTGTACTATAGTCACGTGCTTTACAATATTATACACAGGGCTGTCAAACAAACGTTTATGTTTGTATGGCTTTAGGCGTATGTTAGGGACGGGGCTGCCGTCTGTTCCTGTCCCAGGGAGAACGAAGTCATTTCCCCACATTTATACCTGTTCCCCGTCCCGGCATTGTGCTTTTGTCCGAATCTGGCCTAGAAGTGGAGTGATTAGGTGCCCTTTGGTTATATATCCTTTCTCTCTGCTATTATTCCCTTGTCTGTCCCGAAAAGAGAACTACAAAAATAACATTGTAAATAATGCAGTGTTCATCATCCGTAAATTGGGTTACGTCAAACTAGCAGGCAGGAGAATTTCTGGTTGATTATTGTTCTTTGAAAATTTGATTTTATTTTATAATCATCATAAATTCCGAGAATTATTATCCATTAGACATTAACTGTGCATGAATCCGTTGATAAAAAATAAATATATATTTTACTGAAATAATGTGTGTCAGATTTGAGGATTTTATCTATTATCCTTTTCAAACACAATCACAGGTTAAGTTTCAGGTAAACAAAACACTGGGAACAGTGCATCCTGGTTAAGTTTAAAAGCAAGCCACTCTGTATCAATACAACTTGCAAAATATGACAATTGCAAAATTATAAATCGAGCGACTGAGTGACAAGTGTGCAGATAAACTCTGTATATTCAGTTATTTATTTTTTTACCAATCCTATTTAATTTTATCAACCATGATTGAATATGTAAATTAAAAAAATACTGAGAAACTGTCTTAAAAACATTCCAGCTGCCAGCTGCATGGTCTGCAAGGCGCAGTGGTGCTGGCGTGCCGCGCATTTGAAATGAGGCTGTTTCCAGTTTCACTTGAGATAAACCCTTTCTAATTGAGTTGCGGGACTGTTGGGGGAGAGTCAGAGGTCTGCCAGAGCCCAGCCCGCTTTCTGAATCCGTGTCAGCCCTGAGCAGCATCACCCACACATTCCATTAGCTAGTTAATACATTAAAAAAAGATAAACAAAAATTAAAAATTTAAAAATCCACACCCGTAATGTCAGGGCTAATTTATTTTCTCATGCAAACCGGTCTAAGGCGGGCCTGGCAGGCTAATCACTAAGGAACAGCACAGAGAGAGCACTGGTTGTCTCAGCACTGGGGAATGGCTGGAAGGTACAAACATTAACATGTCACCTTCATCTTTTTAGGGAAGGTTCACATGCTCCCGAGAAGTAAACATATCCTGAGTGCGACACGGACAGGCAACGTTTAAGACAATATAAGCAGGTGTATCTCCCAGCTGCTGCGTGTCTATTTTAATTATTTCCAAATTTAATTTATGCCATAGTGCAGCAGGGCAGTGCAGGGGGGGTCACAACGGGACCTCACACCTCACAGCTCCCCAGCTCTGTGTGTGCAGGGTCTGTGCTGAGATTTCCTCCGGGTTTGACCGCATCCTCCAACAGCAGGGTCAGGTGAAATGGTGCCTCTGAACAGCCCAGGGTGTATGCCCTGCAATGGACTGGCATCCCATCCAGGGTGTACCCCAGCCCCGTGCCCTGCAAAGGACTGGCATCCCATCCAGGGTGTACCCCAGCCCCGTGCCCTGCAATGGACTGGCATCCCGTCCAGGGTGTACCCCAGCCCCGTGCCCTGCGATGAACAGGCATCCCGTCCAGGGTGTCCCCCAGCCCCGTGCCCTGCGATGGACAGGCATACTGTCCTGGGTGTCCCCTGCCTTCAGGCTGACCCTAACCTTGATCAGGTGACTGAAGATGCATGTAGGCAGGGTGTGGCCAGGAGTTTTTAAAATGTACTCTGCATTTCCTAACACACACAAAAAACAACAATTGCATAAATACAGTACAAAAAAAATCATCTGCTGCTACTGGCGCATTACTTATATATATCTTACAGTCATTCGCCAAGGACAGTTGTTAATTAAATTTTTTTGAATATGCATCGAAAAACAATCTATTTATATCTCATCTGTAATGCAATTCCATGGATGGTAAGCCCAACTCAGGCCAACAGCCATGAGTTTCATTCTTTCCTAAAGCCTAAAATAGAGGGTGTGTGAGAGCCTGCAGAGGGGAAATGAGGCGGCCGCTTCTCAGGTACGGGTTTGAGCCGGGAGCATCACGCAGCTCAAACCCCATACAGCACGTGTAATGAGTTACATGTCCATGAAAGCAGAAATGGGATGGAGGGGCTGGCTGCTCAGAAATGCTGCCGGCCTTTAAGCTCTCACTTATAAAGCTCTCAGCAAACGCAACGCCAGCTCCCTGCTCTGCTCCAGGGATCTTTGCTGTCCCCTTCTGCCACCGCGTCCCGCTGTAGCCACCTTTCATTAATTGATGTGTACAGGAATACGCCCCTTTACACTGATATTCAGGTACAGTACTGGCTAATCAGCACCCCGTGAAGGTAAACAAGTTACTCTGCCGAGTTAGTGGAGAGAGGCAGGGCTACCTGTGACCAGGGGTTTGAGAAGTAAAACAGGACGTCAGTAACTGTCTGCGGAACAGAAAAAATAATTGTAACTTTTTAATCATGTTACTATTTATTTATTTATTCCCTGTAATTTTTTTATGGCCTGATACATTTAAATAGTCATGTATAAAAAGTTATGGGGAAAAAACAATAATTTTATTACAAAAAAAAAACAATTTCATACAACATGATGATAAAAATAAAGTTGTTTCATGCAGAATTAAGCTCTATTTTACCTTTTTGAACCTTTTGTTTGTTGATATGTACATACCCTTTGTGTCTTTTTTTAAACACTGACCCTCTGCAGCGAAATGCGACGTCTGTGCTGGGCAGACAATCCTAGCCCCAAATTCCCTGGAATCCACATATCTGTAGCTCACAGAATAACACAAATGTGTCTGATCAGAGCCCAGCTGTCCAAACACTGTACACTGACTCACCACGGGCACGTTTCAACCCAACAAAGGAATCCATAAATGCTGTGAAAAAGCCATGCCCGAAACATCTCTACATGCATGACAACCGCCTTTTTCTTAAATGCTGGTTTGTCTTTAGGGAAGTTCTGATAGCGGCATGTGCTCATGGAGATAACTACAGGGGGCCTGCATGTCCGCTTCTTGGGGAGTGTCAAGCTGGGCAGGAAGAAGGGACTCGTCCCGTTTCCAGGGTGATGAGTCACTGTCGCATGACTCATCATATGCATCAGTTAAATGTCACTCTTGCGGTGTAAGATGAGCGGTGACCAACGGGCCTTTAAGCCCGTATGGAAAGTTCCGCGTCTCCCGTTCCTTATTTCTAGAGTCCGCCCTCCCCCGAATGACATGGCGGCCTCCCAGGTTCACGCCGAGCGCGTTTACTGGCCCGCTCGGCCAATTCCACATGCCACTTTTTGTTTCTGTCAGGATCTCGTAAACCTCGGAGGCGCTGCAGCGCGAGACGTGCTTCGAAATCGAAGCTCGGCGATGTCAGGCATCGGTGTGGCACGCCGTGCGTCGCTCACGGCGACGCATAAAAACCGACTTCTCATCTGAATTCCTTGCATTACACTCTCCTGACATGTTCTATATCCTGTTACACACTGAGCTCCGCTTTTGATGCTCTGTTGTTTTGAATGATTATTTACCAAGCTATGAAAAACCCATTCAGCCAGACAAAGGTGCTGAAAAAGACTCCTCAGAGCCAAACCCAGAAGTAAACGCCGCTGCCTTCTGCGGAACCTGCCGGCGGAGAGCCTTGAACTTGGGTCTGTCTCTCTTGAGCACTTTGTAGCTTCAAACGCATCCCAGCGACCGGGAGCCCTCACAAAAGGAGGCTGGGAAACAAACAGAACAGTGTAACAGATCATTTGCATGCAACAACTCTGAAACATAAAGGATGAATGACAGAAGAGAAAAACCCGTCATTCAAATATAACGTGCCGGGAACTGTTTACATTGTGTTATTTCAGCAGCATGAACCTTGTAGCTGCATCCAAGAGGTGTGTGGGATTGATTAAGAGTAACAAAATAGATGTATGTCTGTGTTGCTAATAAATACTTAGGAACGACTTGTGAAGAATGCAGTGTGTCTGTATGTATGGCAGGGTAACCCTCCTGTACATGATGGTTGAATGAGTTATGGATGTGTTGGGGGGGGCTGAGGTGTCATAATAAGTGTGGTGCCCCTGAGTATGAAACTGTTAATTAAAACGTGAAATATCTAGAACGTTTTATTTTGTTTAATTCAAGAGGGATAATTATTTCTGAGGGATTATTATTTCTGCATTATTTCTATGACAGTGTCTTGTACACGCAGAAAGAATGTAATGCTATGACTTATAGGCACAGATGTTTTTAGATATTTTGGTATCAGAATTAATATCTTCATGTGCAAACTATCAAAGGCCCCTGTTTAAAATAGACTAACACCCATTTAAACACTGTACAATTTGCAGGTCATTAGCTAGTGTGTCAGATTCTCTCAAATGTCCCAGAAAATTGGCCACGTCACGTCTGAACACCTTCGACTCGCCCCACCCCGCGCCCCTCTCCCTCCATCTTCTGAATCCTCCTTAACGGCGAGATGCTATAAGCACTATAATAAAATGCTGTGATATCATGCTATAACCGCCAGTGACTGATTCCTTCCAGCTTGTTCCGGCACACGGCGGGCAGAATAAAATCTCCTTTCATCCCTCAGTCCTCCGTCAGGCCCTGGAGGCAGAGCCTCCCCTCCTTTGCTTAACGGCACCTGACAACTCAGCTGACATCTCAAACAGTTCTTTAATATATTCTTAAACCTCCTGGCATCTCTTTCCTGGCCCAAATCTCATGAATTAAGCATGGGCCCAGTCAGCAGTCGGCACAAGGGGGCGGAGGCGAGCCTCCATCTATCACTGTCAGGCCCTCCCCCCAGCCGACATAGCAGCACCAATACATACCGGCGCCCCCTGCAGTCAGTACCCGGTAATGCGGAGCATGGTCCTCGGCATTTAGCGAACACAGATCTTCAGGAATCATCGACATGTGTGTCCAGGTCAACATGATGTGAATGAGGAAAAGAAGACACCTCCTTTGCCCCATTATTCTTTTTATTGGGGGTGGTTGGGGGTTTTGACTCGGAGGAAGGGGGGCAGCAACCAGTACCATTCATGCTCATACGTTTCTCTGTAGTAAGGCATCACTGGAGCTGAATGTCATGCCTGTGTAGGACATAAGACCTCCTCTGGCTTCCTGCGCATCTCTGTTCTGTGCGACTCGCTGAGCTCAGACTGAAAAGGACCGAGACTCGAGAAGAGGATGCTACTTCACAGCATTAGCTCAGGAAAAGCCCCCTGTCATCCCTGTGCTGGGGGGTGGAGCTGTGTGACTCGCCGAGCTCAGGCTGAAGGAGACTGCGACTCTACCAGAGGACTCACTCACGGCGTGACCTCGGGAAAAGTCATTTCTGTCAGGGCTGAGCTCCCCCTGGGCTGCAACATGAGCCATCTGAAATATGGAGGGCTGCAGGGCGAGGGGGGGGGGCAAAGGGTTGTGGCTCTGACACCTGAAGAGCAGCTGTGGCTGCAGCTTGATGCTGGAGAGGTGCGGCTCTATCACCCGTCTGCATCTGCTCGCGCAGCCAGAGGAGACAGATTCACACACCAGCGTGGCTGTGACACCCACCAGCACCTTGACGTCAGCTGCAATGTCAGCGGCCTAAGATTTCCATCACACTTGTAATTTAACCAGAAGACTGCAAACCCAGGAATCCCTGGGTTTCATGCAATGTGGAGAATCAGCTGAAAAATCACTTTATTATTCCATGGCATTATTAATGCGTTGCACCAAAGAAAAAGTGATCATTTTTTTCCCCCAAAAAACCATAAATTCTTTTCTGCTTTCCATACATGCATCAGGCGAGTGAGGCAGTGTGGGGCCAGAGGCTGCGGAACATTAGCTAACGCTGCACTGCGCCCGAGATTGGACAGGGCCCGGCGTGAGTGGCGAGTGAGGCACAGCGAGGCAGAGGTGGCGGCACTCCTGCGGCCACCAGTGTCATTAGCTAACGCTGCACTGCGCCCGAGATCGGACAGGGCCCGGCGTGAGCGGCGAGTGAGGCACAGCGAGGCAGAGGTGGCGGCACTCCTGCGGCCACCAGTGTCATTAGCTAACGCTGCACTGCGC
>JAODKN010000127.1:13469117-13481352 GCA_026774425.1 Petrocephalus zakoni | reverse complement strand
ACAGTATGCCAGAGAGATGTGCTGCTGTAATTGCTGCAAAAGGTGGACATACCAAATATTAAAGTTAAAAGTGGATAAAAATAGTAGGTCTCACTTCATGTGTTATTTGTTGTGTGCAACCATCTGCATATTTAATGAACATTATGATATGAAATTATGTTTTGGAGGCAAGAAAGTCAACATTTTCAGATCTGTCAGGTGTGCTAATAATTTTGGCCACCACTGAGATATAGTGAGTGTCTCAGTGGGCTAAGCCTCTGTGCCTGTGATTGGAAGGTCACTGGTTTGAGCCTCTGCAGAATCTTTATACATGCCCTTGAGCAAGGCCCTTAACCCCCAGCTCCAGGGGTGCCGCATGCTGGCTGACCTTGTGCTGTGACCCCCCAAGCTATGGAGAGCAGGATGATGTAGGCAGAGAGAAGAATTTCAATGTACCTGTGCTCATCATCAGTGAAAAATGGTAAATGTTATCAAAGCAAACACGAGACTGCTTTTTAGCTGCTGGAACCTTCTGAACAGTTCAGTGGTTGTCAGGACCAGTGCCCAATAACATATTTAAACAAATTGAGAATGAAGGTGCTTGGTATGTATTGGATTGGCCAATCGGTATGGTGCCTGAGAAGATGGCACTCCTGTGGCACTCCTCTGGGGTTCACACTGTGTGTGAAGGTTGCTTGTTCTCCCTGCATTGTGGAGGTTCCCTCTAGGTACTCCGGCTTTCTCCTGCATTCCTGAAACATACAGTCAAGCAAACTGGCATCTCTAAATGATCTATCGCGTATAGGCATGCTGCACTGGACAGACGTTTCAGCCAAGTCAATCCCCTCCGCGTGCCCTCTGCAGTATATGAATAATCTATACATTCTCCATACTGCTAATCCAGGGACTGTCCCAGGAAATACGGGGTTCTTGGCAGGGGGCGCTTGTGATGGGATGCCAGTCCTTCATAGGGCACAGACATATACCATCTGGAGTGCAGAGAAACTGAATTACTTAGATACTCGATACGAGCCAAACTGCACACACCCAGAGCAGGTGAGGTACTGGGACAGGAGTTCAGTCCAGAGCCACCCTGCATCACACCAGTTACTCACAATAACCACAAAGAGCACCACAGACATCAGACACGGCCCTGTTATGTGCTGTTCATGTACCGCAGCGTCGTTCCACGTGCAGCTCACGCGATGGATGGTTTAATTAAACACAGTCCAAAACCGGCCAGCAGCTCCGGCTCCTGCCGGCGCCTTGCGATCCTAAACAATCCATGGCGATTTAATGACTGCTTCTTTAGAGGCTTGTTGATTTGCTTTGCTCAGTTATTCCCCAGCGGTCGCTAGGATAGATTTTCTGTCTACAGGAGCTGTGGAAGGAAGAGTTAAGTTGCATTTGAACCCCTGTGCAGTCCGAGTTCCGTGCTGGAATTTTTCTCCTCTGTCTCCTCAATGGTGTCTACATCAATGCTCCTTCAGTGACCTGCCAATAAGAATCTGGAGATCCTGACAAGCGCAGTGCTTAGCTGTCCATCAGGGGTCCAGCCCATCTATAAATGTATATAGACACACAGCAGGTATGTGTATTTTCTGTAAACACAAGCCATGCGCACTTTGAAATCATCACGTTAATTGCAACAGGTATTTATTTCAGAACAAATGCACAGTTCATTTACAATAATGTTGCTGACTGCACAGTTTGACCCTATAATGGAGTTTCATACATATTTGGGGGTGAACATGGCGGTGGTATTAGGTACAGGGGCTAGAATGGCAGATTCAGCATAAGCACCGTGGTCCGTCATAGGATGGGGTCAAGTGAAATTATGATTAGCATTTTCAGCGGTCCTCACAGACCTGGCAGAGCTCATGGTAAGAAGCAGAGATGAAGTTTTATATATATATATATATATATATATATATATAGAATTCACATTATATTCAAATAATTATTTGTATGTACATGAATTATGTTATTATTTACTACACTGTATTACACTGTATGAAAATGATGCTCACACTGCTGATGTTTTCTTTCTATTTTCCAGGGGCACCGATACCAAGAGGATAATGCCACTCAGTGTCTCTGGCAGGCGCTGTGGCTGCGCTCTGACCTGCTGAACCAGGTTCTTTGTGAAATAATGACTCAATTAGCATTAATATCTGCAAGTTGGGGAGGCGTGAGTTGATTAGACTTGAGTTGGAGAGTGGACATACCCATGCTTTAATACTCCAGGTATAAAAGTCTCAGAGTCTGGGGACTCCTTTCTGCAGTAAAGTGAAGTATGAAATCATTTTCTGCCATCTTCTTCTATATTAATAAGTATTAAGAATCTATTAATCCAAAACAGGTTAGGATGTCCCTTTAGAAGGTGGGATTAGGGCACCATGTTTTTTTACAGTCCCCTCTTGTGCAAATTGCATAAAATTGAAACTATGTTTAATTATCTTTATATTGGTGTCAAACTATGAAAATAGTGTTAGCTTAACCATTTCAAAACCTGGCCAGATGTTATGTGGGCACAAACCTTGGCCTGGTCCAGCCACTTTGGTCCCCAGCAATGAGGATCCTACAAGCCAGTCCACACTGGGGGAAGTGTGCCACATGGCCGTAGTGCTGTAACAGACGCTTCCTCACAATGCAGGTAATGTGCCTCATTCAGACCCCCCGACACAAAGTCAAACCAGCAGTACCCATGGATTCTCCAAAGGGATTTCCTCTCAGGTCATTGGATAGCATCTATGTCTCACATCCATACAACAAAACTGGGAGCAGCAGGACTTGGATCTTTGTTATCTTACAAAGATATCGGAAGCACCATACACCCCTTTCCACTGACCTCATGATCCCCATGCTCTCCTAATCCCTCCACTGACTTCACAAGAAGTGTCACCAGAGTGACATGAATGTTGCTGCTGTGATATGTAACTTTTTGACATTGTCAACATCCTCTCCACAGACATACTCATTGCTGATGGCTGTGTTTAAGAGGTCATTAAAGGCCTGGATCTTGGTTTTTGTGCAGGACATTCTCAAGCCCAGACACGCAGGCTCCTTGCTCGGTCTCTTGAGAGCCCCGATTATAGCTTCCATTGACTAGCACCCCATGTCTGGTTAATCAGTAGGCCTACCTTATTCAGTTACTTAATTAAATTCATTTATGAAGTGAGCTGGTGGATAAACTTAACAAATATAGGGTGGCCCTGAGTACAGGTTGGGGATCCAAACCTGTGTTCTCATAGCCATCCAATAAGATAGCAGCATCTTCATTCATTCATTCATTCATTCATTTATCTTCTATAGTGCTTTTCCTATACAGGGTCAGAGGGTCCATAACCCCAATCCCAACACTAACCTCAGAAACAACATGCACAAGGCCATCATACTGTTTTTATGTGTTTTATATTTTTATATATATATATGTTTTTCGCTTGCCAGTTAATCAGAACCTGATCTATGTTTTTTTTTCCTATTTCCATCCTGCCATCCCCATGTCCCATGGTTCTCTACAGAAGCCCACCTGGAGCAGATGTTGATCCATCCATAAACTTTCCATAACCCCTTTTTCAATAGAGAGTTACAATGAGTTTGGATTCTATCCAAGGAAACACTGGTCAAACAGCAAGGTACACCCTGGGCATGTCATTACATCACATACTACACACACACATACACACACACACACACACACAGAAACACACAAAAACACACATGCATACACAAAGGAACATGAGCCCACACAATTTTGCACAGTAAATTAGAGAATCTAGTCTCCATATGTTTTTGGACTGCAGCAGAAAATTGAATATCCAGAGGAAATCCACCCAAACAGCTGGAGAACATGTTCACTCATCACACAGAGAGCAGGGATGGGGATCAAACCCACAGCCCTGCAGGTGTGAGTCTGCAGTGCTACCCACAATTCTGAGATTCATAATATTTATGCAATAAACAAATCATTTAACCAGCACTTTTGGCACACAGAGGTGCAACCCCTTAAGTGTTTTTTTATTATTAATTTCATCTTATTGAATACATTTTGTTCGTTACACTGAATTATTACTAGTGGAAACTAGGTGTAAATTTTTTTTTTGTGTATCTCTCTGTGGGTACTTTAGTGCTGAGATTAAATCGGTTTTCTGCAGGTGAGGTCGAGCAGAGAGGGGCCGTGCGATTGAGGGAGTACACTTATAATTCCCACAAATCTCCTTCCAGACGTGCGAGGAGGAGGAACACTTGAAAAGTAAATGGTCTGTCTTGTGCGCCCAAATTTATGAAGAGAAAGTGCATAAAGATCGAGAGTGCTGAACATTTTATAATTAAATAATATTACCAGATATCTGCCCACAGCAAATCATCTCTCTGCAAAGTAATGAATCGGGGGACTTGGGGAGCGCATCCATAAGTGAGACCTGTCTTACCAGAGCAGCCATGGCACTGCAAAGGTACTGATGTGGTTTGGATTTGAAGAGAAAGAAAAACTTTTAAAAGGTTCAGAAAATTGCCATATTTTCAATTAATCGAATTTTGGTTTTTGTTGTTCTGCAAAAATTGCAATCTATTTGGGCATACTTTATTACTCAGTATTACAATTTGTGACATATATTATACGTGGCAACGTTGCTGCTATTTCTGCCTTTGGGTGACCTTTGCATAACATCCCTCATAACAATCACATACAAAATATTTGTATGTTCTGAACATTTTTAACGAACAGGAACTGTGTGCAATGAGACCATTCCATCCATCCATCCATCCATCCATCCATCCATCCATCATCCACTCACTCCTTACAGGGTCATGGTAATGGAAAGGAAAACCTTCATTGGGGTGTCAGTCGATTGCAGAGTGTGTATGGTGTCATTCAAGTGTAAATAATTAATTGTTACATTGTGATTTATTGTTATATTTTTATAAACTAATTTTTAATTAATATCAGCAGTAGCGGATGAAAGTCGCGTAAGAGCTGTCACCTTACTTGAAGCATCCCTTCGGCACAGGAAGGTAGGTCTGATCTGTGGGCCTCCACCCCCCCCAATCTCGCCGGACTGCCACGGTCTCCTTCAGACGCCGCGACACAGGAGGGCGCATCTTCCTCTCCGCGCGGCTGGCGGTGTGTGCCACACCTGCCCCTTGTTATCCGCGGCTCTTTGATGTCCTGTAAGGCGCTGCCGTGTCACCGCGCCTCTGACACGGACCTGACAAGCCGCGGCGCGCCGCATTCGGATACACTTTCCACCTCAGCGAGCAACGAGCACGATTCACAGTCCCGGAATTACCCTGTCACCGTAATTCAAACTGTCCACGGTAACAAGTCGTGTTTTACCCCGGGAACTCCACTACCAGCGGAGATGGAGATGCCCGTGAGTTGCGATTTTTTTTCCCCCCTCTTGCTTCCCCTCTGGCAGCCGAAAAAGATGAAATACAACAGGCAGAATCTATTTCTGTTAAATGAAGGAAAATAGGCTCTAAAAATACAGGACAAATCCACTGCCAAGAATAATTACTGAAGAGGTTCTATCCAAATTATCCTGACACAGGTCACTATCTCTCCCATATTTGTACAGATGTAATTATTTATGTTGTGCTTTTCTGGTGGATATCTATTTGCTCACTGATGCCTGAGAACTGTAGCCTACTTCCAGAGTCGCCCTTTCCTCAAGTTAGAAAGTACATAAAAATTGTTTAACATTTGCATTAACTTAAAAGAACAATGGCATCTCCAAATGACATTGATGCAAACGTCATGCAAAAAAATTAATAAAAAAGAGCTCTGAATGATGTCACAGTATCTGATCTTCATCTGTTCATTCATCATCCAGACCCTTATTCAGTACAGGGTTGCAGTAAGTATTAGGAATTAGGAATTTAAGCTATGCCTAATCAGAAGAGCTATTCAAAGCTAGTCAAATCAAAATACCTTGAGGACTAGGTTGCTACTTTAAATGATCTGTTTTTGTTCGTTTTGTTTGTTCGTAATACCAACCATTTCAAATATATCCCATATTTAACATCCAGTTAAAACAGTTTTTTATAACAATATATTATACCAGAAGCACGTATACATGTATTGCAATACCTATCGTAAACCTGTAAGACGGGTTTGATGTTGTTTATTTCAGCGACATAAACAATGTGTATCTCCATCAAGCAACTTGGCTGAATTGCACAATGCCGGTAAGTAAATGGCAGCCCGGCATGGGCGATGCTGCCGCTCGCCTCAGGAAATAAACTGTGGGTTAAAGCGGAGGCTCATTCCATCTGTCTGTGGGGTCAAAGGTGCCGGGCCAAGGAAACTTCAAAGGAGGCCTTCTAACAGAGCAGAAATCATGTAAATATAGTGCAGTGGTTTCATTTTAACATATTCTAAATAGCCTGAATTAATTTACTTTCTAATTATTTTAGAACATTTGTTTATTTGTTACTGTGACTCATTTCCATTGTAGAGTTGAACCTACAGTATTTATTTGAAAAGAAGGAACTTTCCATGACATGTGCTTTGAGAATCATAAATGTGGTTTGATGCTGCAAATTAATTTGAAAGAGAGCAGAAGTATAAGCAGCACAAGCCTACGCTGGGTAACCATTTGGGAAATGGGCAGATGGATGGAAGGGGCTGGACGCATTTTTAACAGCACTTACAGCGTTCATAAGTGCATACTTATGAATCGCTAACACAATGCGAGAGTGAGCCGAACGCGGTTTCCTGCACTATTCAGTCTGTGGGCACATTTACAGGTTCTTTCAGTCAGGGTGTGTCTCTGTGGCATTGCCTAGAGGAACCTCACCATGACAAGTGCCTGAATGGGTGCTTGGGTTACAGATTCATTCAGCAGCATTCTGGGTTCTCAGAACACCATAACACCACAAAGCCATTTCACAATTACTTTATTTTCCCAAGAAAAACCTGATTAGTTTCCTGCCAGCTCTCCTTTAATAGAAGAGGTAATTACTGTGGACCATGATGTATTTATAGGCTGCTTTGTCAGTCACATCGGATTAATGCATATCATGCTGCTGTACCATTTGCCAGGGGCCCATCAGAATCTGCAGGTTCCATCTGGATCACACTGCTTTCGCTTTCATTTCCACTCAGGCGTGCTCTGGTCTTTCTAATGCCAGGTATTTACATATGCTAAAATGTACATTAGTTATTGTAATCGTCAAAGAAAAATGCAAAATTACTAGGCATTTTGTTCTCATTGTCTGTGTATGTTTAAGGTTTGTTTTAAAGATCTTATAGTTATTATTTTCTTAAAGTTATTATTTTGTCTTATAGTTGTCTTATAAAAATCAGGCTAAAATTTGTCTTATAGTCATTATTTTATGTGTTTGATCATTTTATGAGTAACATGTAAATTCATAACATTTGTGAAACTAATTTGCTTTATTTATGTTTTCAAAATAAGAAAAAACACTTGTTGAATTCTTGGAGGCCAAAGGTTGATGCATCTGTTCTCAATATGATGCCAAAAAATTAAACATACATTCTCGATTAAATACCTGAAAATTCAAGCTGGTATATACATATATCATTTTCTTTGGAAGCTCATAACCAAAATCTAAGAAGGTGTCTCATTACAAATCCCCTTTGGAAAATAACTATTAAAGAAAATAATCCGGGATACATTTTGGAGAAATCCCAGTCCTCGCTGACTCCTTAGTCTCTGGCTGATTGGATATGGAACCATCCTCAGTCATTCCACAGAATGCTGATCATTTGCATATCAGTTTTTGCTACGCACATAGAGGAGGGAATGTCTTACAAAGGTATTTCAATCTGTTGCCAAGTAGCAGGAGGACCTATGCCTTTCAGACACTGACTGTGTGCATCAGTCATAACTGAGTGCTCTTTCTTAATCAGTGGAACTCATGACATAGGAAAGATCTAAAAACATGGATTTCTGGCCTTATGTTTCTACCCAGTACAATACATTTAGTCCTTTTTCCATGTTATTGCAGTTTTAGCTCACAAAAACAAAACACAAACTGGACTCATAGCATGAAAATCTGAATTTTTCCTGTAACCATTAATGTTTAGACACTTCTCAGTCACCAGCTATAGAGTCTGTGTCTTATTATTAATAAATAATGGAATCTTTTCTTTAGAGTTTACACAAATATACAGATGGTCCCCGAGTTACTTCGACTTAAGATTTTTCGATCTTACGATGACGATAGCGATATGACAACATCGTAAAAATATTGTAAGTTTTGCGCGGCAGGCAAACGTAGCAGTGTACGATACGTTGGGACGCTGCCGGGATGTATGCATCTCCCGCCTAATACGATGCCTCACTCCCGCCGGCGATCAGGTGTCTCAGTGTTAGAGCGCCTATTTTTTTCTGCGTTTTTGGTGTTTCGAAACCCATCTTGACATACGAACGCTTCTCCATCGTAAGTCGGGGGACACCAGCACTTGTAAATCTCTGCTACTGTGGGAACCTTTGCATTAACATGCAATAAAATACTTCATAAACACGCTCTGTCTTGCTGCCCGTGTAAGAGGTTCTCTCATCTTGAGTAGCTTGAGTTGTCAAGATATAATGCTTATAAAGTCAAATCTTCACAAACATACTTTTCTTCCAACTTTCATTTCAAATCAAGTATCAGATAATTACTTGAGAAGAGCCATTTAGTACTTTCCACAATGGTGGTGCTATAAAAAGCATTAGGAGTTCCCATGTAGCTTCGGGTCGAAAGCCATTAGCTTGTTTTGTCTTTGCCTCTATTCTCTCTCCTCTGTCATCTCATACTTTTGCTGTATTAAGTTAATAAATTATGTTTGAATACGCTATGGCATCTTCTGGCATCTTTATGATTATGTTCATAGACATTCTCTCCGGGGTACATAAAATGTGAGCTTCTGGCTTACATCTTTTTTTTTTTTTTTTGCACAATTTCACTATGATTTTACTTTAATTCTAGCCCCAGGATATGAGGTGTTACTGAAATTGCTTTGAAATCGTTATCCTTTCTGTTTCGAATCTCTCCTTCTGTCTTATATGGTTAAAATATTCTGAGAGACCCCATGCAATATGGAGGAAAACTAGAGTTGCACAATAAACCCGTTTAAAGTCCCTCAAAGTGAATCGGCATTTGGCCATTAAGGTAGACGGACGGTAGCTCTGCCGGCAGTGCCTGTTAGTGAGCTTTGCTCTCGGCGCTGTTAGATACCTGTCAGCTGTGGCCCGTCTCAGCTCCTCGGTGACTGCGATGAGAAAAACAACAGGTGGCTGTGCCGCACAGGGAAGCCCTCTCTGACAGGTACAGAACGCGCCTCTTATGCCGCGTTAAGCTCCGCCGAGAGAGGGCCCGCCAAAACAAAGCCGCGCCTGTCCGTCTCCCGTCATCGCAGGGAAAAAAACATGGAAACAAACAAGAAAAGCTCCTCCTGGATGCAGTGCCATCCGTCTGTGAGCTTTTGTCACAGAGTGTAATGTGTGTGTGTGTGTGTGTGTGTGTGTGTGTTTATGGGGGGTGGGGGGTGGGGGGGTGTCTGTGCATGTCAGCCTTTCATACCAAAGGATGGGAAAGCCTAGTCCTTTGGGCTGCATGTATACCCAGACCTAGTTCATCACCTAAGACATCAGAGGCTATTAATCAATGGCCAGAGATGGTAAACGTATGGTGGTACTGCTCCTATGCCTTTGGCCATGAAAACTAAAATATTTTAATACGATTTTTTATTATGGACTTGTTGCTGAAAGCTTTAAAAAATGTCCCTCATTGTTAAACAAGTCTTGCATGAAGTAAGAAAAATATAACAACCGATAAAGATCGGATGATCATACCGATTTTCATTGCAATACCTGAAAAAAAGTATTTTATTTCAATTTATGAACGCATGCTTTGCGTGATGTAATAGCAAAACCTGAATTTTTCCACATTATATACTTATTCCAGTCTAGGCCAAGTTAATGAATCAAACCCTCATTAAATGATTCCATTATAAATAACATCATATTTCTAAAAAATATAGAGGATATTATGCATTGGAAACAATAACAGCTATTTTTATTGTCTATATCATGTTTGAGCTGCATAGAATATACTGGGAAACAGACCTTATCACATTTATATATAACATCTCCAAATAGCCATGCTCTGTGCTACAGAGCAGTGTTCCTCAAACCAGTCCTCGGGGACCCCCAGACATTCCTTGTCTTTGCTTTCTCCCAGTTCCCTTTGAGAAACACTGCAACAGAGGGTGTACAGATGATGTCACAGTAGGCGCAGTCTGGCAAAAAGACTGACTGGCAGCATTAACATTCAGCAACACCTGAAACATCGAAAATCCGAAAGTGCTATTGTGCATTTGGTTTATTGAACTTTTTTAAAACTACCGAAAACTAAAGAAAAGAAGCAAATAATCGCTGCAGTCCGCAGCAACTACTGGGATCCAATGTGGATTTGCGGTTGTCACGCCCTGCCGTCCGATCCTCCTGTGTGCCACGCCCCCTCGTTACCCTTGTGCAAATCCCAGCGTGTTACCGGCTGTTTCTCGTTTTGTATTAGTGATCTGGTGTATTTAGTCTGCGTTCACATCCGTTTTCCCCAGTCATTAACGTCGTTGCGTTGTCTGGTGCTGTACCCTGCCTTCGTTGACTAAACCCTCCTTCACCTTACCTTTTGGACTCAGACCTTGTTTCCCTCTCCGCACGTCGCCCACCAGACGTGACAGCGGTAGCTATTGGTTATGTGGGAAATTTGGGTAAACTCATACCTTCAGTTATACAGTATACTGTACCGACTCCTCATCAATTAAATATTTAGCATCATTCATTTATATTCTGTGTAACTGCAAAGGTTTTTTCAGCATTTAATAAAAAGCGTCGATGACGATGAGCCTCGTGTTAAGGTGGTTAAATAGTCTTAGCTAGCTGAGACAAGCCCAACTTTCCTTAAAAGCGGTTATTCCACAAAAAAGTATAGACAGTGAGCCAGATAACTTTAAATGTTTCTACAAAATATATTGTCCGGAAGCCCGAATCCTGGTCACATTTCAATTGCCATGGTCTACTGATCCTTTGCTAAGTTGTACAGATCCCAGTCGAGTGCAACTGCCTTTAATTTATGCTAATTATTGCTTGTTTCACGGTTTACCCGACCAAACTCAGCCCCGTTGCAGCATGCTTGCCCCCCAGTCCGTCTGAGGGGGTGTGGCTCCGGCGGGAGAGTGCTCTTAATGCATACCTTCTATTTTAAATTAAACAGGACAAAGGGCACCTTTTACACGCCATAGAAGATTGGGCCCATTTTTACAAAAAGGATTGATTGTGGGATAAGGTGCAGGTTCGGGGTTATGAAAAGGTCACGTTTAAAGGTTTGATTACAGGACTGAGTAATGACAAATTACCACAGGACATGTCCCAGTTGGATGGATTTTACAATATTTAATAGATGTCCTGCATCACTGTCAGCATATAAAAGTCCTGTGTTTAACAACATTACCTTATTAATAATGCTTATCAGTTCTCCACTATTTTGTCTTTAAATCTAATTTAGTCATTTCAAATTCAGCATTCTTACCACATACACCCCCATCCTCCCATCCCCATGTTGAATGTCTAGCTGGAGTTTTCCTGTGCAAAACAGCAAAGTTGCCATAACTCCTTAAATGGCTATGTAAGGAACCACAAATATCTGGAAAAGGTGCCGAAGCATGGCCATCCAGTAATGGACATGCAGCCCTGTCAGTCCACACACACGGCTCGTAACTCCACACAAAGATTTTGCAATAAAGAAGGACAGCAAACAGCAGAGCTGATAGGGAGCCGTGAGGGTGTCGGAGCTGTGGGGGAGCTGTGAGGGTGTCGGAGCTGTGGGGCAGCTGTGAGGGTGTCAGAGCCATGAGGGAGTTGTGAGGGTGTCGGAACCGTGAGGGAGCCGCGAGGGTGTCGGAGCTGTGAGGGAGCCGCGAGGGTGTCGGAGCTGTGAGGGAGCCGTGAGGGTGTCGGAACCATGAGGGAGCCGCGAGGGTGTCGGAGCTGTGAGCGAGCCGCGAGGGTGTCGGAGCTGTGTGGGAGCTGTGAGGGTGTCGGAGCTGTGAGCGAGCCGTGAGGGTGTCGGAGCTGTGAGGGAGCTGTGAGGGTGTCAGACCTGTGTGGGAAGTGTGAGGGTGTCGGAGCTGTGAGCGAGCCGCGAGGGTGTCGGAGCTGTGAGGAAGCTGTGAGGGTGTCAGACCTGTGTGGGAAGTGTGAGGGTGTCGGAGCTGTGAGCGAGCCGCGAGGGTGTCGGAGCT
>JAODKN010000127.1:13439483-13452168 GCA_026774425.1 Petrocephalus zakoni | reverse complement strand
ATTAAATTTCCGCTCAATGTCCTGGTTTTTTTTTTTTTTTTTGGCAATTTTTTTTTACACCATTTTTTTTAAATGCCCCCCCCCCCCCACACACACACACACACACACACAGGCCAGGCAGAGCCGAGGGAGAGTTGAGTCTGGCAGATAACAGTGACATGGCCATGTTGTGGGTAAGCATTTTACAGATACCAAAATGATACATTTAAATAATCTTCTCCATTTACAGGAAGCAGGATCACCGTGGCAGCAGGATCACCGTAGCGACTGAAGTAAAATGGCCATAAATATGCCAGTTCAAATTCTACTAGGACCCAGCTGCAAAATCTACAACATGATACTCAGCTGAATTTCCAGCTGCATACAGTGAAGGCTATCAAACCTGTTTTGGATAAATATGTTTATTAAGCAGTTCAACATGGCACAATGCTCTTTAGCCAAGTCTTTGTCTTCCTTATTTATTGCTCGCAACCCAGGTAGCTTTGTTTAGAATGAGTTTGGACAGCAGTAAATTATGCCCTCAGAATGGGCCTGATGCTGGGATCTCTGTCCCGCTGCTGTAATCTCTCAGCGTCGGTTTCACTCTCTTGCTTGCTCAGTTGTGTGTGGCCCACGTCGGGCAGTCACCTCACGCGGCCACAACAGCATGTGTCATGTTACTCTGCTCAGCCAGCATTTGTTTCTGTCCAAACTAGGCGCTCAATCAATACCCGTTAAAGCTTTAATTCTTTCTGTTTTTCGTGCATTACCCCTCACCGTGTATTATTCCGTATTTATTGGACCTGCAAATTAAGAGCAATTCTGAATACAATGGACGTGGGAGAAATCAATACATTTTTCAGGCTTTTGTTATTTAAGGACTCCTGGAGGACTGCGCATTGTCCGTGAAATGTATTCATTAAGTCCACGCTATAGCAGCTTCAGCCATCAAGTCCCCTTTTCCTCACTAGTGGTGGATGAAATTTAAAAATGACCTTTTGGGATTGCAAATAGTATGAGACAAATTTAATTACTTCTAGTGGGTGCTAATGAGAACAAAGTATGTCGCTGTTTCAATAAATGAATTTTTCAGATTTGCCCGGGCAGGGATCATAAAGACATAATTTTTCTTTTTCAGTCATATTGCTAAGTTGTGTAAATCTTTGCAGGCTATTTCACATTATGAAATGTTCATTTCGCCACATGGTGCCAGCTGTCGTGTCTTGCGAAATGAAGGACTTTAGGGCAGGAATTAGGAGAACAGAGTGGGGGGGGGGGTATTGAAGTCAAAAACAGGAGCCACGAAACAAACAGGACCGCGGGGGGGCGAAATGAGAAGGCTAGCATGGGGGGAGCCCGGGCAACTAGAGGAGTGACTCCAGTGACCGGACTGGGACTGACAAGACAAGCAGCCACTTCAATAAAAGACTAATGAGGGGTAACAGGCGAAAGGCGAGACTCGTCAGGGCCACATTAGGCAGGAGACGGGAGGGTCAGGCGGACATGATGGGCAGGATGTCCAACCAACAGAATTAAGCTAGTCTAATACAGTAAAACCTTGAGTACCCGCCAGGGCTCGGAACCGAGACCGTGATGGGTAAGAGAAAACACGGATAACAGAATAGCTCCTTTAAAAATGATATACAGTAGATTAGTTTAGAGAATAGTCATATTTCTTTACAAAACAGAAGTATATTTACAAAAATATAGCATTGACATAAGTAATTAATTCATATAATATATTAACAAAACAGAATATCACAGAATTTAATAAATGATATATGTATGTGTGTATACAGTATGTCTGTGGTTTCCATTTCCATTTCCTGCTTCATGCTTAATATCGTTCAGTTGTTCTTGTGTAAATTGAAGCAATACTTTTTCTGACAATCCCAGCACCACACGCTTATGTTTATCAGACTTAACAATGTATAGTAAATCACTTATAACAAAATAGAAAGCTTTAGTATAACGTTTTATCGTATTAACGTATATGTAACCATAAAACCTGCAATTTTCAATCAGGGGTTGTCAATATTATCTTCCACCCTACATCCTTCTGGACTGAAAAGGTATTCAGGAGGACCCCCTTCTGCCCACATTCAAACAGAAAATTTTAAAACAAGGCACACCCACCCAGAGAAAAATATACGAACCTCCCCTGGTCCTTAGTTCTTAGTCCCCAAGCTCTATTTACTTTTTGCGAATCCTGGTTAAAAGAAGTTGAAAACCCCTGAGTCACAGTAAATATGATTACTGGCCAGGATGTCCTGCATGTAGCCGTACTGACATGATTATTTTCATAAATGTGTGGCAGGTCTTTATAATCTAAAGCATAAGTCATGGTAAATCTATTTTTGCAAGCGAGATGACTGACTGAAGGCCAACGCTTTCCCACAAGTATTTGGCATGAATAAACATTCTTAAATAGGGGACTGTGAAAGCTGGGGTATGGAGCTCGTAGGATATCCCAGTGAGCATTTCATGGCCGAGTGGTTCAGCAAATCGCCAGGGTGGGAATAAAGGTAACCCATTATTGTCAAACCATAAAGTCCTGTCAGGTCTTATATATTGAAGCCTGGAATCCTATCCAGGGTCTACACCAGCCCTGTGCTGCCTGGAACACTCCCCAGCCCCCATTCTGGAGCAGGATAAATGCTTCGAGATGTTTTGAAGATGGTAAACATTCCACGGATAGCTGGTGTGCAGAGGAAACTGGTCAAAGGCAAGGAGAACCATGGTTTTACTATGGAACCTCATTGGTAATTATGATTACTAAGCTCCTACCCATAGTATTACCATGGTTTACTTAGAGCACTTCATGGTAACTGTGGTACTACTATGGTTTACTTATAGCACTGCATGTAACTGCAGTGAAACCATGATAAAACCATAGTTACAAACTCATGGTTACCCAAAAAAACATAGTAAAACCATGGTTTTACTATTTTTACATTATCTATTCGAGTTGTTTTGTAAAACTTATGTTGTCCCTCACCTTGGGTATATGCTTTCCCTAGCTACATAAATCCATTATGCACTGTACATATTATTAAAATATAATTAAATGCAATATAATAACCAAGGGAAGAATGGTTTTATTAAAAGAGTACAGATGGCGTCACTGCAATCCGTGAAACTGTAAGTAAAACGCCAACCTTTTTTCCCCCGTTGAGAGGCTGAGAGAATGTGACCCAACTTCTCCATTAGGCAAAACAATAAAGCTCTTATCCATGGCCATCCCTGAAAGAACATAAGGCTGAATCAGTGCAATGATAAATTATTATATATATTATCTGTGCATATATTTGCTCTACACATTACAGTGCAAAAGTACCAGGAGGTACTTTAAATTAATTTTATCAATTAATTTTAATTAGTTTATTTGATTTAAAGCTGGGAAAAGTGCCACTTATCGCTCTCTTACGCATTTCCTCTGCTTGCCTTATGTTCTCCTCTGATGTCCTTTCTGTCAAGCTAATTGCTTTCTTTTCAAAGGTGAGGTCACGTGAAGGGATGGGGCATGCTTAGTGCTGACTGGCAACGTGTTGGTGTAAGTCACTTGTTATCAACCTTCAAGTGTCTGACATGTCAATGCAAGATGTTCTAACCGGTTCCTCCTCCTAATGGTATGCTTCCAATTATGGTCAGACATTTGTGCACAGTTGGTAAAAAAAAAACAATATTGCTCACCTGGGGTGTCAGAGGAGTATGGATACCCTGACAGATTTAGGAGGCCCGGTACTTAACAGGGGCCCTTGAATACATTGAACATTATATATAAAATTGGGCGGGGTCCCAAGGTGACATTTTGTCAGTGGGCTCAGAATTTCTAGGTACGCCCATGCTGCTCAGACATTAATTGCAGTCTGAGATAGATATAAACATAAAGGTGCCTTTATTAGTTGAATCATAGTAGTTACTACCCAGATTTATTCAGGTCGCCAAACAAAAAAAGAAAATGGTTGTCTCAAATTTAGCACTAAACTAACTGTGTGTTTTGTATTTCAGGTGCAGAGACGCTCTTTAGGCTTGTCGAACTGTGTTAATGGTAAGGGCAAATAAATCAAGTTAGAGGTGTTGTTCAAAAGGTATAACTTTGTAGAGCTTTGGCAATTAATGTGATATATTAGCTGTCGGCTAAAACAATTTGCATTGTCTTGAGATGGTCAATTTATTATACCATTATTTTATTTAATCCATTATTCCTTTTTTTTGCACGCCTTGGCAAAGGAGGACAAAAACAGTTAAGAGAAGTGAAGAGGTGCCCAGACATCCATCAGACTGAAACAAAGGTGCTGCTTTTCACCCGCAGTCTCCAGCTTCTCCTTTGAATACTTTATTGACGCTCTCCAATTGTGCAAGGAGATCATTTCTAAAAAAAACACACACATAAAAATGAGAATTATATATCTATGTTTAATGTGATAAAATGACATCTGTACTTTAGTGTGCACAGCCCTTCTGACCATGTAATCAGAGTTAATTTTGCACCATTATTTTTTATTCTAAATAAAGAGTACATTGCCATGGACTCGGGGAAAACAAAACACATGAGACTGCTTTCTGCTGTCATGGTAGCCCAGGGTGTGATTTCTGATTCTGGGCCGCGTGACCCGCGGACTGTGTTCATGCTCCAAACCCCCCGGAGCTGGTCCTGCCAAATCCCTTGATATTTTTTGCCCAGGTCAATGAGCTAAGCAGTGCAGTCAAGGTAAAATGTGTAGATATATTCAGGTAATGAAAATTCACAGCTTGTGTGAAGTTTACATTAGCATAGTTTGCAAAAGTAAATGTTCAGTGGATTCATGTTTTAGAGGAAGCTTCATAAAATCAAACCCAGTGTGATGGATATATGGAAATATGTCAGATAATGTGAAAAACAGAAAAAGATTTTGCTTTATTTTACAAATGGTGTGTATGGTAAACGATAAATGTTAAAAATGGTAAATGATAACTGCAATCCAAACTAGAGCCGGAGAGATCTGCCTCCTGAATATAAACTGTTATTCTACAAATGCATTTCATTATTTACAATGACCAAAAACATTTTCAGCACATCTACAGTATGAATAATCTGATGCAAAAGCTGAGATGTATACTGAGACCTTATTAAACTCATTTATTTCAGTGGCAGAGTAGGGCTTTCTATGCATATACAAAATAAACTCACATGCTACTTGTAATTATTAATTGTTCAGCATGGAATCCAAAACAAAAATGACAAGCAATAGAAAGTCTCTGAAAAAAAGTTGTTAAGCGTGCAATAACCGTAGTCTTAGTACGTATTGTAGAGAATTCTGAATTTATTCTATAAAGCTGCCAAATATGTAACTATATAACAAGATTAGTGGTGTCGTGGCCTCACACCTGTAGAGTGATGGGATGGCCTGCTACCGCCTGGTGTGTGTGGAGACTGCATTTTGCTCCAGATCAGGTGGTTTCCTCCCATGTCCAAAAAGGTAGAATTTCTGAATTTAGTTGAATTTCTGACTGTATAAAATCAGAAGGGCACAAGTATCTCGAATATCTGCCCTATGGGTAGGAGTTTAGTAATCATAATTACCATGAGGTTCCATAGTAAAACCATGGTTCTCCTTGCATTTGACCAGTTTCCTCTGCACACCAGCTATCCGTGGAATGTTTACCACTACTATGGACTTGCCCTACTACTCCCTTGGCTTCCTGGGGTGAGCTCTTGGCTTCACTACAAGCCTGGACTGAACAAGTACTTGTGGAAGACGAAAGGTGAACTCTTGTTTATACCCATTTGTGATGTAATCTGACTTATGGCAGGCAGGACAAACTTTTTAGGAAACTCTAAGTAATATTAAAAGCATCCATTTTTGAGTGTCGAAACAAGGTTCCTGGCATGAGCTGACCTTAAATTAGTTTTTTTTTTGTGATTTGGTCCAGTGCTAAAAGGCCAGTTATATAAAGTTGTTTTTTTAAAGGACAATATCTGGACTCATCTGTCTTGGCACCAAAGTGTTGAGATACAGTACCTATGATGTGACTAGGTAGAGTTGGGCAGCAAGAGGAGCTTATCCCGAAAACTGGCGATGTCTCCTCAGCTGTCCGAAAGTGCTTTGGTCATGCAAAGTCCGTCGTAGAACAAAAAGTCAGCCTGAAATCTACTAAAGGTAGCAGCGCAGCAAACTTATTTTAGTAGTATCTCAGGCAGAGGCACGCAGTCAAGTGTGTATCTCTGTGAGATGCGCGAGCTAGAGGGAGCCTCCAAAGGCCAGCCGCAAAGCAGGTGGCAGTGGCAGCGACATTTTCACATTACGTTCCATATGACAACAAGGAGGAAGGGGTGTGTTACATCACCAAAGATGTGATGCCCATGCAGTAGACGGGATAGAAAGAAATGGGTTTGTTCTGATGCAAAATAAAATATGTGCTACCAAGCCAAAAGTATTCTACTAAAGTAGTCCTGCCCCATCAATACAGGAGTACACAAAGTGTTGTTAAAATAAAATGTATTTGAATAATGTCTTTGCTTTTAAAAAAAAATCATAATCATAGATCAAGTGTAGACTGAAAGAAGTCCATATTGCCATATTGCCAGCCTGTGGCTTGGTGCCCCTTGCTTTAGGTACAAGGTGAGTCACCAGCAAGCTTGGCCATGCATTTTATCCAGCATTTCACCAATGGCGAGGGTTTGCTTTATGCTGAGAGGATCAGACAGCCAATGGGGATGGGCTGAGTGATGTTTGTGTGTTTTTCTTTTTTCTGTCATCTATAGTAGTACTAACAAGACAGAAGAGGATATAATTCCTTACGCAGTATCTGACTGAGAAAGTGAGCATGTATTATTCAGAGACAGGAGTCAAAGGGCACATAAAGACAAGGCTCACTCCACTGCTTTAATTAAATTTATGATTAAAATACTAATATTAATTTAGCAATACAATAAAAAATAATTTTACTCATGAAACTGCCTAAGGGAAGTGCTGAATCAGCTATGCGAAATAACAGATTTCTCCACAGCACAGTAAAGATATTTCCATAAATACTATCCTAAAAAGTTTTATTTTCATTTTTTAAGTTTTCGGGGCATTCTTGTTCAGACAAAAATGCATTATTGAACCTGAAAGTCCCTCAGGAAGGCTATGGGGACCCTTATGGTGCAGAACATGTAAATGTTTAACCATGAGAGAAAAAGACTGCGCTGTGTGTCTGTGTCTTATATTGCTATAATCAAATCACAGAAAATATTCCCTTAATTAATTACTACTCATGTGATTTATTTCGAGGTCTGAATGCATGTGCCATATTGGGAGTGTCTGGGAGGCTACAAGAGCGTGCAATGCAGAGGACTTACACACCCCTGTGCTCGGGGTCTGGCACCCTTTTTGGCTGCAGACACACACCTATAAAATAGTGACGATCTCGTCAAACAAAACTGGCCCGAAGGAACACTTGCTATCCTTCGTTAAAAACAACATTGATTTATGTGGGGCAGTGTTAAGGTAGAGTTATATGACAGAAATTTTGTCTAATCAGAAGGCCAGTCTAATCAGAAGGTGGTAAAACTAATTATTTACATCTTGTGAATTTATAATTGCCCTTTCTGCACCTGCAAAGCAGTAGATGGTGAAATTGGTTAGTAGGACCAACTGTAACAATGTTGTTGTAATAAATTAATATTGTTACATTCTTTGATAAGTTGTAATACTGTATACAAAACTACTGTTCCTAGATCATATTACTAACAACTTCTGAACTCATGCTCTGTAAACCTTCTATAATTTTTTTTTTAGCAGTTTTTGGTTTACATTTTGGAGAAATGGAAAGCTCTTGAAGAAAATGCCCACGTTCCTATTGGGTGAACATTATGTTTCATGGTACATTTCTTCCTGTCATACAGATGGAAAAGTTATTAAACTGAACTGAAGGTTTGATGGATCTGATCAACAAATAAGACATTATTCAACCCTATCTGTCATGTCTCGGCAGGGTCCAGCAGCTCATTTCTCGCTGCTGCTCACAGATACAGGGCCAACAGCTCATCTCCCGCCGCAGCTCACAGATACAGGGCCAGCAGCTCATCTCCTGCCGCTGCTCACAGATACAGGGCCAGCAGCTCATCTCCTGCCGCTGCTCACAGATACAGGGCCAGCAGCTCATCTCCTGCTGCAGCCATTAGATACAGGGCCAGCAGCTCATCTCCCACCGCTGCTCACAGATACAGGGCCAACAGCTCATCTCCCGCCACAGCTCACAGATACAGGGCCAGCAGCTCATCTCCTGCCGCTGCTCACAGATACAGGGCCAGCAGCTCATCTCCCACCGCTGCTCACAGATACAGGGCCAGCAGCTCATCTCCCGCCGCTGCTCACAGATATAGAGCCAGCAGCTCATCTCCGCCGCTGCTCACAGATACAGGGCCAGCAGCTCATCCCCGCCGCTGCTCACAGATACAAGGCCACCATTTATTCCCTACAAAATATGAAAGGATGAAAGTTAAGCAAGCAAAATAAGTTGCTATTCTTTAAAGAAATAAATTCCCAGATATAAAAAGGACAAAGGTAGAAACATGTAAATATGTTCCAACTTGTAAATACAGGCACACCTCAAATTTCAGCTTTTTATTTGAGATAATTAAAATGTACTTAATAATTAAAATGTAAAATATCTGAATTGCTAAAAAAGCTTGTCACAGTAGGTAAGGCTTTTGATATAACTAGATATCATAGTAAGTTATCTTTTATAGAACAATACAATTTATGTCTGCAATAATAATTGTTTTATATACAAATAGTAAATACTTTATTTTATTTACATTTTTTGGGGTGAATTGTGCATAAGTGGGGCATTTTTTTCTCAAAATGTCATTTGATTCAGCTTGTGATGTATCCATCATTTTGTTGAAGTCGTTTCTTTTAGCAGACAGAAAAAAAAGATTGATTCAGGCTTTCATCCAGTAAGTCAACCAGAAAAAAATGGGTGGAAAAAGGAAGGGGAAGGTAGCTTGGCTGCTGGATTGCAGTAGTCCTGCAGGGATTGGGAAGAGAGGCTTGCAGGCATAATCAAAGTGAAACTTTGTGTGAGCCGAGGGGCCATGCCCTAGTTCTGGGACTGGCCTCACCCCCACACTGCAGCGGGAACAGCAGAGTTTCTCTCAGCCGCAGACATTCCTGGTCGCATTAGTTCAAATCCAGCGGGACATTTTATTTCGCTGTTGATTTATTCAGGTTCATAATGCACACTACTGAGAATCACTGATCTGATACGTCTACCCGTTAATCCCCCATTATGTGGGAAGGTGAGATTGTAAGAAGGAAATTGATTTTTCTTTTTAATTCTTGGAAATAAAATGTGAATGCACCTTACTTTACTCACATAAATATACATACATATGTACATACACATATAAATACTAGTTTTTGAGCATTCTATATTTTAGCACTTTTGGTTGAATTTCCAGCAGTGCCCTTGTCAAAAATACCCCAAAATAATAATAGTTCCATCAGAACTATTTGCAGAGGGAGGAAGATGAAAATTATGGTCTGGCCTGCAGTCACCTGACCTTTAGTCTATTGAGCTTGATTATAATGTAACTGAGAGAAAGGTCAAGGCTATGCAGCCAACTAATATGGGTTATTTGTGGGTACTTGTTTAGCAGTAATGAAATGAACGCTCATAAAAATAACAACGCTTTTTAGGGTTAGGGGTTTGGGATTGGGCGTTGGGAGTAGTTAGGGTTAATACTACAACCCCAAATCAGAAAAAGTTGTGACAGTATGGAAAACGCAAATAAAAAAAGAAAGTGATGATTTCTAAATTTACTTTGACTTGCATTACATTGAAAACAATACAACAGCACATTATTCAATGTGTTCCTCATGAATTTTATTGTTTTTTACAAAATAAGCACATATTCCAATTTTGGTTCTTGCAACACATCTTGCAACAATTTGGGACAGTAAAACATTTATCACTTTGTAATGTTGCCATTCCTTTTCACAACACTTAATAGACATTTAGGGACTGAAGGCACCAAGAGATGAAGCATTTCAGGTGCAATTTTGTCCCATTCTTCCTGCAAACAAGTCTTAAGGTGGGCAACACTTTCTTTCTTTATTTGCATTTTCCATACTGTCCCAACTTTTTCTGATTTGGGGTTGTAGAATGCCTAGAGTTTGTTTAGCCATAATCATTGTAAATGGTTGTAAATGGGTGTAAGATTTAGTGCCCGTAGATCAGAGGTATCAATTTCAGGTCCAGAAAGTAAAAATCCAGACCAGGATTTTGTTTCAACCAATCAGTTGTGCATAAAGAGTCACAGTCACAGAGTGCTCAACTTGTTGGTTGAAACAAAATCGTGGTCTGGATTTTTACTTTCTGGACCTGAAATTGACACCTCTGCCGTAGATCTACATCTTCATACATACACCTTGAACCTGAAAGTCCCTCAGGAAGGCTATGGGGACCCTTATGGTGCAGAACATTTAAATGTTTAACCATGAGAGAAAAAAACTGCGCTGTGTGTCTGTGTCTTATACTGCTATAATCAAATCACAGAAAATATTCCCTTAAATAATTACACCTTGTGCAAAGCGGTGCCAGGTCTGACGGAAGGGTTTTCGCTAGTATCAGCGTTACGCAGTTTTTGGTTTTTTAATGTTACATCAAAATATCTTTTTAAATATATGTCATATTGCCTAGTCATAACATTCATCAGAATCTGCTAATCGCAGTAATGATTAATGAAACTGGCAAATTGTGACAGTGTCCAAGGTTTCAGAATCCTGTTTTTTCATTGTTCTTACCTTCTTTGAGGGGTATAAAAAGCATGATTTGCTCTGTCATCCCTAATGCATGATTTTTTTTATGCTCAAATATCTCTTGAGAATTAGGCTAAAACCCCAGAATCCAATTTATCGGTTAAACTTTAGGGTTAGGTCATGTATGTACACGAAAATCACATTATATATATGGTTTTAGTTACCTGTGATTGATCTTGGAATGTATCACCCGTGGATATAGAGGTAAAACTTTTATTATTATTTTTATTATTCATTATAAAGTTAGGGAGCTTTGGTGGAATCTTGCTATTGCGCTAGATGGTCTGTCGTGTGCTTTCACACACAATCCATGTCCTCCGCAGAGAAGCGTTCTTTTCTGCCATCTGGCAAATCTGCCATTATAGGAGCGATTGGGCAAGATGGCTGCTTGCAATGGGAGATGATACTCTGATAGCATGTTACGCTCCAAACACAGCCATGACTAAATATGAGACAGTCCAACCATTTTGGATCAAGCACCCGGCACTGTGACTATTTTACTGCCATTAAACTAGCAGTGGATTGGCCATGCCCCAAATGAACTTACACCAGACACTTCGGACCTTGTGCTAATCGTTAAAATAGGAACCATTTTTATTACATAGGTAGTGTCATTTGTTGAATTGGCATTTTTAACTAGTCTTTTATGTGTCACAGTTTGTGCGCTTAGACTATAATAAAACACAAGTAACACCATGCTGAAACATTTTTGGCTGGTACTGTAATTTACCAGCATCAGAGGGTCGATTTCATGATGAAAACAAGAATGGAAATTCAGCTGTGATATATATTAATGGAAAAGCACATTCCTACCTGATCAAATCAGTTGGGACAGATTCAGATCAGAGAATCAGCGAAGGTTTCTTTGTGTGTCCAACATCTGAGTGCGGGCAGGAATCTCTCCTTCAGTCTCATGTTCCTTCGCACTTCTAAAACAGCTACTCGCTGTATTACTAAACACACACAGACTTACAGCCATGTATTTATGCTGTGTACACGGACGAATCATACTAATACACGCACACACATACACACTTACAGCTGTGTATTTACACTGCATACATGGATGAATCAGACTAATACACACACACACACACACACACAGACTTACAGCCATGTATTTATGCTGTGTACACGAACGAATCATACTAATACACGCACACACATACACACTTACAGCTGTGTATTTACACTGCATACATGGATGAATCAAACTAATACACACACACACACACACACACACATACTTACAGCTATGTATTTATGCTGTGTATATGGATGAATCATACTAAAACCTCTTGAATCTGTAGCCATCATAAAGATTGTGCTGTAAATTTATAGAGGTTTCCATGGTAATGCATCTCAGATGATAAATTATGTATTTACTTCTAACTGAAAACAACAAGTGTTCCATAAGGCATTTCATAATATATGCACGTGTGTGTGCGTGTTTGTGTGTGTGTGTGTTAACTCTGCCTTATAGCATCTGCTAAATGACATCTAAGTGTGGCCCTCTGTTCTTGCATATTTTTTATGACACTCGGCCATCCTCTAACAGAAACTGATTAACAGTTGATAGCAAGTCACACTGTAATTATTTTATGCACAGTGTTTGGTATGCTTCTGTGTACGGTACTAATCCTCTGGTTCACAGACATGCTTTTCCTGCACAGTGTTTGGTATGCTTCTGTGTACGGTACTAATCCTCTGGGTCACAGACATGCTTTTCCTGCACAGTGTTTGGTATGCTTCTGTGTACGGTACTAATCCTCTGTGTCACAGACATGCTTTTCCTGCACAGTGTTTGGTACGCTTCTGTGTACGGTACTAATTATTTGGGTCACAGACATGCTTTTCCTGCACAGTGTTTGGTATGCTTCTGTGTACGGTACTAATCCTTTGGGTCACAGACA
>JAODKN010000127.1:13403732-13430371 GCA_026774425.1 Petrocephalus zakoni | reverse complement strand
GTGTCGGGGAGTGTCTGTCCCAGCAGTGGTTAGCTCCTCTGTCATGTCCAGCCTGTGACTTGGCTGTCCCATACCCGTGTCTTCCCTCTGCGTGTCGGGGAGTGTCTGTCCCAGCAGTGGTTAGCTCCTCTGTCATGTCCAGCCTGTCACTTGGCTGTCACTTGTCAGTTTTTGGCTGTCACTTGTCACTCTTTTCTTCTGAGAGTCTTTGTCTTTGTCATTCATGTTGATATTGATTCTGACAAGCAAGCCATCCAGCATTATCTCGGAACTTCCATTTTAGGTGTGTGTGCGTGTGTGTGTGCATGCAGGCATTTTTGTAATTATTACTGTACATTGTGGAAACCAGATTTCACCACAATGTGATAAAAACCTATAACTTTTTACCCTGTAGGGATATTTTTTCGGTCCCCAGAAGGATAACCTCAATTTTATTAAATTCTATAAATGTAATCAAGAAACTAAAAATGCAAAAAGCCTCATTTGTTTGGATAGGTGTTAAAGTCTGGGTAGGTGTTACAGTTATCATAGTTGGAATTATGGTTATGACCACAGAAATGAACAGAGAGTCTGCATAAAAAGATATAAATACAAATGTGTGTGTGTTCATATGCCCTTGCTTGTGTGTGTGTGTGTGTGTGTGTCTGTGTGTGTATGTGCAGTGATTAGTATGGCTTGGATGACAAATGCATCTGTGCTTGAATTTGCCCCATTTATCATTACGATCGAAAGCACCTGTTTTTTTCCACATGACCAATTAGCTCAACGGCCAAAGACAAGCGCTGACCCACACATGGACTGATTGTCATTTAAACATCAACTGTCACAGCTGAATAAACTGTAAGATCTATGAAGAAGAAAGTGGAAAAATTCAGAAATGATTTGCTTTGCTTTGGAGTTACCGAATCGCTGTCAGTATTATTATGGCTGAAATGAAGGCTTGCCTAGGGCTGCACGCCCAAGCATCCTCATCTCAGTTCTGCCAGCGTTGCTCCCTGCCTTGTCCTCTTCTATACGTTGTTTCCCTGTTTGAACAGCAGATGCGCTGGTCATCCCAATCTTCTCTGTATTTAGTACCTATCACAGTCCTTAGTGTATTCCCCTGCTCCCCGGGCTACCACGTGACTGAATGGGCGGCGTGTGCAGATACTGTAGGAACTATGTTCCCCTACTGTCATGGCTTGAGGCCAGCCTCACCCATGTCTGACATTTTGAGATTTGTTTTTCCTTTGCTAATTATCTTGCATTCATGTTATTCACTATTGGTCCTTTTCTTGTGTTTTAGTTCCTGGTTATCCCTAATTCTCCTGCATTAGCATTTCCTGGTGTTTGAGTTCCTTATGATTGTTCTGACCTGCATTTGTTCCTTGTTGCCCATAGTTCTTATTGTTTGGTTAATTGGCTGAAGCTCACCTTTATTTCTTGTTCAGACCTTTCCATCTTTGCGCATTTGTGCCTGACAGTGTCCTGCCTACCTGCCCCTCCCATTTTCTCCGCAGTATGGCTCTAACAAGCTGCACCTGATATGTGTTAGTCTTACTTCTCGTTCTGACCCTCATGTTAGCTCACCCCAGCTGCCTCTTGTTGTAACCCTTATAAATGCCTTCCAGTCTTATGCTCCCCAGTCCAGTCATTGAAGTCATAGCGTCTACCTGTTCTTTCCCCTGTTAATTGCTGTCCCAGTTCTGGATCCCCCATGATTCCATTGCTTTGTTTGTTTTGAATAGAGCTCGGTTTTGTTTCCCCCAATTCCAGCTCCCATGGATCGTGACACTGTTCCTCAGTTTGTCATTGTGTTTGCTTCTATTTTGAGGTTTCTGCTTTTTAACAACTATATAAAGTAATGAAATTTTTTATACTAATCAACTGACTATGTTAGAGACATTATGGTCTTTTGGTTCAGGGTGTTCGGTTCGCTGCTGGTATTAACACTAATGGCACATTAGTGCAAACAAAAGGGCTGCATAAGTATGTCTTGCTTGGCAATCAAAGGAGTTTGACATTCTTTGGCATGGGAAACGACAGATGTGGCGTTAACTGCTGGGGAACGAGCAGCTATGCTGATAGTTAATGCTTGCTATACATCATCCCAACCAAAGCATACCCTAGCCCTGTGATGCCCTGGCATCCCATCCAGGGTATTCCCCCGCCCCATGCCCTGTGACGGACCGGCATCCAGCCCAGGGTGTCCCCCGGCCCTGTGATGGACCGGCATCCCGCCCAGGGTGTCCCCCAGCTCTGTGCCCTGTGATGGAGTTGCATCCCGTCCAGGGTGTCCCCCAGCCCTGTGTCCTGTGATGGACCGGCATCCCGTCCAGGGTGTTCCCAAGCCCTGTACTTTCGGCAATGGGCTTCAGAACCACCCCCCCCCCCAACTTTATATCTCTGAGCAGAATTAGAGGTTAGGAGATGGACGGATTGATGGCATAAATTATTTAACTTCTGATATTCCTAATTATTAAAATTACGATACATTATACATTTAAATGTTTTGACTATCGCCTGAAGATATGCTTGTGAAATTATTCCCCAACTTCCCTATTAAGGTCATGAATGTTCCCCCATTAAAAAGAAGACTGGGAATTAGAGCATTAAATGAGAATCTCCCTCTGCATTTGTATGCATGGCAGCGGGTGATGAGAGCCTTAGCCAAGTAGCCAGCTTTAGCCCAGAGATGCAAACTCTGCTAATGTTACCTGTCGACAATAAAAATGCATATGCCTACCTTCCCACGTCTTTCGGGATAGAACTGCGAAGGATCACCTCCAAGTCACGGAGACAACACAACAGGTGCGCTGCTAGCTGTATCGTTTCTCAGAGAGTAATCTCACCATTTAAATTCCCCTGCTGCTTACGCAGGTATTTGTAATGGATGAAAAATAATTGCCTTCTCAGATACTGTTTTTTTTCCTGCAACTGAACTGTCTATCCTGCCTAAAGTACTTTATTTATCTGATTTTGTGTGCGTGTGTGTATGTGGCATTTTTTCCTCACTGCTGAAATTTGTGGTCGCTGTAATTTTGGGGTGTCCTGAGGGTGTCACTGCTAAGGTTTGGCTGTTCCAGGGTGTAATGGGCTAGTTTATTCTTAATGTATCGTGAGACACTGAAGAGGCAGCATTAACTAGCAATAGCGGAATACAGCTGAAAAAGGAGCCAGCTACAAGTATATCAGTTACTGCTTGGGATGATTTTGTACGCACTGCACATGTTTAAATAATTGTGACTTAGGTCCTTTGTTTGCAGGAAACCTCTCTTTTTCACTTTTCAGCTCGCTCTTGTCAACCAACCATGCAATAACTTAGCAAATTGGCTAATAGTTATCGACCTACTACAGGTTATGGAGCTTCAGATGTGGCTGGGCAAACGGGACTTCCTGCAGATCGCATTCTTCCCAGCTGGCAGTGCTGGAACTTCCTGCCGTTTGATAAACAGCCTCCCTGACTTAGCGGAACACGGCATGCCAAAACAGCTAATGAGTTCTAAGTCACGGTCATTGCTGGCTGCTCGCTGGGTGCATAGAGAATGCAATGGATTTCGTTCCAGCTATTTAAGATGTTCCCCCACGATGTCCGAAGTCAGCCACAGGCAGCCGACAGCAATTAGCCGATTCTGCCTAGAGAAGGGTGGCTGGGAAGGCATCTTCTTCAGCACAGACACAGCACAGTGATGCATATTTATTAACTGATGGAAACTCTGAATTACAAATAGGGCTTGTTTTCCCAGTTAACATCTATGCATCTTTATTATCTGTGTTTAGAAGACATTTTTTTTGCATTTCTTCTTTGTTGAAGTTCTCGAGATTTTGTCATTAAGTACTTCGATAATCATGTGAACCTACAGTCTCCACACTTCTCAAAATACCAAGACCAAAAGTGACTGTAGGCACATTCTTCCAGAACAATATGACATAAGCACACAGCACAAATTTTCATGAGCTACTTTGTACATTATTAAAAATAGACATAATAATCGCAAAAATATAATTAGCATTTCCTTAATTTGTTTGCATTGTTCACAATCATGTATCCAAATCCCTTATTAACGAGGATTATTGGTTAATCACTAACTACTTTGTTAATTATTGATGTATTGATTCATTAATAATCCATTAGTTATTACAGAAAAAAATTCTAATTATAAATACTCATAACAATTATAATTTATGGAAGTTGGGACAGTATACATGTTGATCAGTATAACTAGTTTGTTTAAGTTCCTTTTTTAATATAAATGATAAATCATGGCATACAGCGAGTGATATACATGGCTGTGAAATGTAAGCAGCTCCATAATGGATTAGAAATGATGTAAAGGTAATTCACACATTGTTATGCGATATGCAAGGCAATATGCAGCCTCGGTATCTCAGTGTCATCTTCCACGGGTCAGCTGCTTTTGTTCTAAAGCATTTTTGTTTCAAATATGTATTCACTACCATGAAAAGTCTTATAAAATGTTTAAGCTAATTTATGTAAATAATAACTGCATATTTGCTCCAAAGAACACAATTTAGCATTTGAATGTGTGTAAATGATCAGTAACAAAATAAAAATAATGAGGTTCTCCAAAAAGTTATCTTATCTTATCTTGCTGTATAGCTAAATGAGCCACACCACGGTTGCCAAACCTCTCCTCAGGGTCACTTCTGCGATTCCATACATTGGGTAAATTTCACTACCATCTCAAGTAATTAACTTAATTAGATTAGCCAAACAAGGTGGAGGTAGTGGTCAAGTCAAAACATACATGGATGTATTGGATGGTTTCTGCGGATACTGGGGTGACGTTAGGAGAGGTTTAGAAATGGCAAAGCTGAGGCACTTTGACAGACATAATATCATAGCTTTGCACCAGCATCAGATCATTTAAACATTTTCTTTGACTGCCTAAGACTTTTTCACAGCACCGTATGTGAGAAAAATATTTTTAAATCATGACATGACTGACTTCAAACTAGGCATCACGTTTTTGTGGTTATTATTAAATAGCACAAAGCACAGTGGAAACGGCACAGCTTCAGGTTTTGGAATGCAGGCTGTTCATAGCAGGTTCGAGCTGCCGCATCAGGTGGCATCGTGGGTCAGTGCACAGCCCGGTTGCCTCGTGCCTCCTGGGTTACAGGTAGGAATGCTACAGTACCTGTGCCCTCTGTCTGTGGCTGAGGGGTTGCAGTCCCCCGAGGGCTGGAGTCTCCGGCTGCTCTGCTCTCCCAAAGAACTACAGACAGCCCAGAGATGTGCAGTGAGGCTAACTGGCATCTCTAAGTGCCCTGTTGTGCGAGCGTGTACCATGATGGACTGCCATCCTCTCCAGGGGGTCCCCCAGTCTGGGAGAGGCCCCTGCACCCGCCTGACCCTGTCTAGCATAAGCGTCTGGGAAATCGATGGGTAGAATCACACATTTTACAGATATGTAAATATTACGGATATTTATATTAAAAATAATGCAGCAAATATTTTCATAACCATGGGCATGTTACAGGGCCAGAGAAGAGGAGTCACATGAGGCAAATAAATGTATGCAAATAAGCCTGATAACCAGTTTGTAAGAAAGGAAGGAAGCATTTTGACAGGATGGTACCGCAGATAACATTTTTGAAACATGAATATGTGTGTTATGCATTGGTTTTTATTATTAGGTAGAAAATAGATTAAATTTGATTACAGGGATAATTCCCTCACTATAAACATTGCCAATATATACATAAATCTTCCAAAACGAATACCGAATGTAAAATACCACATATCTGCTGTGACCTTTTCTGAGGTAAAACCTTGCCTTTAATTGAGATCACAGTGAAGCTGTTATGTGCTTACATTTTGCTGGCATTTTCTTAACGAGGCCTGGCACTGACGGTTATCCTCCACGCCAGAAGCACACTTGGCCTCACATCTTGCTTGCGGTCAAAGGACCTTGCGTTCCATTTGTAGGGGATTAGGAGCCGGCTGTTCCAAGCAAAGGTGAGCTTCCACTTTGTGACTGAGAGAGACAAACCAGTGTCTGGCCTGCACCATAGAATAACGCATGTTACCCGCCTCTTCCCCATGCCTCACACTATACACTAGTTAGAGTTAAACTGAGTGGACAGTGTTTTAATGGCTGTTTCTCAGTGAAGAGATATTACATCTGGAATTATGCATCTCGCTATCATTTTGTAAATTAATCACGTGTAGTAAATAACAAGGTACTGCCCAAGTATTAATATTACTCATTTTGATTGCAAATCCATCTGTGCCTTTATATCTGTGGGGGACCATTTGCCCTGGCATTAAATTATATTTGGATTAAAGGCAGTGACATACTGTCTCACACCACATTATTATTGAAGGGGAATTAAGTAAAATCAGCAGTCAGACTCGGTTTTGCCAAGGGGACCATGGCATTGATTACAAAATCAAATTACAGCCCAGATTTGAAATTCCATCTTTAAAAGCTGGATCTGAAATTTACTTTATGTATTACAAGCAGAGCCCTCAAAACTATTGTATGTGGTGTCATAAATCGGGGGAAGACAATTGTCCTTGGGTCTCAGGCCTTTCTGGCTGAAAAATGGGAGAAACAGCCGGAAATCAACGATGCTGTGAAATCATGGCTCAGTTAAGCTCCTGAACAAATAGTCATTATAAATAAGTTTGCCTTACAAATGATCTAATTAGGCAAGTATGTGCTGGTTACATTCGTTATTTTTTCTCCTGGGCAGCAGCTTTGGAAAATAACCATCTGCACAATTATTAAACAATTTTTTTATATACATAGATAAATATATACATACTGGGTCAACTTGAAGCACGGAGGAGGAGTGTTTGGCAAAACAAAATGGATTTATCGGAACTTAAATGAATAGAGCATGGAAATGAAGTAGTCCGTGAGGGATGAAAACAGGGTTACCTATGGGACCAAAGGACAGGCCGGACACACGGGCCTGGGGACAGATGGGACCCCCGGACAAGACAGGGTACGGCAGGACCGACAGGGCACACAAGCTAGATACCAAAAAGGACCAGAGGAACAGAGCCCTTGCTCAGGACAAGACTGGACGGACCACCCGACTAGGCACACGGAACAGATCTAGGTAAAACTACAGACAGCAAAAAGTACATCCAGCATGATGTCCACCTGGACAGGGCAGACAGGTGGAGGAACCACAGAGACAAGGACAGGAACACAGGAGAGGGCTACAGGGGACACAGAGCCAGGATAAAGGAAAGGTGGGACAGGGCAGACAGGTGGAAGAACCACAAAGACAAGGACCGGAACACAGGAGAGGGCCACGGGGGACACAGAGCCAGGAGAAAGGAAATGTGGGACAGGGCAGACAGGTGGAGGAACCACAGAGACAAGGACAGGAACACAGGAGAGGGCCATAGGGGACACAGAGCCAGGATAAAGGAAAGGTGGGACAGGGCAGACAGGTGGACAGAAACACAGGAGAGGGCCAAGGGGGACACAGAGCCAGGATAAAGGAAAGGTGGGACAGGGCAGACAGGTGGACAGAAACACAGGAGAGGGCCACAGGGGACACAGGGGAGCTTGGAGAGCTGGGTGGCAAACATGGGTCTTCCTGGCCAGAGTAAGAGGGGCCCGCAGGGTCAGAGCAGGAGGACCCCAAGGGACCTCTATTCTAGGCCCCAGTGATTGCCTGGATGGATAGTGGGCCCCTCTCTTAAATGTCTTTAGCATTTCCATAGCTTAAATGATACACAGCATGTACACAGTGTATGTATTATACTGTATCTACATCAGAATAACACACAGAACACCAGATGCACGTTAGCATATAATGCAAAGCTCTCCAATATCATACTTGCTCAATTCATATCCGAAAGTCAGCTACTCTGCATGCTGGAGCACCCTAGGCTCGGTGAAGTGATGAAGAAGACCTGGGGTGAAAAGACCACGGCTTGGAAATCTCTGGGAATGACTGATGTCATGCCAGGGAGGAGACCTTCAGGCCACAGGGCAGACTGAAGCCACAAAGAGGGATATAACCCTCATATGGGCAGAGGAGCACAGCGCTTCAATTCCAGGCCTAGCTGGTGGTCCGGTGTTCTATTTCCCTCCCTGGGAAGTTCTGCCACTGAAGGAAAAGGAAAGATTATATATTTCTTAACAAAATAGCATAGATTGAACAAAAGGCTAGTCCAGATTCCATCACAGGATCAGATAGCCCCCGGGCTGCCATGGAAACTGCATTGCTGATGCAGTCATCGGTGACTCACGAAGACCGTTATCCCTGTAAAGCCAATCACGCAGTAGGCCACTTCATTAGATTGCGCAAACAGTCCTATGTACAGTAAAAGCCTTCAGTACGACAGATGGAGCAGGTAAAGAAAGACATCTGCTTCTTGTGTTTCAAGATTTAACTTTCATCACTGGTTCCTTGCCAAGCATAAGTTTGCATGTATCCAGTGTCCCTGGCATCTTCAGAATAACAAAAAGGAGAAAAAAAAATATTCTAGGATGCCTATGGTGTTTTGGATTTACTCCGTACAGCCATCTCTTAAAATAAACCCTCAAAACACTGAGTCTTCTCCCAATATAAAAGGCAAACAAGAAGTCTTGCAGCTCGACGTACCAAATGCTCCTTTAGGAATCATTTGTTAGGGTTCCCTCTCCCCCTCCATCAGTCACACCATGAAGAATAGTTGTGTAGCTGCCACAGGTAGTCAGGTATGGATCCAAAGTCCCTCAAGCAGTAAAGTGTTCTTTTGGCCGTGTCTTTAAGGTGCTCTGCCATATCTAAAACCTGTAGTATATTTGTAGCGTGTAAACTATATTGTCTTTAACATTTTCAGGTCAAATCTGAGCAATTACACTATTATTTGGCCTAAGATTATGAGATGAGTATATGAAAGTATGCTTTGTTTGCCAATTGTCAAGTGTACACTGGAATGCGTTTGTCCACCTAGCTCTCCTTTTTAAGACGCACACTGACACACACACGTGAGAGCAGGGAGCCCCCTTCCACAGGTACAGCCACCTATTTGGCACCCCTGCTGCCTTCTGGGCAATTGAGGGCCTCATGTGTGCTTTATGCCCCTGTTCATTAATTGTTTTTCCCATTATGCTACTATATTGTTGGGATTAAACGGTGCCATGGTCCAGTGAATGAATTAGCGTTCTTACCTGCCTGGCATGCAGAGCCAGTAGGTGGGCGGGTGGCAGCCTGGCATGGTTTCAGCCTCGGGAAAATGGACCGTAACAGCAGGGAATAAATGGCAGAGGATACCTCACAGGATGCACGCAGTGCTTACAGACACAACTGCGGGCCGCTGGAGAGTATCCCAGTGCTCCTGTTACTCCCTGCAGTGTGTGCCCCAGTGGCTCTGAATCCATTTTCAGGGATAAATTATTCTATTTAGTCCTTATCATCACATCACTTTTCCTTTGATTTGGTGCTTTAGCCATGGATGTGGGCAAATGTGGCTCTGAGACGTGGGGGTCAAAGAGTACAGGACATTCTTCTGCACTGTAATTTCCTCATGCAGGAGCAGCAGAGCAGCTTGACATATCCAGTGTTGGGGGTCTGATCCACTTGGGGTTCCATTGTCTTGTCTGAATACTCTAGTTGGGTTTGGTGAATGTAGCTTAGCCAGGAATGCCTGATTGTCTGTGAGTCTCTGTGCTCTGTGATGGACTGGCATCCCTTCCAGGTCAATCCTAGCCCTGCCCTTCCTGGAACACGCCACCTATTTACTGCATTGCTCGATTGGATTAGCAGTTACGGAAGACAAATGACTGGACAAATGCGGTAAATCAGCTTTTTTGTTATATATAGAAGCACTGCATCCAAAAAAAAGCAGCCTTAAGGTTCTGAGAACAAGCCACACTCCGCCATACAATTACATTGCCCTTGACTGCCAAACAATGTCTGCTATCATGACCGCCCTCGTTGCACAGAAACTGCGTCCCAGTGACACGGGTCGCCCGGTGACTGCCTGCCACAAAACCACAGCCCTAAGCTGGTGAACACTCAGCCAGGAAATCTCACAAACCCAGCGGAAAGGGGCTAAGCCTTTCTTTACCCTCGGGGACTTGCAGTAGAATTGAAGCTGATCTTTTCCGGCAAGACGTCTACGGCAATTAGTATTGATTTTGGTTTTTATGGCTCTGCAGCGAGCACGCCCTTTCGGTCCTGGACGAGGGAAGATGGTGCGTCTCGCTGCTGGGGCTTAATCCCCCCTTTCACGATGTCGTCTCACAGCCACGCCGCATTTCGGGGTGTCAGATCCACCTCACTCTGCTCCATTTTCCATGGTCTCGGTAATTGTGCCGTGTTATTTTGAGAGCACAAACGAGGGTTATTATTATACTCTGCTTAGCTATGCCTAACATTTGAATTTAAGCGGTCCACTCTGATTTATAGGCAAGGCCATGGCAGCTGGAGCTATTCTTCCAAGACAAAGAGAGAAAGGAGAGAGTGAAAAAGAGGCTCCGCTGTGTAAAGAAAAAGATGCAGAGGAAAGATGATCGCCAGCATTTAGGGCAAGCTTGTTATCTGCAGGTCGTTTGGAGGTCATTCGTGTCCAAATGTGGCTCTGAGATGTAGGGGTCACAAGCTGGCTATTGTTGTTGGCTTTTCTTTCTCATTTTTTTGTTACAGTTATGAAGGATTAGGCAGACACGTGGAGGACTTTCTGCAAACGTGGCCACCCCAGGTCAATCCCACCTCCCAAAAGAAAGAAGGCAGACTAAGCGAAGACGAGCGCTTGGGGGAACATCCCAAGACCGGTGTGTATTCTCAGCAGTAATTGTTCATTTTGGTATGGTCATATATAGCGTAGGAATACTTCACAACTACTTCACAACTATTTTCAATAAGCAGATTTGACAACAGATAGCCGAGCAGATAAATGTGGCACCATAAAAGTGTTTTTGTGGATTCATAGACTGAAGGCTCTGGATTCTCGATGCTCTCTCATTCATATCTATTTGTTACCTCCATTATCACAGCATTTTTATTCATTATTACCAACCAAATTTACCTTTTGTTCTTTGCCTTCTTAAGAACAAATTCGTTCATATTTCCATTTTTGTTTAATATTAATTTCAGTATTTCAAGTACCTGTTCACTAGTGCCACCTGAGTGCCTATCGAATGGAGAAAAAACTCACCAACACGCTGCACAGTTTGGAGGTCTTGATCCAGTGAGTACCCTCTCAGTAATTATCCCCCAGGTACCCAAGCTGATGTATGCATGAGACCAAACCTCTGCTCTCTGCAGGTAGTGAGTCATATCCCAGGTTTCTCTGATAGGAAGGTCCTCTGTGTTAAACTTCCTACTTGCACGGAGTCAGGGGTTATTTTCCCTCTTTCTCTGCCTATCGCTAAATGTGTCTCTGGGCAGAAAGGATCCCGGCAGGGGGATGAAGCTTGAGAGCGAAAGGCACGTCCTCCCCGTAGGAGGGGAGTGTGCGGCGAAGACGTGACCCCGCCTGAGACGGATGGAATTGTGGGAGACGGAACCTCTGAGCTCCCTTAATGGCCTGTGCTGGGCCGCCAAATGGCTGCCCAGTGGATATTGCTTCATTTCTTTCCAGAAAGTGCTCGTCATCACTGCTTTTGCTTGCGAGGCTCGCAGCTGTAGAAGCACATGCGAAGTGACATGCAGCAGAACCTCCGAGGACCAGCGGGCACAGCAATCCATGAAGGTTAATTTCATCCCGGAATTAATTTGTCTATTTTTATGTATTCTTGAATCTCAGCCATTTTATTACATGTTGCCCCTGTCATTCACCTCTAAACCTGCACGTCGCATCTCACCTACACTAACCTGAGTGGATGTTAGGGAACCGAAGCTTTAACTAGAAGTTTAAGCATCTAAATATGAGAGGTTCTTCTGTTATATTCCTCAGCAAGCATTTATTACCGTGCACTATACTTGCTCCTTGTTCTGTAATTCCATAAATTGTCATGCTGTTAGAGTAGGCTGGGAATTATTCCTGTATAATTTTGCACTCATAGAGGGTAAAATGCAAACAAACTCAGATTAAGCAATCAGTGTTTATTCTGTGAGCAAAGTGCCTTAGTTTTACTTAGAAGGCTCTTTATTGAACTCCTAAAGTTAATGAGATGTATTAATGATGAATTTAAATGGGCCAAGCCATGCTGGGAAAGATTTACTATGAAGCAGCAGAATTCTTGTAATCGATGAAAACTGTATCGGGAAGTATATCATTTCAGCAATTTGTAATAACAAGCATTAAACTCACTCTAAAATTGCTGCATCCAATAGTTTCGTAATGATATTCACTCAGCGTTAGGGATACGTCCCACAGATCAGCACCGATTTCTAAAGCAAAGTAACCGGCGCTGCTTACCTGCTATTGATCTTCATTACAGCTAACTCTTTTGCTGTAGCTTGCTAGTTTCATAGGTACCATATGTTTCCTGACTACTTCCATTGTGACTACTTCAGCCTACAGCAGGTGTCCCCTGCTTGGCTGCTTATAGACATTATAGATGCTTACAAATGTTGACGCTTTACCTGAGTTCATTACCACTGACTTATTAGTCTAGAGGGCCTCTGAATCACTTGTCCCAATGCTACGATGGAAAGTTGTTCACGGAGAACCAAGAAAACCTGCTGGCTTGCGTTTCCTTGTAATGACTATTGGCATCTTCTATTTAGCACTCTCTACTGCTGCGTCTGAGACGTGTCACTGGGGAAAGCGGGCCGCCTAACCTCCCTTGGTTTTAATGGCGGGCCTTTGTACTTAGCCGGTGTGCTAATTTAGCGTAGCCGCGGAGTCTCGCAGGGTCACTTATGCGCTAGACTGATAAGCACATGTTCACAGGCCTTCGCTGTGCGCCCGGAGGCCATTTCGTCTCTGCACTCCGTCTCGCAGTGAGAGAGAGGTTCATTAGCGCTAATCGGACATTAAATAAGAGTCAGAGGAGAATCTCACAGGCCCAAAGTCTTTCCACAGAGGGCAATTAAAAAGGCTATGCTACTGAAAAGATGCTTTAACATGCAACAAATCCTCACTCCCTCATCTCAGACTCCAGGACCGTAGGCAGCAGGTGTCAGCATGATAGTCAAGGGTGTTTGACTTACAGTAAATACAGCCGAAAATAGCTTTTTGTTTATATTGTTTAATTCTGCACATCTGTATGTACAAGAGGGTAATCTTCCCCCTGAGAGTAGTAAACAACCCTTGCATCATAAAAATATATTATTTCTATGTATACATATATACTTGCTTTGTTACTTTGGTTGATTTTGAGATCAATATCTGTTTGAAGTATTTGCCATTTTCTTACTAAATATTTAGGGATGTTACTGCTGCAGCAGTGATTGAATTCAGTATGCTTTGTTTTTCACAACCAGAAAAATTATAAGCCTCCCGTATTATTGATCATGTTGGTGTTTTACAATGCAAAGAGCTATACTAGTGAAATTGATACTGTAACTCCACCCAAATCAGCACCAATAATATCTAACATGACCATTAAATATCCTGCTGTCTGTTTCAATTCAACAGATCATTTCTGAGACGGTTATTTTCTCTGAAAAGAGAGGCATTTAGACCATAACTCTGCATCTCAGCCACTGACTCAGGGACATCTGAGAAAATGGAATCTCACTACAAAAGAAAATACCTAGTTAATACTGGTGAAATGGTTGTCATAGATGGTTAACCTGGCTAGGTTTCTGGTTGTACGTCAAAGTGTATTTCACTTTAAATATTAATAGACAAAGGACTGCATGGGGATGAGACTGAGCCTGAATTATTATAGTGCATTAGAAGTGCAGTGTCTTGGTTAATGATGTGGTTCTCGTGACACAGCAGGTGCTCGGCAGTAAGCTCCCAAACAGAGAAAAGCCCTTTTCAGAGACAACTGAAGGAAAATAAATGAAAATTGTTTTCACTTTTGTCAGATTTATTTATGCATTGTAGAGATGCTCATTAAAATGTTGAGCTGCAATTAAGGAGCCCAGCATCAATCTGTGAAGAGAAGTTAATTAGGTGCTTTGGTGATCATCCTTGAATTTATCTTATCCTGCAATATTGTGATTAGGGGGTAATTTGCATATTTCCCTATGAAAACACCCATCATACTTCACCGTTTCCATAAGAGCTTTCTTAAAAGGATCCACGATAAGGTGTTCTCAGGAATGAGGATAACTTCATTACAAATGTGGTCTATAAGTGACAGATGGCGAATGAGGTTCTTTTTTTTCATTTCATTAAGTGAATTTGAAGTACATTCATTTGATAATAGACTTTTCTTGAATCCTCATGTTAATGGTTTTGTAACATATAATACATATACAATATACATATATGTTATACATACATATATGCAATGATGCAGACATACATAAAATGGGGGTGGGATTGTGCTATAGTGGTCAGCACTGTTGTCCCACTTCTGGCACCCGGGTTCGAATCTCTGCCATGGCTCTATGTGTGTGGAGTTTGCATGTTCACCCTGTTGTCATGGGGTTTCCTCCTCATACCCGACCTGCTAAGCTGAATTGGGAGTTGCCAAGATTGCCCATGTGAGCCAATGGTGTGTGAGTGTGCCCCGCGATTGGGTTGGCACCCTATCCTGGGTTATTCCCCAGCCTCCAGACCTCGAATAAGACAAGGGGATGTGGAATATGAATGGGCGAATGAAATGAGACGGTGCAGATGGCCCTGAAAAAAATCAGGTTTTAAATAAGTGTTCAACACATGAACGGATAAACAGAAAAATGTATTTTCCAGGTGTATTTACACGGTATGCCAGGAGTTGGGTCTAGGCCATTACAGTGACCTAAAGAAAATTTGGAAAGAGATGCTTGATTTAAGCAGCTAGCATCCAGCCGTTTGTTTCATTAAAGAGGCATAGGGCCCTTTTTTGAAATAACCTTAAATAGTGTGTTTATGAAAGGCATTATGCAGGCCAGGGGCAGTCCACCTGCTTTTTCAGGAAGTGCATTTTATAATGAAATATGAAATTGAATTGCCTTGTTATTTCCCGTGGTCGCAAAGTACACATAATAATTAGGAATATCGAACATGGGCCGTGATAACAAAAGTGTAGACAAAGGAGCAAAAGATCTCGATTTATTTGCTTTGCTCGCTGGGAAATTATTTTGCTTGTATTGTAACACCTCATTTGCCAATGTGGAGTTCCAATTATAGCAGAATGTAAGGGCCATTAATAGCCCTGACTTTCTTTTGAGAAGTTCCATGAACTGCTTTTTCAGTTCGGACTCAAATTATTCCCATGATGCACCGCCGATACTTTACAAGATTGCGGAGAGACGTCGGCCTCAACGGTCTCTCAACTGGAAATGCTACATGAAGACACGTGTCTATGGACACTCAGATCACACACAAGAGAAGGGTTACAGATAACTCAAAAATGTGTTTTTTTTTGTTTGCTTCTAATTCAGGAATGCTCTCACACCCCAAGGACATTACCATTCTCTTTATGGACCCCAACTGAACTTCTGAAGGTTGTCTCAGAAACCAATCCTCATGCGGTCCCACACAGCACTGAGAAGTGCAGTCCATCGATGCGAAAATGAAGAGGCTTCACACATGCCGTAAAGGGGCTAAATTCAGCACCACGCTCCTTACCGTTAAATGTATGCTTAATTGCAGTCCCCAGATTTACTTTGGGTAGGGCTAATTCTCTCTGTAAAAGGCTGCATTGCAGACGTGCATGCCCCTCTGGTCTCGAATTTAGGTGTCGAGGAGGATTCCTGTGTTTTGTGAGCTCAGTGGGCCGTAAAAAAGCCTGAGTGTTTACAAAATTAAAAGGCGACGAGGCAAACCCAGACGAGTGTTCGGCCAAATAACTTAGAGGGATTTACGCTTTCCAAGGTGCCAGCAATGCAGGGGGCCGGGAGGGGGGGGCGGGGGGGCTGGCAGTGATGGAGTAGGGGGCTCAAGTCCCCAGTTATGTAGAAGGTGATTGGATGAGAGGGCATAAGGACAGGTGTGACCATGTGAAACTACAGGACAAGGTCCAACGTTTGGCTGGTCAGTGAGCGAAACACAAGAGATCAGATAAGACAGTCGGTCAAATGGGCCGGGTGATGAGTGTGTTTGCTATGCATGGACGGGTGACGAGCGTGTTTGCTAAGCATGGACAGGCCCGCAGTTCTACGTCTTCCCATTTTTTTTGTCTTGTTTTGCATTTGCTTTATGTAAACATGATTGATTGTGTTATTATTTTGGTATAGCGGCGGTTTTTAATTTCACCCGTGATGATTTATATTGCGGGCCATTTGCTTAAGCAGCTCAGGTTAACCACCTCGTTATGGTGTAGAACAGCATTTCTGATACTCCTGCTATTTTCATCATTAAACTTTAAACAAGTTCCTTAATTACAGCACCCTCTAGTCTTGCAGTATTATTTATGCCACTTTCCCTGCTCATATCAGTTTCTTTTGCAATCAATGAAATCCTTCATCATTGTTCCTGCACATGAATGCATTTTAAGATGAATAAATAACACAGAATAAACTCCTCTTAATGGATTATTCCATTAAACATCAACATGTTCAAGCTTAGAAATCCATTAGCAGCCAGATCAACTCCTCTAAGAAAAAAAATACATATTAAAGACTCATTACGAATTTATTAAAATGTGCTAAATAAAATTGTATCAAATTTATGATCAGAAAGACTTGCAAGCCTTGTAGATTAATTAAAATAAACTACAGAGACAAATAGTCTCAACTTGTACTAATTTTAACCACTGAATAAATTATTCAGATTTAAGACTTTCATTAGTCTGGTTAAAAAAAGAAATCAGTCAACCTTAAAATCGTTTAGCTCTTACATTTCCTGCATATTTTACCGCACTTTGTGTGTTGCTAAACATTGTATCATACTTTCTGACAAGTCCTGAATAATCTCTTAAAAGCATTATACTATTGTGGCATCACGATTCTAGCTGTAAGATTAAAGCTGTAGAATTTCTCCTGGCTTTTATGGAGGGTTCATTGTTAGAGCTTATATAGTTTGCTTCTCCTAGAGTAGATAGATTTTAAAGTTTTACTGAAACATTGATTTTCTCTCAAAACGTATACGGATTGCTTTATAATTATCATTTTTATTTCACTATTATTTCACTATACTCCACTTGTGTAAAAACACAAAGGACATTTAATAAAGAAATATCAGAATTTGTGTTTGTTTAAAACTGAAAATTGTAATACGAAATCAATGTGGGGCCTAATTTTTCTGAAGCAGTGTGCCCGCGTTCTTATTTATAGAGTATAAGCCAGGAACAGGCACTGATCCCTGAGCCACTGAGCCACACCAGTGATGCCAGCTCTTTGACAGAAGCATTTAGGAATATGCATCTTACATAGATCAATCGGGTTTGAAAATAAAGCCAACATCTGACGCATATGAATAATTAGCTACAAAAGTGAAACCACCATGTTTCACTAAGAAATATACACGCACTGGCCACTTCATCAGGTGTACCTTGCTGGTAGCGGGCTGGACCCCCTCTTGGCTTCAAGCTGCCTTCATTCTTTGTGGCATAGATTCAACAAGGGACTTGAAACATTCCTTAGAGATGTTGTTCCATCTTGTCAACTGCATCTCCATGATGCAAATGCCCCATTCCACCACATCCCATTGGTGCTTTACGGGAGTGAGATCTGGTGACTGTGGAGGCCATCTGAGTACAGTGCACTCATTGTCATGTTCAAGGAACCAGTCTGAGATAATATGAGCTTTGTGATATAGCATGTTAGCATGCTGGAAGTAGCCATTAGAAGTTGGGTACACTGTGATCATAAAGCAATGGATAGGATCAGCAATGATATCCAGGTAGACTGGCATTTAAACAAAGCTGAATTATTACTAAGGGACATAAAGTGTGCAAAGAAAATATCCCCCCCCCACCATTACAGCACCACCACCAGCCAGACTTGCTGATACCAGGCAGGATGGATCCATGCTGCTGTTTATATCAAATTCTGACCCTAAAATCTGAATGTCATGGCAGAACTGGAGACTCATTTGACAAGGCAACATTTTTCCAATCTGCCATTCTCAAATTTTTGTGAGCCTGTGCACACTGCAGCCCCAGTTTCCTATTCTTAGCTGACAGGAGTGTCACCCAGTGTGGTCATCTGCTGCTGTAGCCCATCTGGTTGGACGTGTTGTGTGTTCAGAGACGCTCTTGTGTATGCCTTGGTTGTATTTGAGTAGCTGTTGTCTTTCTATCAGCTTGAAACAGTCTGGCCATTCTTCTCTGACCTCTGTCATCGACAAGGCATGTTTACCCTGAGAATCACCACTCACTGAATCTTTATTCTTTCTCTCCCATTCTCTGTAAACCCTAGAGATGGTTGTTTGTGAAAATCCCGTTAGATCAGCAGTTTCTGAAATACTCCAGCCAGCTCATCTGGCACCAACAACTATGCCATGTTCAGAGTTTGATGTGAGCATTAAACTGAAGCTCCTGACCTGTATCTGCGTGATTTTGTACATAGTTTTGCTGACATATGATTGGCTGACTTTATATTTGTAGTTAATAAAGTGGCCAGTGAGTATATATAGTTTTCAAGAATGTGACTCATAGTAATTAGCAATTTAATTTTTTTCTCTATTGCATAATTATCCCTCTGCCTCACTGAATAGTGTTAAACTCAGTTCAGTCTCCTGACTTAAGGAATTATCTGATATTGTATTTTTTTCCCTTTTTCCCTCCTGCCCTAGAGGACTCTCCTCTCCGTTGGTGGGTATTATCTTTTCGCTGACTGAGTGATTTTTGGGTATTCTGCAGGTTCCAGGGCAGCTCCCACTGCCGTCTTTTTGCGCTATCGACCCTCCGTCATCGCTTAGCATATCGCTAAGGCTGAAATGCGCATACAGACAGCATAAGAGGGAATTTCCACACAGGAATTGAGTTTGACTTTTCCGTTTTCTATGCTACACAATGTCACCTTGTTACAGGCCAGCACACACACACGGGCTGGGATGAATGAGACTGACAAGGTGCCCTGATAGTCCCTGGGTCCTACCAGCTGTTCCAATCAACCCAATTAATCTGCCATTATTTCTCAAAGGCACTGGAGAGGACAGCCTCGCCCACTTGCCCCTGCCTTGAGGGCCCTGCCAGAAGGCTTCTACTCAGGGATCCGTCACAGTGTGCTGGGAGGCGTAATGGCACGGCTGGGGACAGTGAAGACAGCTTGACGTGTGGGAATCCCAACACGAAAAGACATGAGAAATGAGCCAATCAAATCTCAGTCTTTCTTATAGAGAAAGCTTGAGTGTGTTCATTTTTGTTCTATTCAAGTTTGTAATTACTGTTGTACTGATCATTCTGGTCATAGTATCTTCTCTGAATGAAAACCACACAAACATCCCTACTAGGCCACCTAGCCGAGACTGAAGGTGTACTCACACTTGGCCTGGTTGCCTTGTGCCGTGCCCAAGCACAATTGCCCAACCCCCCCCCCCATTTCCCATGTAGTCTGCACATTTAATGATCCAGGCCTGTGCATGCATTTGTCATCACTGTGCGACTTTTTGTGTTGAGGGAAGTGCCATCGCACAGCACAGAGGAATTCATGATAGTCCTTTTTGTTTGTGTTATTTGGAGTCATTTTGAGTGCGATGACACGCAGCGTTCTTACACGTTTATCAAGTGCGCAATGCAGCGATGAATAAGAAGAATAAGAAGATTTAAGTCTATTTTACTAAACATTTATTTTTGTGCACTGCATCCAGTTATTTCTGGATACTCTCGTCATCCTAAATTTCCAGCAAGCACTGCACGTCTGCTGTAAACCAGAGTAACCTCTCTTCCATGCTGTAAGTTGTTGTCGCTACCTGATCTGTACAGCCTACCCGATCAATTCCTTCTGGGCCGGTGCCTAATGTGTGCACGCGTGTGTCAGTCATATTGACGTCATGGCTGTGTTCCATGCTCAGGCACAATCAGCAATCACACTGCATGTGCACCATGCCTCAGTCCAACTGGAGCGTGCCCCAGCCTACCTCTTTGTGCTCTGGCATAGTACGGATTGCCTAGTGTGAGTACACCCCGAACTGAGGCGATGAGGGGGAAGGCAGATTCTCTGATGTTGTGCTTAAGTCAGTTACAAAGGGAAGACATTCAGTCAGTAGAATTTCCAAGGTGCCCAGCTATGTCTTTGTGGGGCCCTGCATGTAGCATACAAAAATACAAAAAATGCATCAAGACTGACTTGGACCAAATGTCTAAATAAAATTTTGGGCATTGGGGATTCTCCAAAACCTCTCAATTTTTCTGTGCTAGCACATGTACATGTTATTTATTTTTAAGTCTGTCCAAACATTGTAAGTACATAGTTAGACGAAGTCCTGCAACACAACAAGATGTGCAGCAGAGCAAACTGGAAGACTAATGCATTCTGTGTGAACTCACTCAAGTGGAGACACTCTAAATCTTCAAGTTAAACTTAATCACAATTCTTTCATCCGCGCCGTTTGAATGAAATAGACCCCAAAGCAGTTGGTTTCACTCTCGCTAAAGTATTGTTTTAACGGTAATTAAATTTGCATCTTTTGTAAGGAAACATAATTTGCTCCTTTGGATATAGGCTCCTCTGGGAAATCACTTTCATCTGCAGGATACATATGTTCTGCTATAATTAATTAGCCCACTTTGATTGAGGTCTGCATTCCACTCCTGCCTTTTCTGCAGGAAGACCTCACTCCACTTTCCTATCAGGTCTCTCATGTGTTCTTTCTAAATTAGATTCCATAGTGAGTTCCCTTTCCAGTCAATGATCTATGTTTAATTTTAATGGACTAAGAATGAAATCCAAAATGATTTCTAACCTGATAAATGGAAGCATCTTTTATAAAAGTGTAACTGCGTTTGCAATTACATTTCTATAAAATTTATAATAAAGTTATAATAAAATAATATAATAAAAATAGCTTCCCATATGCCATTTCATTATTCTTTATCACTGTAGTCGATAAAACTCTCCTCCCATTGTTGCTAATAAATTTATCTTCTTGATCAGGCAACGTATTGGAAGAATTGCACGCTCAGTCTTGCTGATCTGATGCTGGCCCTTTGACAGCTGTGTGGTTAGCATCTGCCTCATTGTACATCACTTGGGGGAACAAGGTGGCCGCTAGATAAATACATTTAAAATACTCAAAAGATCTGCTCTATTTGAAGTATCAGGTATGTGGAAAAGTTCTACCAGACAGAAAAAAATAAGTTCTGACAGGAGGAAATTATGGAGCAAAAAAAGAGAATTGTATGATGTGCTGGAGGAGCTCTGATTCTCTCCCTCATCGCTGCAGCTGGTGATGTCCTACCGCCTCTCAGCGTCCCTGAGAAAATCATTAGGAATCAGGGCACAAATTCCAAGGACATTCTTGTCGGCCCAGGGAAAGATAATCTACCCATATCCTGGAGGGGCAGAAGGCTGATTACTGGTTACTGGCATAGTCAAACACAGGGGAAGCGTAACAGAAGCGGTCATAAATGCAAAGAAAGCTCGTTTTAGTGTAGTCCTCAGAGCCTTAGAACCCGTACAGGAAATACCACTGCTCTATGCCAGCTGCTGTCCAAGTGCTAGGAGTCAGACAGCGCCTTGAAGAGAATGTGTCCAGAAGGGGAACTCTCCAAACAAATTTGCCGCAAGAATCAGAAGCAGGGTGGGAAAGGCCACCATCATGCTCCCTGCAGTTTGTGAAGACATCGATTGCAGACATTTCTGCAGAGGTTTATTCTGCCCTCCTGGGTGTCAAATATCTTGGATATTTTGTAGCTTTCCCCCAAGCAATAGAAGGAGTTAGAAACTGGCATCCCAGAAAATACTAGGTTCAGTTTTACTGATGTATTGGAAAATGGTATAGCCTTGTTTATGGTGTTTCAGGACATGATGAAAACAATGGTGCTAGTTATTTTTAACTGAAACCCCAGCCATCAACAAGTGAGCGAGTGTAGGTATCCTCTTATCCCCCCAAAATGAATGCATACATTTTGCAAGACAATATTGAAAAGGGCAGTGATGTTTTCATCGTGGCTATAGGAATCCTTTATTATTATTTAGGATAAGTACCATAGAGCACTGTAATGCATATAAAAGTTTATACAGATATCTTTTAGCCTCCAGGGAACAATAGGGAATTTCCGGAGTCCTATGTTAGAAGATATTGATATTTTCCATCCATCCATTTTGTGCCTCTTATGCGGGGTTGGGTCACGGAGGCAGCAGTCTCTCCCTCTCACCAGCCATCTCCTCCAGCTCTACTGGGGGAATACCAAAGCATTCCCAGGCCAGCCAGGAGATATAATCTCTCCAGCATGTTCTCCCAGTTGGACATGCCCAAAACACCTCCCCATTGAGCTATCCAGGAGGCATCCTAGATAGATGCCCACTGAAACCACCTCAACTGGCACCTTTTGAAGTAGAGGAGCAGAGGCTCTATTTTGAGCTCATCCAGAATGTCCATGCTCCTCATCCTATCTCTAAGGCTGAGCACAGACATCCTGCGGAGGAAACTAATTTCTACTGCTTGCATCTGCGATCTCATTCTATTGGTCATTACCCAAAGCTTGTGACCATAGGTGAGGGCATGCTGCATGTCACAGCCCAACTCCAACAGGACCACATCATCTGGAAAAGCAAAGGTGCCTCAGTCTGGAAGAAGGGCACACCGCCACTGGACTAGAGCAGTGGAGACTTGTCCTCCCGAGTAACGAATCACACTTCTCTGTCTGGAAATCCGATGGGAGAGTCTGGGTTTGGCAGTTGGCCAGGAAAACAGTACTTGCCTGACTGCATTGTGCCAAGTGTAAAGTTTGGTAGCGGGGGGAGTATGGTGTGGGGTTGCTTTTCAGGGGTTTAGGCTTGGCCCCTTAGTTCCAGTGAAAGGAACTCTTAATGCTGAAGCACACTGTACAAAGCCATTGTGGAGAATTTCATACTCCCAACTTGGGGATGGCCCCTTCCTGTTCCAACATGACTGCACGCCAGTGCACAAAGCAAAGTCTATCAAGACATACATGAGTGAGCTTGGTGTGGAGGAACTTGACTGGCCTGCACAGAGCCCTGACCTCAACCGGACAGAACATCTTTGGGATTAATTAGACTGCGAGCCAGGCCATCTCGCCCAACATTAGTACATGACCTCACAAATGCTCTTCTGGAAGAATGGTCAAAAATTCTCATAAACACACTCCTCAACCTTGTGGAAAGCTTTCCCAGAAGAGTTGAAGCTATGTATAACACCTGTATAGTTATAGCTGTATAGGGTGGGCCAACTCCATATTGAAGCCTATGTCTTACGAATGGGACATCATTAAAGTTCATGTTTGTGTAAAGGCAGGCGTCCCTATACTTTTGGGACATCTTTGGGATATCTCTGTACCTCCACACCAGCTCAGGTTCATTTCCCACCAGAGAGGTTATATTGCATGTACCAATAGCCAGTTTTGGTAGCTGACAATCAGTCCATCAGAGCCCTTGCCTTTGACTGCCACCCAAACTCGTCACCCAACTGCCGTGGCTCTCCCTGAAGGTGGTGGGCAGGGCCATTTTACACTTTTGGGTCATGTCTGGCCAGGCCCCATGGGTAGAGGCCCAGCCACCAGGTGCTCGCCCTCGATCTCGTATCTGGCTCCAGGGCAAAGCCCCGTCTCCCCAATCCAGGCGGGGTAACATGGTTCTTGTTATAAATGATCATCATGGTCTACAGTATGTGAACCACACGTAGTCTGGCCGCTCACCTAAGACCAATTTGCTTTTGGGCATTTGCCCCCGACAATATAGGATCATGGAGGCACACAAACTATGGAGCTAAATCAGGGCTAATAATTTGGTACTTTCTTTGTCTTTTCTTTGTACAAGTAGCTCTCAGTGTAAAAACGGTTGGGCACACGCCAATTCTGACTGTGCCGAAAGTCTATTCAGCAGCTGAAAGCTAAAAGATCCTGTTAGTAAACGTCTTAATCCCAAAAGCCCTTGCAAACAGCGTTTGGATTTATGGATGTCACTACTACGCATTCTACGTTACTGAATGAAAGATACTATATATATATAGTTACGGCTTTATTATTTGGTGTCTAGCGCAAGTGTAATCACTGATGGCGACGATGGGGGTCCTCAGCCTCCTTTGCTATGTGCTCACTCATTATTCCACACCCCCCATGGCCAAATTTTCCAAATACAATCTGAAAATAGCAAAAAAAAATCTGAATGTGAAAATAAAAGCATAAAAAATCCTGCATCAAAATGATCATTAAACTGGAAGAAAACCTTCACTTTTAGTTTGAATACATTGTTGTGCCTTTTAAAGTTCATCAAAACTTAAACTTGTAATATCAGTTCTTTTTTTCTTCCAAATTAACAAAACTATTGTCCCCGATTTAGCTCCATAACAAACCCCTCCACCACAGTAAGGTGGAAATTCATGCAGGGGATATTGATATTTTTCCATGGTTTATTTAGGCAATGTTTTAATTTATAGGAAGTCATATAACCATTCTATTACCTTAAACAGCTTTAGTACTGAGTTAATGAAGCAGGTCTTTCACATAGCAGGCTTTCTGCTGGGGACAGAGGTGAGGTACATTACTTACATCCTCTGTCTCGATCATTGAACTACAACATTAGCAGGAGGCCAGTGAGGCAAGTCCCCCGACCGTGAAGCGAGCACGGTGAATTAGATGGCATGGTGTAGTTTGTCATGCAAGTGACACTTAGATATAATTCAGGATTCAGCATATTCCAGGGGAGGATAAGCACTGAGAGAAAGACTCGCCGCAACAGCGCCGTTTACAGCACGCTCCACTTCAGGGCGAAACATTCAGCCGGCTACCAAAGGCATACAATAGGCAAAAGCTCCTTTTAGGTGGGGCGTGACATTCTACTAATGAACGTGTTGTCATAAATTGGGAAGGAGATGAATTTAAATCCAGAATCATTTGTAAAATTTCAGAATTTGTTTGCATGCTTTTTGCTTATTTATTTATTCAGCTGCTTATTTACGGATCTCTTTATGATTTTTTTATTTCTCTGGAAATTATAAGGGAACCAGTTTAAATAGATGACTTCTAATTATAATTTCTGTTCCTGATGAATTCTGCACATGCCTGACTCCTTCTGCTGTCATTGTTTGCATTTGGACGTTTCTGGCATCCCTTGTGTGTGCCCACTGGTTTGCTATGGCTTGTCTCGGTCAGTAACAACTTCAGTGCGTCAGGCTTTACCTTCCTGTTGCCGGCATGCTGGTTTGAGCCTTCCCAAGCAGCATGCCAGCACACGGCCATCCTCACAGCACTGCACCGCTCAGCTGGCCAGCTCAAGCCTTTCCTTTGGACTGTTAGTGCTGCTGTTGTTTGTCTGTTTGAATGGTCCTATTATTACATAACCTAAGGCTGTGTCACACAGAGCGTACCCGTAATTAAGCAAAACACCACCGACAGATCAGTAATGCGATCTATTTACATCTAAAACAACTTGGAAAGTTGCTGGTGATAAGCCTCTATAACCCGGGGCACTTTACAGGGTACCCGGCTAAGTGGTTTCTAATGGCTTTATTCATTATTACTTTTGGTTATTTATCATATTTAGACAATGTAATTGAGTACCTGAAATGAACATAAGGCAAAGAATGAAAGCTCCCCCACGACACTGACCCCAATACTCTGTGGTTGAAATGTCACAGTATTCACCGTCCCCTTGGGAATCATCCCAAGACCAAACAGGCAGGGAAAAAAATCTTCCTGGTTCAGGTCACAAGAGCGGTTTGAGGGGCGCATCGCATTTAAACCACATTTCAATGCTGTAACCTTTTGTTCAAGCGGCCCAGATTGGGTCTATTCTTGGAAGAGATTGCCTTCTGAATTGGAAATTGCTCTGGAGTCAAGGGCATCGGTTCTTTTTATTCGTCAGCCTCTCCTGCAGCCATGGGGGGCCGTGGCCACTGACAGTGCCTCTGCCCCTCCAAGTCCGGGCACACAGTAAAATAAGCAGGCGTGGCTCAAAAAAACAGCGAGAAATGGCAGCTAAGTAACTACAGAGCTGTATCAGAGAATCACTGTTAAACTTGCTTCATGAATATTTACTTTCTTGTCCTTATTAGCATGCAATTCAGTAAATATTTATCCGAAATTCATACGGTGCATTTGATAATGAATACCGGGACGTAATGAACATGAACGTTGCGGGACATGACGATGGCTATGCTTGGTTCACCACCATTCAACACCTCTCACTTGCACCTAATTCCATATAATATGAGAGGCTTTACAGTTTTTCAGTCCACATTAATAGTTGCATTGTCTTGCATCAGCTCTACAGGTTCTCTGAACGCAGCCCGTGGTTTCTCTCCAGTGCCTTTTCACTGTTTTTCACATTCATTGTTAAGCAGAAATGCTTGGATCTAATTTTAATGATTTAATAACATCAGGGTTCTAGTGCTGTTGATTGGTTACGCTGCAGGAAGTGGGTGTGGGAAGCAAGGGTTACGTAGCTGTGGCTTCAATTCGGATTAGTTGTACACATTCCACTTCCAAACCAGAGCAGAAATATACAGTACAGGTATTTTATGGGTCCTGCTGAAATAATTGTAGCTGATTATGAGAAAGACCTTGGTGTGTATGTTGATGCTTCCATGTCCCACTCTCGCTAGTGTGGGGAAGCAATTAAAAAGG
>JAODKN010000127.1:13382486-13403523 GCA_026774425.1 Petrocephalus zakoni | reverse complement strand
GCATTAGTTCAAATGCAAGAACTCGTGGCCATAGGTGGAAATTAGCGGGAGAACATTTCAAACTGGATTTAAGGAAGTACTTCTTTACAGAGCGTGTAGTTACGGTATGGAATAGTCTTCCTATTAGTGTAGTGCAAGCTAAATCCTTGGGTTACTTTAAATCAGTACTTCATAAGTTCTCCCCAAACGAGCTTGATGGACGGAATGGCCTCCTCTCGTTTGTATATTTCTTATGTTCTTATCTCTGATACCGCTGCATTAATACCCTCGGATAGTTGTGTTTTTGTTTTCCTATTGTCCAAAACACCTTGTTTATTTTTATGATTGCTTTTGTGTGGTACTTAACCCAGCCTTGTCCTGCCCCGTAATGTAAGAAACTCCGATTTCTCGTCTAATCCTCAGTCATGTGGTTTTTTGTTCTGACTCTGAGAGACTTCTGGAATGCACCAAACATCTTACAGTGATAACTCTCAAACCCCAGCCAAAAAACTACTGTATATGCTGCTCTGGTAAAACTGTACCCAGTTAACTAAGTAATTAATATCTTAGGTGAAAACAAACTAAACAAGTGTTAAAGGTCTGCACTTAAATATAAACTTTGATAACATAAAACATATTCAAGTTGTTGAACTGAATTTCCTAACATAAGGTTATGAAAGCTCCTCTTGATACGCAGACCCAGGAGCATTTTATACGAACAGGCTCATCATTTTTATACAGATCCATGGAACTGTATTGATTTCTTCTACACAGACTCTGCCATGCAACTTAAAAGGTTTATATTTTACACCTATTTATATAGCCGGATATTCACTGAAGCATTTCAGGTAAGCACATCGCTCAGGGCCACAACAGCACAGTCTCACTTGAGATTAAAACTTACTATTTCCTGATCAAAAAGCCTTGGTATTTGAGTGGCTGTAGTGATGTTCTGTAAATATTTTTAGAGAGAAACTGGTTCAATTTAATAATAACACAAGCATTAGATTTTTTTTAAATGCCAATTTGTTCAGAATCACTAACATTACAAATAAATGCAGAAATATTGGATTCCAGTTTTGACATGGCAAGGCTGAATAAATCTAAAAACAAAGTGCTGAAAATGCTTTATGAGTTTGAGATGCATATCAGGATTGGGCAAAATAACAAAGCTCCCTAAATATATTTAATTTGAAGTGCCTTATACCCTATGCCTTCAAGACAGCATCCGTCTTTCTCGGAAGGCTGTCATGGAAGCCATGAGCTGTGTGTAGTGGGATATTGGATCATTCTTCAGGAAGAAAAGCCTCCAGTTGCTTGAGGGATGATGGAGATGGAAAGCTGCATCACACCCTGAGCTCCGGGTTGTCCCATAAGGACCCAGCGATGTTTAGATCTGGTTGTTAGTCGCAGTCATCTTCTATAGCTGACACATACTACTTAGTGGCATCAAGCCTGATATGATTCACCTTTGAGCCCCATTTGTAAATTAGTTATTTTTTTTATTCCATTTTTTAACAACATTATTGTCCACCCATTCTTTATCTGCATGTTCAGACAACAGCAAAATAAAACATTTTTGGTTAACGCATCACTGAAGGATATGTCAGCATTCACAAAAGCAGACTTAAGCTCTTAAATTTGGTTGAATATTTTGTGGATTTTTATTGACCCCCAGATTTACCAGTTCATGAAGATTACCATTACTGGAAAACAATTTTATAGGCTGACACCAGCAAGTTGATTACTTTATAAACTGTATAAAAAATATGTACCATTTATTATACTTCAGGCAATTCACGCTGGAAAGCAAGCAGATGTCCAACATATCGATGCATTCCAGTGTGTCTATTCTGTACGTGGGTAGGGTAAGATAGCAGGGTGTTTAAATAATCTGGAGCAGCTTGTTCTCATCATCCAAGAAAACAGCATTTCCTAACCTTGTCGATATTCCACAGATGAAGAAAGACACTTTAGATGTATTTCTAATGGAACCGTTTACTAGGGCATCAGTAGTAGCGGCACCAACGTCTTTGATTTCACCTGCATTGACACCAAAGCCAAGTTTCAGCTTAATGTCGGAAATTGTATGTCTGAGTACAAAGGGTTTAATAACAGCATTTTTTCTTTTTGAAGTTCAGTAAGAAGATGTTCTCTGTCACGCAGCTTCTAATGTCAAGTTTAAAAAAAAACTTATCAAGCTAAAATGTTAGCAAAATATTTGACTTAGTTTTATGGTTGCACCACGACATTCAGTATCTTGTTTGTGAATAATATCCCCATGGTGGGGGCGGGGGGGTTCAAATATATGGAGAAAACTAGTGGACTGAATACTGAGCCCTGTGGGACTCCACACTCGACCCCTGAGTATTTCCATGATTAATTATTCATTCTAGTGTAGTGCTAGCAATCTGTTACATAAGCTCTGAAGCTGGATAGCACCTGTCCTCTGAAGCCAACACGATTTTCTAATCTGTCCAAGAGAATATGATTTGCTGTCAAAAGCAGTTCTTAAGTTCAGAAGTACAAGAACAAAGAGATTACCTAAAGAGAGAAGTGGCTTCTTTGTTGTGATGCTGTCAGAACCAGACCAAAACTTGTCATAAACATTATTGGTTCGTAAGAAGATAGACACCTGCTGAGCAACTCACTTGTCAGAAACTTCTGATTGAACTAGAAGGTTGGAGAGGCCTTTAGCTTGACCAAGATGTATCTCTCGTATCTTCCATCCGCTTTATATCCGCACAGTATAGTGGATCATAGGGTAGTACTCCACCAGGGCTGGGAGTTTAAATTCCATCCTGTGTGTATCACAGTTTATAAGCTTTCTTTTTGTGATACAGGTTTCCCTCCACAATCCAAACGCACAAACATTGGCGCACCAAAAAGGGTTCTTCATTGTCCAGGGTTGGACTAGCCATCTGGCATACCAAGAAAATGCCAATGGGCATGTGGGCTTGTCAGCAAAAGTCCAGCTCTGCTCTTATCTTGTGCCCTATAGTGCACAAAACATGCATGAATGTTGAATGAATGCTACATTTATACAGTGCTTTTCAAGATACCCAAAGCACTTCACAGAACCAACGGGGGCCACTTCAGCCACCACCACTGTGTGGCCCCCATCTGGACGATGTGATGGCAGCCATTCTGCACCAGTACGCTCACCACAGAGTAGCTAAGGTGGTGAAGGGTGAAGGTGCCAAAGCATAGGTCTGGTCTTCTTCCCTCATTATTAGCACTATATAGTATGTGAGTTTATTTTTATTTCCTGTGGATTTTTCAGGTAGTTAAGCAACTATTACTAAGAAATCTGTGAGTGATCTAATGTGTCAGTTACACTGATGTACAGATTTCGACTGAGCCATCGAGTGCACTTACTTTAGGTAACTATAGTCTGTATTTGTTTGCTTTTTAATCACTGAGCAACCAATTTCAATATCAGAATACGGCCCATTATGTCAAGGGTCATATATTTATGTTTACCAGTTTTCCTTTCTACTGATGTCACCAGTGTATATATTTTGCTGCTCAGCCTAAAAGTATAACAAATCTTCCCTCCTCAGATTCTTTCTCAATTTCTAAGTTCGAGTTGCACTTTATGGGACATTCATAGCCAGGGCTTTAGTGTGGAGAGAGAACTACACCTGTAGTTACTTCTGCAAAAATGCCCTGAAAACACGTTTATCCTGTTTCTGTGCCAACTTCACCTTCATTGCCTGAATTTCTGATACAGCAGGTTTATGTGGAGAGACATAAAAAAAGATTAATTCCATCTAAACTGCAAGCATGCTACTTCAAAAACACCACCTCCCTAAGTGTGACCATTATCACATCAGATTTGAAATCAATATAAATATATGAACAGGATTTGTAGATGTTCAGCTTTGTCTACAAGCTATTTGTCATTGTAGAAACAACTGTCAAGTCTGACATCTTGCGCGGGGTGTGTGGCGGCCATTTTAATTTTCTTGTCTTTAGAGTGGTTTAAATCAAGTCAAGGAAAGTAGGAAACACTCTTGTCACTTAGGATATCAAAACATTGAATGTGAATTTTAAGTTGCTGTAGATGTTCAGGAAATTGATGAACTCCCAAATGTAGCATTCTCAATGTAGAGTTTATTGTGTGTTTCTTGGCTGTGTTTGTCCATTAGCTGTCAGGTAAAATTCTGTGTGCTAGTCTGGTCCAAATTCAAGGGACATTATTCGAAATGAAGAGCTTGTTACCGTGTGATGGGTCCCCTGCCAAATGCTCAGTGGTGCTAGTCCACAGCCAACTGCTGCAAAGATAAACCCCCGTCGTTGACTAGGTGGCTGGCTGTGTAGATGTGTCTCCCAACTGTGATCTAATACCAGATAAAAGACGTGTTTTTATGTCACCGTTCTATTGGGAACATTACATTTTATGGATTTTCAAGCATCGTATTTGAGCCTGTCAGTGGGGAAAGGGTTCCTTGGAAAGATCTGACAGTTAACTAATGAGGTTTTATACTGTATTTGCAGCAGTAGAATAATCCTATTCTGTATTCCTTCTGTAAATAAAGTATATAAAAATACTGTAATATTTGTTATGGTGATATATAAAATTATTCCAGATTTTAGAAAACCATGAATTGAAAACTCATTAATATGACATAAATACTGCATTAAAAGTTTTAAAGAGTTATCGGAATGACACCAGTCCCGAGAAGTCGGTCTGTTTATTTACTTTTGGTATCAAATCATATTATTTTCTTTAGTTTTATGGATGCAGGAGTTTGTGTTTTGGTGCTAAAATCTGATTTTCCAAATTGTGAAAGGTAATTTTGGCTTCTTTAGTCTTCACCATCTTTTGACACTGTTACATTTGGAATGTATTTTTTATGCTATTTTCAAAAAGATGCACAATTATACTGGAACCTACTGTATTAAATTGTAGTATTTTATCAATAATTGTATGTGTGAAAAAAATGTTTTTCATCTAGGTATAAATCCACTAAATATAGCATGACATCCCAGAAATATACTTGGCAGTGCTGCGTTTCAGTTTTCTTCACTGTCTGCAGTTTCAGCTTTCTTGGATAGTAATTCTAATGGCGATGTAGCATGATTAAAAGTAATAACAGGAACAAGCAGCGTAATCCTTAACTTGGGGTTCCCATATTATTGGTAGTGCTCTAACCTTCTGCTCCTTGGCTGTGAGGCATTAAACTCCGAACAGGAAGGTTCACCAGTTTTCATTTAAAGCTAACTTTAGTGGATTACCATATGGCACAAGTTACACCACCACGGCGTCCCCCAGAATGCCCGAGTCACTCACTCTTGCCATGCATTTTGAAATGAAAGGAAGTGCTTGCATTAAACAGAACTAATGTGATAGTGTCATAGTTTTTTTGTGCTTTTAAAGCCGATGCTTGCCCAAACATCAACTTATAGTTTTTGTGTGGTAATTATGAGAGATGAAGATTTTGTTGTACAGTACAGTAATAATGCTTTGATTGTACCTGACATCACTATACCGGGTCCTAAAGTTTGTTGCCTACATATCGCAGTGATATCCCATGATTTCATTTACGATGCTTTGTAAGTCGTTGTAATACAAGTTTTGTTGTGATTCTGTTTACTTCCAAATTTATAAATATACAAAATCACAGCAATTTATAAGAAAAAGAAATTGCACTTAAGCTGAAGATGTGGTGAAATATTTAATGGTACAAAATACAGTAAGTTTCTCTTTATGTAACGAAATAGCACAGTTCAGCCACTGTATCTGTATCTGCGTATTGTAGCTGCCCATCACATATACATTACTGTAAGCATACCGTATTACATGTTATACATGTTATACAAAATACAGTAAGTTTCTCTTTATGTAATGAAATAGCACAGTTCAGCCACTGTATCTGTATCTGCTTATTGTAGCTGTCCATCACATATACATTACTGTAAACATACCATATTACATGTCATATATGGACAGTGACATTATGCGACATTATGCTTCCCAATCTCCTGCGCCTGTTACACTCAGCGATACACCTGCTAACGTCCTACTGCGTCCACTCGCAGGTAAAAACCCTTTGTTTTGATGTTTTTTCATTCAACATCTTTTTTGTAGCTTGAATGGTCCACCGTTTTTGAAGCCACAGTGCAGCCTAATGTCATGGTGCTAGCTTTACGCAAAAGCATTTAACAAGATCACACATTATGGTGTGACTACTCACTTTACGCTCTACTTACCAGTGCAGGACGGCCGCTAGAACAAGGCTTATCACTGTGTATATTGCTTATTATGCGCCTTTGTGGAGGCTTGCATATTGCAAAATCACACATAAGTTAAGGTAGAGAAAATGTTTGCTTGCTTTTATGACAGTTAACCCAGCCACTTTATTCAGTTTTAGGAGGAAAACATCCTGTCAGGTCAACGGCAGTGCCTTTAAGCTTCAAACTGTCCTGAGAATTCTATTTTCTTTGGAATTCATACTGCTTTACCTGACAAGAGTGAAACCCAAACTTTACCTTGTATTTCGTACCAAGCACCAAAGATATCAGTAACCGGGAAGTAATGTATGTGTCACTGATGCCACCACGGAGAGTGCTTGTTGCCACTTTTATCAGGAAAACATAGAAGAACGCCTTATGTGAGGGATTAGGAGGAAGCCACAAGCCGTGCAGCATAAGACAAAAACAAAGGACCACTGTGAATAATTATATAGGCACAGTGGCCGTCTCTCCCCTCTCCCCTGTGACCTCACAAACAGAGCTGATAAGGTCGTTGGCGTCTGATCTGAAAGCACCTTAAATGGCTCCTTACGGAACGGGAAGTGAGCAGGGAAAAGCGTCCTTGGAAAAAGGCAGATCTGACCGTAATTAAGTGTGCTGCACTACAGCAAGTGGTGGCTATAGCTAGTTCACTTCTGAAACAGATCTAACATGCCTGTAAATATCTCAGAGAAGCATTCTCTTAAGTGTCTCACAGTACATTTGCTTGTGGATTAAAATGAGCCTACTTGACTTCTCCTTTGCCTGTATAAAGTTGCAGGGTCCTTGAAGAAAGGGTGCAAGGTAAACAATAAAGAGGTAACATCAAAAGCAGTATTTCTAGGAACACTGCTAAATATCATCTGGGACCATGAGAAAGATCAAAGTGTTCCAAAGACTTGGACTGTGGCTATTTTTTTTTTGTTTATTATGCTGTAACTCACTCTGGACTGTGCAATTAATCATTGCATTTAGAACCTGTACTTGTCATTGAACAAATAATGACTGTAATCAAGGCCTTTGCGGTAAGAAGTGTCAAAACCTCACTTTTGTGTCTGTGTCATTGATTGCATTTCCCAAGCCAGTCTGGTCCCATCAGACAAATCTAACTGGCCCAGCTTTCTTTCATAACTAATACTTGCCTGGAATATAGATGTGGGCTCCCAGACTCCAGGCCGTCTGAGGACATGGTCCTTCCTCCTGAGGTCATATCTACTGTTGTTTTAAATATAACTCATTTCTGTTTGAAGAGGTGGATACTCCATGTTTTTTTCTCTTTGAGCGTGGCGGCTAATAAACGTGCCTGTAATCATACATTCAGTCTTAAAATATTGGGTGTCTCCAGACTCTTAGAAACACTTTCTAAGAGCTATTATTTTCTTCCCTATTCTTATCAATACAAAAGTGTTGACTTATGGTGAAGCAATGTACGGTGTTAACCATTTCATTGCATTAGATTTAAAACCACTCAGCCATTGCTTTGATCATCTGTTTTTATGTTTATATGAACACCGGGATGGGAATTATTGTTCCCTGCTCTTTGAAAAGCATGAGTATCATGGGAATCCAGGAAATGCTCAGAATCCTGTTCAGGGTGTCTCCTGCCTTATGCCCCGTGCTTCTATGGATTGGCTGCAGGATTGCCATAACTTTGTGTTGGATAAACTGTTGAAGGGATGGATGGATGGATGGATGGATGGATAGATGGATAGAATATTGCTGACATTTGCAAGTCAAAGCATTTCATATTCCATCACCTAGTTAGCAGTGATTTCGTGCCAACGTAATTGTGCAGAGTAGGTGGAGCTTCAAGTGTCGTGATTGACCTGCTTTGATTATAAACCCTTCATATGTTTACAAAGGCCACATATTAAAGCAATTCCCAAAGAATAACCAAGAGCTCACAAACATCTTCGTATTTCCTCCTATTACAAGCACAGCCTGATTCTGAGATATTCATCAAACAAGCTGTCGCTATTGTTTGAGTATTTCCCGGACAAACTGAACAATACAATATGAATTATATGTAATATATACAGCACTATGTGTAATATTATGTATAACATATACAGCAGTTTCATTATATGCAAATGGATAAGTAATTACCTATCCTTTGTTATGATCCACGATGGAAGTTTAACGATGCTTACTGAGCTGAGATTTTGTTTTTTCCAGTCACCATCTTCCTTGACCATGAGACACAAAGTCTCTTCAAAGACCCATTTGCCGATTTTTGCACATGCATGATTTTACATTATTCATATAGTGTGATTTATTTTTCCACACGGGCATATACCCAGCAAGACTCTCGTTGCATGGGAATTATTTTCAAAGGAATCTTCTACAGCCTGCCCTTTTGATGGGCAGGTAATCAGTATGCCATTTTATAGATTTCAGCATCGGACCAAAAAACAAAAGAAAGAAAATTCCTTATAAGATCATAAGAGGGACAAAGCTATGGGATAGTATGGCCCTGTGCGAAGAATAACTGGCTGCTTTTTTATCTGTTTGTTTTTTAGGGTGCAAGCATGTAGTCCTCAAATCCGCCATGCTTTAATAGTACGAATGGCCGTATTTTTCCGTATATTGTCTAAGAGCATGAAAGTGCCGTGACTTATCATTGTAGTGACACTCTCCCTCCTCTAATGATGACGGCAGTGGTTATGAGCGACTGGATGTGGGCAGTAATAATCTCATCAAGTCAGATGAAACGGGACTGATGGAATCGGCAGATAGCTTTTATGTCTCATCCCCGGGGACATCAGGTTTCGGGATGTGAGGAGGGCAGGGGCCTGGGGAGTCGTCAGCTATTCCTCCATCACCACTCCGGGTGGATCGCTCTAATCCAGTCACCTTCTGGAAGATAAACGCACTCCAGTCACTCCCTCGTGTTTGATGTAAAGTTCAGTTCTCACAGTTTAGTCAAAATCGGTCAACAGAGGCGGCTGCCTTGTCCCCAGTTTAGATAAAAAAAAGGATCCTCTGCCTGTTTTTGTTTTCTGCCAATTGGCAGCACCGGTGCTGTAAATATCCGGCGTAATAGGCGTTTAGCATGATGTATTTTCAGATCGTAAATATGACTAGAAACTTGCATGACCGTTTATCTCCGTTTCTCTTTTTTATAAGACACTTTCTCAGAGCTTCTCGTTTGAAGTGCCTTTTATGTATGACGCTTTGGATTTACAGCGCGATTCCCGGCATCTGGTGTAGACCTTCTAAAGCAGGGAACTCAGCTCAGAATTTTATGTGAGGATCCACAGAGCTTCTAAATTGTTCCTACACACAACAAAAAGTGTATTTCATCTAATACTGGAATATGCTACAGATGAAGCAATCACAGAGTTCATTATACGTTTGGCATGAACAATCCAGAGGAAATGTAGTCATACTAAGGATGCCAGAAAGTGCCATAAATGTGCTTTGTTGTCGCTACCATTGCTGTTATACCTCATTTAAGTCCACACGTTTTGTTTTTCCATCACTGTCTGCTCTTCTCTCTGATGAACGTGTAGCCTTCAGTCTCTGCCAGTGAGCGGCTCACTTTCCGTGTGGCACACTTGAGCCGAAACTGCCCCACACAGGCAAACGTGTAATGGAAGCTTCTCCCGGAATACAGCTTAAAAATGCAGCAACAGTGCCACCATTAGATTAGACCGGCTTTTCGCTGCACAGAAAATGTAGAGGAGAGTTATCTTCATACATATACAAAATAATTAAAAATATCAAGTTTGCCTTTTAAACAGTCACTGACAAAAAGGTGCTCTGCGATATATCACTTATTCCGCTAAAATTATAATGTTTCAAGGGTGATGATGTTTTTTAAATAGCATTTATGATGTTTTTTAAATAGCATTTATTCAAGCACATATATTTAAATATGTTAAAATTAGATTTTGCTTTAATCATATGCATGTTTAGTTTAAAATTGTGGTTAGCTAATGCATATCAGTGCGTGTATTGTGTACATTTATTTATATGTATAACAATTTGCACATATTTTTAATACTGCCTATATATATATATCTTCACTGATAGACAATTAGCGTGTATATGAGCATGCTGTATTGTCATTGGTAGAAGAATCACATGTGAATACTTCTCTTTCTGAAACAGAATAATTAGTAGGTGTTTGGAATATGATCTGCTCCAGTAAATGTGTGGATGTGGCTTTCAATAAATGCCTGAGATCACTCCTAGCCCTGGATCATTGTGCCTGCTCTTAATTAACATGCCCTGAGTATTCTCGTTAGACCTGAGTGTCACTAAGGCTGGTGTATCTGTTGATGAGACATATTTTCAGTGGTGACAGCCAACCGCGACGTTCCTACACGCACAGCCACACCATTTTGCTGCTTCAATAATTCGCCGGCCATTCGCCGCCGCGCCATGTTTTCGTTACCGCGGCAGATCGTGTGGCACATGAGTGTGCTCCCCCCAACCTCGCTGTCCTCCAGTTAGATTACCCCTATATAATCCACGTGCCACTGCAGGCAGCCGCATGGAGTCTTACAGCATCATGGCATCGAGTTCCGGTGCCGGCTGCAGCTACTGCACTGTGGAAAAGGCGGGAAGGTGACCTCTGCTTAAAGTTAGAGGATATCTTCAGATGCAGTTTATGCACAGGACTTGAATAGGAATAACACCGCGATTTATCATGGCTGGTGCTTTAGAGACCGTAGGCAGAAGCACAGGGGAGCCGCTTCATAGCCTCCGGGTCCCAGCTGCACACAGCGACTAATTTTAACGAAAGAATCTTTTTCCTCTGCCACAGGCTGCGCAGGTGAGCCTCCTCCCGAGCAGAGCGAGATGCTGCCAGAGGTGCATGGCCCTGCATGGCGGGGAAGGCTCAGCGTATTCGCAGGAGACGCCCTGCATGGGCTGCTCACGGGGGAAATTTGCACAGGGAGAAAGTACAAAGGAAGCAGGAAGACCAGCAGGCCTTTTTGTCGTTGCACTGCGCTTCTGCTCGTGCACAGAAGGTACATGAAAGAGCGGCACGGGGCACTTTTAAATTCCCGATGCACGTCAGATACAGCGGCTGCTCCTCGGAAAATAAGGACATCTCCCGGTTTCTGAGCGCCTTCTTTAATTACGGCCTGCGAGGCAGCGATAATTTATGGCCATTCTGTGAGATACCTCCTGCATAATGGCATCTTTTTTTTTTTTTAAGAAATATACTTTAAATGGGAAATGGCCCTTATTGTGTCCTTCCCTTGGATGCATTAGAAGTCGTGCATCTTTAAGTTTTAAATTTAAATTTTAGTTGCCACATTCACAAAAATTGTGTGTAGTGAAATGTTTTTTTTCTAGCAACTTCCCGGATTGTGCTGGGAATTAAACAGGTAATACATAAAAATAAAACGCAATAAATAAAATTAAAATGGCAATAAAAATTATGGTAAAATAAAATTAAACTGCAAAATAAAGTAATATCAGTAACTGGAAGGTGGAAGTAAAGTCTGGGATAGTATATGGTGTGTAAAGTGACATTAGCTATGAGATATAGAATTTCTATAGGATAGCCATTGAATCCTCATTAGCGCATCATTGAATGGGGTTTTGCTTTAGTGACCACACGTGTAAATTAAGCCTGGCATGGATAAAGATGCTCTGCTGATCAGCAAAATTAAATCTTAAAATCTGCACTTATCCTTTCTGTGTTTGTATGTAATAGTGCTGATATTTAACTGTATAAATAAATTGTTTTTATTATTTTATGTGGTAGTGGAGATTAGAGATCATCCGTGACAGTAATTACATTTAGTCGCTGGTCATGAATATATAAGATTCAAAACACAAATGCGGGGATCAGACGTGCACTGAAGCAACCATATTTCATCCCAGATCAATTATTTTGTAATATTCAGTAGGAAGTTTACTTCTGCTGGGCATTTTTCTCTATATATTTTAGCAGATTTTCACCAGCAATTAAAGCAGTGAGGCAGCAATTATATTTTAAAGAATTTAAGACAGACTTTCTCCCGTTTGCATAAGTGAGCCAGCGACTGCGGCTACTTCTCTGCTGTTTGTGTTTGATTACAGTTGATTTGCACGTGCTGCTCCCCACGGGGAAAACTACCGTTAGTGCAGTTCTGAGAGGATGCAATTGTGCACAAAACCGCACGATCCAAGGTGAGTAGAGATGCAGGACTTTATCGCTGGACAAGACAGCACAAGCCATGCAAACAACAAATTATTCACCAGATGGGAAGATGAAATACATTTTTTAAAATATTGTAAGGGTGACTGAAGGACAAAATGATCATCTACTAGCTTTGGAGATTGAGTCTGTCCTCCTGGTTACTGAAAAAATCGTGAATAAAATAGTGGAGGAAAATAAAGAAAATACCAGTGTGTACTAATCTTAGAATGAGATCCTAACCAACCTTCAGACGGAAGTTCACTGCCCTTCCCAAAAGCTCACTCCCCAAAGTTGCAGGGTTCTAAGATTACCAGGTAATAAACAACATGGTAGGGTACATTACCCAAAAACCAGGAGCACTTTGTTCCAAAACAAATGGGAGTCAGTAAGACACCATGCTGTGCAGAGGTGGATCAGGATCTACCACTGGCCAAAGGCATCGCCAAATCCTAATAGCTGCACCAAAATGCAGAACAATGTCAGCGACTCACCTGAGAGACCACTCAGGCACAGAATAGAGCAGGCAAATGCTGCATGGGGTGAAAAGTCCATATCCTCGCTCCATACTTGTTTCTGTTCAGAGAGCAAGGAAACTGTTTTTCACTTTCTAAACGGCTTTTGCATTTTACAGCAAGCCCCAGGTCAACCTCTCCTTGCTTCTCCTGCAAAACGTGCCGCTGACAGTGATCCATGGGTTTTTTATGCGCGCTCTCACTGCTTCTTAGGACTGACGTTTGCTCCTGACCTACTCGCTGCAAGGGAAATGGTCATAAATATCTAGTGTGCTTACAGTAAAGCCTTTTCAAGTCCATTTTGATCTCCACAAAAACACTGAACTCACTTGACTGAATATTGATCGAAGTCCAGGGGAAATGTGTGAGAGCTCTCTTCTGGAGACACCCTTACAGTGATTATTTTATTCATTATTACTCTGAGATAACTAGTAAGCAACATTATTTAAAAAAAAAGGATTTCTATGAAGGGTGCATGTTTGTTGTCTCTACATCCTGGGATGAAAACATCATTGATCCATTATTTAGAGCCTAGATGAAATCTGGCAGCTGCTTTAGTTTATAAATGTGGACGTTCTGTAGCATCAGCACTGTCACAAACAAGTTTTCAAATATTTGATTTTCTTGTCTTATTGAACAACATTCTCTCAACGGCCGCGGAATGCGGGGTCAGACTTATCACTGTCCAAAATGTCTAAGGCTACAGAAGTAGCTTAAATAAGACTGAAAATGTCTGCAACTAGGACCGCTCAGGCGCTTCCTGTCCATCGATGAGCAGACGGATGTTTTCTCCGTTCGGTTTTTTATTTATTTATGTATTTATTATTATTTTGGTTTGCTAAGAAACGTCAGGTGATTCTTATCTATTGCTTTCGCTATGTGAGATAATTGTACGTCATATTAGGTCTGGGTAAAATAATGGAGACAAAACAGGAGCACCAGAATGCTTAGTTATTCCTCAGAACGAAGAACATTCGAATAGTACCGTGAATCTGCAGATATATACGTTTCAGATTTTGCGAGGAAAAGGTACTGTCTACTGGGCAGTGGGATTAAGAACAGCTACCATAAATGGACTGCAAAACAGCAGAGGACAGGCCCCATGTGAGCACGTCGGGAGCTTGACGATGGCTTGCTGGATAAAGCAAGCTGAATGGGGAGCCTTCTGCTATTAGTATGAAGAGCAAGCAGTCATACACAAAGCCGACCACAGCACAGCACCAGAGACACAGATCAACCCGCTTTACTGTTTCTGGCACATCATTTGACACTTTGATTTTTATTTATTTATAAGAACCTTTTATCCAAACCAGCATACAGTTAAGCAAGCAGAATCAGCCAGTCCCAGGAGCGATTAGATATTAAGAGCCTTGCCTAAGGGCCCAATGGTGACATCACGGTGCAGACCACAGAATTTGAGGTGGCAAGCTTAGGACCACAGGCAGGGTGTCCTAACACACTGAGCCACACACCGTCCATTATATCCTGCGAGAACCTGTCAGGCCACTTAATGTAGGTCAGAGATGGGCAGCCCCCTGTGACACGTTCCAGAAGGTATGCTGGTTTTTGTTTATGCTGAGTTTGTAATTAATTATTCTTGAACAGCCATTGGCTAATGCCGAGTAATCACTTTTCGGTGATCAGGGATGCTGTGTGTCTTAGTCCCTTCAGTCTGTCTCATATTCTCTATTCAGGTGGATCTAGAGCAATATATTCTCCACCGAGGAACAGTCATGCTCAGCATCTTGTAATTCAAGGCACAAAGTACAAACTTTCATGGAAATCCCGGCGTTGTTTGCTTTAGGGCTGTCTTTGGTGAGTACACCTGGGTCGTGAAGTTCAATGTTTTATCAACCCATTGTTTATCCCATCGCATTAAGGAGACTGACAGCTCCTCTGCGCCCCGTGCTCAGAGCGTGCGCGTGCATCGGATTACATCACCATGGCCGTCCTCCCGCCCGGGCACAGGCGTCACCGGCATCTTCACCTGTCTAATTAGCCGCCGCTGTCACTTTTGATTAATCTCCCGCGAACTGGCGACCACCCTGGAAAACACAGAGGCCTGGTTGCCAGACTGCCATTATCTCAGCATTGACTGCACTGTCCAAGGCTCAGGGCTGCTGTTTCATGTGCCCGTTATCATGTGCTCCCCTCCTAGTCACTTGCCGCAATTACAAGGATTAATGTCAGTCACAAGGATAAAAATTCCACTTTGAAGCCCTTCTTTGATTGGGTGGAGGAAAATGTTAAAATATATTGCAAGCTGGGATTTCTGACGGCATGCGGAGCCCATCGCATAGCTACAAAAACTGCTTATTGAATAAACATCTTTCAAAAATAATGACCTAGATGGAACTTCGTGGCTATCTGCCTGGCCATTATTCACCGAGACATAGCACTGCCCAATCAACATCAGTGGTCTTATTTATAATCTTGTAACACGCATCAGTAGAATCTCATGCGAACTGGCTATGTTAATCATATTAATATTTCAAATGAGCGAATAAGCAAATTACATGAGAGTCTGGAGGACGGACAATTCAAATATAATATGTACATTATCTTAACGAGGGCAAACTGCCATTATAGAGGGAATGGGACAAAGACATGGATAGGTTCCTTTAAAGCCTTCGTCTTCTTGAAGGGTTTTGTACCCTTCAATATCTTTTGCTTGTGATCCTTTGGCTGGCTTCTCTCCTGCCATACATGCCTGTCGAGTATCTTATTCCCATTGTTCCCAACAACACTGTGGCTTTGTTTATTGGATTTATACTCTGAGCACATTTAAAAGGATCAATCCAGCTCTATCAGACTTTCCTATCTTAATAACCTACACCTTCCATTTTCTCACAGGTATGTTTCTTATTATTCTCTCCTACAGCGGATGGTTTAGGAATGAAAGTTATCAGATGAAATGTTATCTTTTACTATCTTTTCTTTCTATACTTACTGGTTTAAAATAATATATATGAATAATGGAACTGAGAGAATTATTGAATTTTTTTTTTCTGCATGGGTACATTTTGTTCTTATATCAGGGAAAAACACAACAAAAAAGTCTAGATACTGAGGTCTACAAAGCACTAAGGTGTTATGAAGAAATGTTTCTACCTGTCATCGTTCGGCATTTTAAATCAGTTTTGAACTGTGTGGTTTTCTCTGTAATGACTTACCACTCCCTGAGATGTAACATAAAGTGTGCTCTTTGTCAGAAAATCAGGGTTTGGCCTCGCCAGTCACACAACACTGGCTCACTGTGCTTCCCATGGCCTTGTGATTGGGGAGCTCCTTTCATCCGAGTCAGGCTCCATTTCACTTTTAAGCAAATTCTGGTGTGAAGACCAAAGTCCTCAATTTGCCATCAATCTTTGGTGAACGATGCAAAAGGAAGATGAAGCGATGTTCTAATCTTTTCTGTGTATTTTTGTGTCTGACTTTGCATTTTGCACTTTTTTGTGGTATAATGCCTTTTCTCTGAACTCATATGGTGACACTTTCAGCGTCACTGTGCTTTTTTCAAATATGGTCCACATATTTGCTCTTTCATGAAAAAATGGGTATAAATTTTGTTCAGATGAACGAGCAACCTGACCTCTCATTATATTATGTTATATATCATATTGTCTATTATATAATTAGCTTTGTTGAAGTGAGGTACTTTGTAATATCACAAACAGCAAAGGCAGGAAAACTGATAGCGTGTTGGGCTTGGTTGGGGTTGGGTGCAGTGCAGCATAAAAAGCTGGATCTCAGCTGAAACTAGTCCAGCAGGTCTTCGAAAACAATGTCATACCAGAAGACTCCTGCATAAAAAAGTGCTTTCATATTAGTGCAGGAGTACATGAGAGAGCCCACCAAATTTTGGTCAATTTAGTTTTTTATTGTAATCCAGTTCAGGTTCACTGTACTCCAGAGCAGTGCCTTTCAAACATTTCAAACAGTCTTACAATCCCTTTCAATGCAGTGAAATTTGCTTAACAATAACATTTGTTAGCAACCCAATGGGAGGGTGCAAGCCAGAGTCAGAGAAGCGAGGACTTACAGCACCATGCAAGAGGGGTTTTTATTACCAAATCATCAATAAGTTAGAAGTATAAGTGCTGTGGACCTCAGGCTATTAGATGACAGAGATGTTTCATTTTTGCCCAGCCGTGCAGTGTCCTATAACCGACAGCCCTATCAGCCAGTGGTTGTATATATATGTGTACAGGATGGCACATTTTCACCTTAAGGTTACAGTAATTTTTGTACGTCAAAGTACGAAGCATGAAAATATGTACATTGTGGGGTTTCCTCAAATGGAAGCCATTTGGAGCCATACCTGTTGTTTCTTTTGTTCTTCGTTGATAAAGGTTAAAATGTATGGTTTAGTCCGTAAACCCATTAACAAATTGGCAGTGATGGAAAGGCCACAGGTTTGAATCCCTGGCTTGGCATGCCGATGTCCCTTTTAGGCACCTGAGCAAAACCTTAACCCTCAACTGGTCCAGGGATTGTCCCACCCTGCCTTCTCTAATGTCGGTCATTTTGGATAAAAGCACCCGCTAAATCAATAAAATGCAAAACATCTATTACAAGCTTGGCATTTGGAAGCTCATTAATGTATCTCGGGAGTGTGCCACATAAGAGATAGCTGCTGGTGTGGTTTATGGGCCTTTCTACGTACACTTGGGAAGCAAGACTCATCACCGTTCTGTGTGCAATGAGAGCAAATTAGCATTCAATAACAAACGAGACAAAGATCAAGTTAAGCAGGGTTCATTCCTCCTCTGGATTCTAGTTTATTCTGCTGCCTAAGGAGTAGCAGAGTTTTGTTGGAATCCTTCAAAATACCCACCATTTATATATAACCGGCCACGAAAAATCCAAGAATCACACCAAGAGAAATGGAAGGTCCTGCTACCGTGTAATTGCTTACAGAGATTGTAATGCGTACCTTCAGTAGTTTTGTGTCACAGGAACTGCAGGTGAATAACATCTATGCCAAGAATCGCAGCAATGTTTATTCTGACAACGTGTCTGTCACCATGTAAAACATAAATGTGATACCATAATGAGTCACAGGTGGAAAAAAAACAACAATACTAACCGGGAGGGTGTTTGGCTGAATCACCTTCTGTGAAAAATACTACCGGTTTGTTGTTTGTTGATTGAGCGTGGGAGGGTTTGTATATCTCACTTGGCTTATGAAAGCTGGAAACTGCATATTAATGGGTGATTTTAGCTGGATGGCATAGATAGATATGAGCTGAAAGAAAAAGCAATTTGATCTAGTGTGTAGGATGTCAGTCTGATGATCTGAAGAGATGACACAATGGCTCATTGGCGCCACCCAGTGGAAATATACCAGAGAACTAGAGTGTGGGTTTGAAAGAGAACTGGAGTCTTCAGGAAAATATAATTACAGGAAAATATAATGACATTTTTTTCTCACTTTGAGAAACTCTCAGATCATGACAGAATCTAATTTCTTTGGCCCAAAACATATGATAGGAAAATATAACATTTAGCAAATAATATGAAAAAATATAAAAGCATATAATGCAGAAATTGTAAAATGGATGAGTCAGATTGATGGATTACATTGACACTGAACATATGGTTAAATTATGTATTAAAACATAATTAAGGGCTAAATGCAATTCTTTATTGAATCCAAAGATTCCATTCAGTTAAATTTAGGTTCATGGAAAAAAACATAAAAGAGCTGCAATAATGCAACAAGTATTATTAATTTATAAGTATTAAAAACTGTCACTTTTTGACAGATTATGGTAAATGTTAATTTGATCAAAGGGATGATGTTGTATTAATTTTGAACAAATAGCCTTGAGGACAGCATTAGTAATTACAGAGCAAAAAATATAAGTAAAATAACTGATTAATTACAAATGATTCCCAAAGAAAAACATTCTGTTGACTTGGATAGTATTTTTAGCAGATTTAGAATATTTCTTTTTTCCAGAGAAACCTTATGTATTTCTATGTATAATGACACATTTTTATATTATAATATATATTTATTTTTGCTGTGTATTTGGTTGTTAACCTTGAACGGTTTTCTTGTCATGCTTTTGAGTCAAAAGTAAAGACTTTATGGCTTTACAAAATTTTGTGAGTTGGGGAACACTCCTGGTTGCTAAATAGTGACAATTTTAGAGATATTGTAATATTGATAATATTGGCATGTTTTGTAACTTCGGTAACCTGATTAACAAAACAATGAGAGGCTGTTTCAAATAAAGAAGAAATCCACTGAACTATTAAAGGCCACTCATACAAACTACATTCTCATAGCCAAGAATAAACCTTTTGGAACATGTTGGGGGGAAGTGGTAAAGTATAGGCTGGCACCCTCTTCAGTGGGGGCATTTTCACAATATCTGCTGTATCTTGTTCAGCAACATGAAACCTTTATAATCCCCAGCAGGCATTCAGACAGACAGCTACTTTGAGAGGGAAAAAATCACTTTGTGACAACACTTTTATGGTGTCAAGTTCAACGTTGCCAAAAATGGGCTCTGCTGCGTGAAAGCAAATGATAAAGCTTGACCACCGTAAAATGGCACAGTGCCATGTCACAAAATATCAATAGGTTTCCCTGCCCATCTCCCCAGAGGGGAGAGCAGTATAAAGATCCTTTCACGCCATATATATCAAATTAGACCCTGAAGAAGCAATATGCCTTTTCAAAGATATTAGGGTAGGGACAGAAACCACATCTACTAATATAAAAGTACTATGGCGAATTTCTATTCCCTTTATAGGGAGAGCCGGCTGAGTGACGTTTTACAGCATATCCCAGCGATACAGTGAACAACAGTTTTAATGAGGGAGGGCACAAGAGAGAATAGAAGGGAAAGAAGAAATAATAATATTGCATAGCTATTTAACATGTATCAATGATCAGTCTCTATTGCTTTTTCAAGCTCTTGCCCTGGGCACGTACATAATTGAAACGCTTCATTGCCCAGCTTGAATTGCAGCAGTGGAAGATTTCAAGGAGCAGAGCTATATCAAGCTAAGAACAGGAAAGTGTTGTTTACAGCAGTCACCTCTCTTCCAGGAACTTACTTGTTATGAAGACTTTGACCACATGCGACAGATATTACCCCTACTGTACGTCCGCTTATTGAGCCTCCTGGTTTATGTTTAACCAGAACCTCATTAAAATATCACACAGGAGAGAAATGGGTGTTTGGGGATTGCATTTGACACTAATATTAACTCAAATGTGCAGAAATCATATTAGCGTTGTACCGTTCATGTACATTAAACATGCTTGTAAAAACCGACGACTTTACTCATTTTATTATTCTTTGCGATACCATTTCGGTGACATTGTTTTCCATCATTTTCCTCCTTCGTCGGAAGATGAAAAATAAGAAGCAGGATGGTCCCCAGCAACTCCTCATGAAGAGCACAGGGAAGCGCTCTGTGATTTGTTCCAGGAGAACATTGACAAAACACCCAGGCTCCCCTGAGTAAACTTAGCCAAGATGTTTTTCTTTTCTATTTTTGTTTGAATGTCAAGCGGCTGTCAAAATGCTGAATATACCCTTGTGGTTACCTTAACAAGGCTATGAATGTCGGCTGTCGGCCGGAGGTGCAGCTTTCGCTCTGTCTCTCGCACCTCGGGCTTCCATGAGATGAGACATCTCTTCTCTTAAGACCTCTTTTCTTGTGGGAGGATGGCAATTATCTCCTCGGAGGCTGAAACGCCGCCCCCAAATCTGTGCTTTTCCCCCAGTTTTGCTTTTGTTAAAGGTATTTGTATTCCCAGCTCGCCTGCCGTCACATCAGCCATCTCCTCCTTGATGCTGCTGCTATGAGTTGTACTGGTTTTACAGCCTGTGTGTCGTGCCTGTTCTCCCTGCGGCTGTGCCTTGGCAAACTGTCCTCCTGTTATTCTAGTGCTACCTGATTGCACCCTGGGCAGCAGCCTTAATCATGGGAAACCCCTGTTTTAAAAAATAAAATAATTGAGCTGTCTTAGTTGTAGCGTGCTTTAGGCACGCTGCTGTCACCTCCAACTAGCATGACCATTTTCATCCAAAGTGTCCTGAAGATGCATGATTGTTAAGCAAATCTCCAAAACTCACTCTGTCCATTTTGTATTGCTTATGAGATGAGACCGCCAACGACTTGCGCAGTTCTCATGTAATCC
>JAODKN010000127.1:13312295-13330987 GCA_026774425.1 Petrocephalus zakoni | reverse complement strand
GCGTGTGTGTGTGATCAGGAAGACTCATTTGAGTACTGATTCTGAACAAGCCAAATATGTATTAAACATCTATGGGGGGCTGAGCCCTCCTGAAATGAAAATCCTAGAAACGCCCCTGGTCAGACTATGTTAAGATTAAGCTGAAATAGGGTTTTAATGGGTGGATGCAAAGGAGGAGGACGCAAAATGCGGAGAAGGAGAAGCCGCGGGGGATTAACAGCCCTGTAGTTGTGAAAAGTTGTGATCTGTATAAGGAAGATCACGGTACCTGCCGATTGACATTTTGTGTCGCAGAGAAGCCGAACGGAGCAAGGGGGGGGGGGATGAGGGTCGGGAGGAAACTCACCCGGACACAGCCAACTATAAGCGCACTTTGCCGACGACTGAGCGACTAGTAACCCATCATTATCTGGTCCGCAGGCAGAACAAAGGGGACTCACTGCGACGTTTGACTTCTGTGCGGACTACTTATAATCCAATAAGCTTGCCCACTCTTTGATGTCAAACTACTTTAGAGTTTTGGAGTTTTTTCTCTAGTCGAGCCAGTGTCAGAAAGGTATCACTAAGTCCCATTCAAGACTCACATTTTTCTTTTCTTTTTTCTTTGCGATGCGCGGCACCTTTGCATTAGTATTGATTACCTGTGCGGGGGGCATTTTCGGGTGCCAGCTTCCCCATGACTGGAGACCCCAGACCGAAGCGTGCCGCGCAGAGCTCGCCGAGATCATTGTCTACGCCAGGGTACTCGCCCTGCACAGGGACTCCTACAGCCTTTACAACTACCTGCCGTGGCAGTACAACACGGAGCTATTCTTCTCGGCCGAGATCGAGCTTCTGTGCGACCAAGCATGGGGCAGCATGCTGGAAGTCCCCGCTGGATCCAGGTTCAATGTCACCGGACTCGGATACTTTCCCTGCTTTTCTTACAGCGTCACGGAAAACAGTGCCTACTATTTCTTCTTAAGGTGTGGCTGAACTCTCCCGCAGTACTTATGTGAATTTGCCCTTACATTTCTGTCGGCTGTCTTGATATTCTGACGCATTGTTTTATCCTTTCTGCAAAGAATCTCCTTTAAAAGTTAACATTTTTAGTGGTGTCGCTGAAGAAAGCATCCAGTAGATATGATGTTGGAGTACTTGACCTGGGTGTGTAATTAGCAGTAACGCGGAGCCCAGGGAGGTGTGACCGTCGCCTGCCTGCCATTCATCACCACTGATATTGATTTCTGTAGTTGGTACAGTCCAGTCAGTCCGATCCCCATTGACAGAGGGATACTTAAGTGATTCTTCTATGCTTATATTTTCATTCATTCACTCACTCATTGATTCGCCTATATGTTTATTTCTTAGAATTCTTAAGCTTTCTATAAGAATTTAGCCCAGCTGTGAGTGACTGATCAGCATCAGGTGGGATATATGTGCGTGTGTGTCTGTCTGTATGTATGTATGTGTGTGTGCATGCATGCGTTTGTGTATGTGTGTACATATGTGTGTGCGTGTCTGTGTGTGTGTGTGTGCATGTGTGTGTGTCTGTTTGTATGTAGGTGTGTGTGTGTCTGTGTGCGTGTCTGTATGTGTGCGCGTGTGTGTCTGTATGTGTGTGTCTATATGTATGTGTGTGTCTGTATGTATGTATGTGTGTGTCTATATGTATGTGTGTGTCTGTATGTGTGTATGTGCGTGTGTGTATCTGTATGTATGTATGCATGTCTATGTATGTATGTGCGTGTCTGTATGTATGTATGTGCGTGTCTGTATGTGTGTATGTATGTATGTATGTATGTATGTGTGTGTGTGTGCATGTCTATGTGTGTGTGTGTGCGTGTTCCTGTTGGTGATGGTGGGGATGTCTGGAAGGGATCGGTGTGGGGTGGGGGGTCTGCAGTTTCCGCGCTGCTCAGGTTTTGTGTTTCATGGCAACTGCGCCAGAAAGTAATGTTTCAGCAACCCCCCCCCCCCCCCACAAACATGAATTCCAGCAGACTCAGCAATCCTCCAGTTCGGCGCTGGCTGGTGCGTGATACTTTATTATGGGGCGATTGAGGAGGACAGCTTGCATGTTTGTGTCAGATATTTTATTTTTACGTGTGTGGCCAGCTGGCTTTATTTAGTCAGGTACATTGTTACCGAGCAAAGTCCATCTTTGTGCGCGGAAAAGGCCAAATATAACAAAAATGTGTCTTAAAGATCAAGGCTCTTCAGATTAAATTATTTAGCAGACATCTTCCTACCCCTGTTCATGCCATAGCTTAATTATCTGTTTCAGTAGTTCACCATTGTCAAAAAGGATTCTAATACATACTGCCCCTCTTAGCTACTGTACATCCCACACTTTTAATTCATCATTAAAGCTTCAAAACTGTATTAACGATGCATTACTATATTTTACAAGGTATCTGTAGTATATACATATGCATCTACAATATGATTTACTACAAGCTTACATTCAAGTGGAGGACTTAAGTGATAAACTTCTAAAGTAGACATAATTTTGGAAAGTTATACAGGAGGCTTGAGAAGATTAGATCGCCTTTGTTCTGCTAATGTGTGACCAACTTCAAGTTTGTCCAGCAACATGTAGAGGGTGAATATGTAGTGGTGTGACATGTTAGTATAGCACGAGAAACCTCCTTCTGCAACAGATGCTGCTTGCATTGAGGAAGGTTTCAAATGACAGATTTACACCTCTAGATCTCTCTTTATAATCACATATGATTTGCAGCAGGTGATGCAAACACAAGTATATGAAAAAAGCAATTTAGCTTGATAAAGGGAAAACTTTAGGGTAGCAGTTAACTGCCTGATCAGTGTGCTAATCGCTCCATCAGTAAGAAAGTAACAGGCTACAGCATCTACGGTTGAATCACTGATGAGCTCACTTTAAAATCTTGCATACAGAGTATTGTGCTTGAGAAAGGAGGTTTCATCATATTTTATTGAATACCCTGTTTCACAATGCAAATGTAAACATACGGTTTCCTGCTGGTCTTTCACAGGCATTGTAGTTCGTAATTAATATGCCTTTTCTTCCAGAACCTGACATGGTGCCCGAGAGCCAAGAGCAATAATTTGTGTATGTGCAGACTGTCAGGGGAGTACTGTGAAGCACTGGACAGATATCCATGCTGTAACTGTTTGCGAAGTGTCTTGTTTCACTGGATGCATGCTAGAGGCTGGATTCTGTCTAGTCTGTCCTGATAAGGAGGTTTGACGGATGAGGCAAAGAACATACAACGATGTCTTTATTTCCTCTCTTAAATTTTCTGAGGGCCAGGAAACATCTAGGCATGGAAAAGAATGGTACAAAGGAAATCCAAAGCCATGGGTTTCCCACCTGTAGATAACAGAACATATTCCTACAGCAATGTTTCTCGACCCAGTCCTTGGGGACCCCCAGACAGTCACATTTTTGCTCCCTCCCAGTGCCCACCTGTACTAGGTAGTCTTTGTTCTTGATTGTTTGTTTCAATTGTGCTGGAAGCTGGGAGCAAAAATGTGGACTGTCTGGTGGTCCCTGAAGACTGGGTTGTGAAAAAAGTCCTATGGAAAACACTACAGAATTTACTGAATGCTGATGAATGTTTTAGGGTAGAATGTACTGATATCTCTCCTGACTTAGTAAATCAGAAACAAACTGGCAGTGAAGGTTTCCCGTGGCTTGTTAAAGAGCACAGCCATAGTGTGAGGAGATGCCATTATACACCATCTGTAAATAGTTTATTAAACAATTATTTTAATTATTTGTAAATGTGCAAATGTGTAGATGTTTGCACTGGGGAGAAAGAAAACATGATCTTTCAGATTTCTTGGAAAAGGGACAATAATTTTCATCCAGTATTGCAAGACATTACTATAGTACCATCCACATATGTGACTTTCACAGATTCTAGGCCTGCCACCCACATCATCTGTTCAGCCTCTTCGCACTCATCCTAGTCTTGGGGACATAGACACACACACTTCTCATGCAGTCAGAGAACGAAGGTCATGTAGCACTAATCCAGTTTGTCATCTACAAGCTTAAACTGGCAGGCCATTTGAATGGTTCACGTCGAGGCTTGTCCACATACTAAGTGCTGGATGGAATATTTGCATTTCCAAATGGTCCACTTTCTTTTTGCTCTCTAACTTTTTTGGCTATGTAAGAACTATGAACCAATCAGACAGCTGGTTCCAGTTTGAGTGAAGTCCTCAGGAATAAATAGCTGGATTGAGACCTTAAGTGAAGCAATATGTCTTTGTCCAAACAACATTTGTGTCAACACTTAAGTTTTCTGGAGGAATTCTTGGGTTTTCATCACAGACGGGGCAAGAGTTTTGGAACGAATTCTGATTTGAAAATTGGGAATTGTGATGGAGCCAGATCAGAGAACATTCTCGAAACCAATTAGTGCTCAGAACAAAGAATAAGCCACCAGTATACTCTGAAAGGTGCCTGATATATTACATGGTTTACTGGGAGAAGTCCCACAAGTCTTAGGAAGGTGAAATTCAAAAGCAGTATTGAAATAAAATTGAGAAAAGCTTATCCAGTGATTGATGTAGTATAACTATAACTACTATGAACTATACTTTTATGATATTTTTGTGAGAATGTCAGGATTTTTTTTTTTCATAAAATTTGATTTATAAATTCAAATTGATATTCTGCCATTTTTCTTGTTTGACTGGTTGTTTTGCAGAAATGAAAAGGCTTTGCATTACAGTTATAAAAAAAAATAGTAGTATCTGAGGAGCCTGGTTGAATATACTGACATAAAAACAGTGCGTGCTGGGACTCAACATCCTCTCTCAGCACTCGGCATCTGGATCTAATTAGCATTTTGGCTTGAGTTTTCTGCATCGTTTTTTTGGAGGAACCAGTCGGCACCGAAACACAGAGATCGTAGCTGAAGCTGAAAGCCACAGAATGTCTCACATGTTCATGTGTGCACAATTTAGCACAAGGCATATCATTAACAACAGTTAATGATAATGGGTTCCTTCTGACTCAATGTTTGCTGGACCTGCAAGGTAACCATCACAAATAATTAAGCAGGCATTGAAGTGGTACTGAAGATGCATGGATGGATGAATAAAAAAATACATTATAGCTGGTGTCAGCAACATGTCACTGTTGTAAAGAACCCAGTCATATACTACACCCCTCCCCCCCTTGCCCGCACCGTACAGTACTTGAGGGTCTTACACCTACTCTGTCAGATTTGGCTCTGCTGATGTTGCTTTTGATTGTTTTTCCATAAAAAGAACATTCTCATGTGAAAATGCAGTGGGAGCGAGGCTTAGGATACCAGGGGGATGAAATCTCGTGCACCACTTTAGATTCCAGGGGAATGAAAACATGTGCACTCATCACTGGGTTCCGTGATCAGCAGTTCTGGATATTTCACAGACGATAATTAGCGAGAAGTCAAGTTTTTTCACTGTCTGCGAACGGAGCCCCTCCTCCACTGTCCATGACTGGAGATCTTAATCCAGCAAAACATACTGCCCACTTCAGCATCCCAGCAAAATGGGGATAAATGAGGTTTCACAGGGAAGCCTCATGAAATTAGCTTAGTTCCTCTCTTGTTGGATTGTTACCATGGTTACTGTGTTTTTATTAGGGGTGTAATAAGTCACAGTTCTAATTGATGGATCAATTGTTATGGCTGTTATATTATACATATTCTTGCTGATTTATGACCTGCATGCTTATAGACTTCATGATTGCTTATGAATTTCACGTTTATAGTACAACAGGGCCATCCTGAGGCATACGCCACCAAAGTGGCTGCTTAAGGCCCAGTGGCCACCAGGAGGCGCGCCCATCTGATTGGCTTCTCTGAAGGAATGCGACAAAATGCATCAAATTTTGCGTAGGGCCCCAAAAAGGGTTGGGCCGACCTTGTAGTACAGTGAAATATGAGGGTCTGAGTCTTTTGCATTGTCAGTAGTTCCATAACATGCAGTTAAAGATTTCAGGTGCCAAACTGTGCACAGACTTGTGAATGAGGGTCATGAGCAATCACCTGTCTGCCCTTTTCTCAGAATGGATGAGAACTACAGCATCATGCCCCATGGCGTGAACTTCCAAGATGCCATCTTCCCAGACACACCAGAGAACCACCGCATTTTTGCCAGCCTCTTCCAGTTTGCTAACTGTACGGCCGGCACCCAGGTTCACAGCTATACCCCCGAGTGGGAGGCCCAGGAGGACAGCCGGGTAAGGTGCCCAACTAAATTTCAATCAGTATTACAGGTCACACAGTCCAACATGTGGGGTTATTACCTGGGTTTGAAAGACTGAATGCCAACCCTGCTATCTGCATCTGCTTGGGGATTACCCAGCCCAGCACTAATGCACTGTCAGGAGGTTTTGGGCCTCTAGGTTTACTGGCAGGCTCATTTTCATTAGTCATTGCCTCACTTGATGTATGAGACATCTTTATTACAAACGCTCCAACAGTTACGCTTCAGTTGTCTAACCTTTAAATTATTTGGAACTCCCTCTTAGCAGAATAATTCAGACCATTCCATTGATAATGGGATGCAGCTGACATAGGTTCAGTGTCCAACTACACGTATGTTGTGTGGCCTTCATTCCCTGAGACTTTTCCCAGACAACATGTTCTCACAGTTTCTTGGCAATAGTTTCACCTTGGACAGGATTAGGGGTAGACATATTTAAAATAGGTATAAGCTGTTTATTAACTATGGAAACAAATGGATATCATCACAAGTAACTCCAAGGCACAGCTCATCAAACCAATGAATTATGGCTATTTTTTGGTTAGTTTCTGGGAATGACGTTCACTTACCCCCCATGTTTGGCTGGTCACTGCAGTTCCAGCTGTTAGTTATTGTCCGAGGTAGTGACATGTTTCTGTGGATCTCTGTAATTTAGTAAAATACTTATTTTTGTATAATTTCCTTTTTCTTTTTTTTCTGTCTTAATAAAAAATCAAATACAAATTTGTTCAGACGTTTATTTATAAATCAGTGAGAAATGCCTTATTTCACCAGTTCTCTTTTTAAAAACTTGGAATTATATCTGTGCATCAAATGCAAGGTTCCTTTTGTGAAGTTCTTCACTTTTATGGAGATGAATACTGACCATAAATATTGACTGTCTTCTCCAGCAGCACACGGTCCCCGCCAGGTTCTCTTCTCCATTATGGCTTGCACGGAATGAAAGCACTATGTCATGGTTGCTGCTGGCTACATTTATTGCTGTGTTTTGATCAAGGCTGTAAAGTCTCAAGCTTACAATCCATATGAGTGGCCAGCTCTCCATGTGTTACTCCAACAGCTGGACATCATGCAGAACACTCATGTTGTTGTGCTACGCTTGAGCATCTCAGAAGGTGTTCTTAGTTTTTGAGGTGGATCATATATGAGCGCTCTGTCTTCTATGGATATCGAGCAAAAATGTGGACTGTCTGGTGATCCCTGAAGACTGGGTTGTGAAAAATTCCTGCAGCGTAGTAACAAGTTTCCTACATGTTGTGAGATACAATGTGATTTCTAAAATTTGACCAGGGTCATGTCGCCACATACAGTTAAACAGTTGTATTACAATTATAGGTAAATATTTGCTTGTTCATATATTGTAATTTCGATGCCCATCCCAGAAAAATAAGGACATCTGTACAGTGAATAACTGATAACTGAACAGGTGTGCGAATCATTTAGAAAGATTATCTCACTGGATGTCTCTCTTATGACTGGTTTTATGCTGAAGGACTAGTATTCAACAAAACTCCACTTGTTATGCTTTAGTTGTTTGGACTTTGCCGTTAAAAACTTGATAAATCTTTTTTCAGCCATCGACCGAAAATAGACAAATATTCATGTGTACAACAATACCTTGAATCTGTTTCTCATACAGTTGTCTTCTTTTCTTTCATAAACCAGAGAACATATTACTGCCTGAACCCCTGCACGCATAACTTAATTACTTATCAAAACAAAAGTAAAAAGCAGAGCAAAATCACACAAAAATAACTATAAATACACAAATCACAAAGGAACAGCAATCAAAAATAAAATGTTTACATCTGTAAGGCAGAGGGATTTCATAGTTGAATCCTTAACCCCAATTTCTTCCGGGACTGGCTTTCCCCACCCCTCTGTCACTCAGTTGTACATCTCTTTGGACAAAAGTGACCGCTAGATAAATAAATGTGAATGCAAATCTCCGCTTTCACTTAACCCTCTCTAGGGTTTGAGGTTTGAATCCCATCCCTACTCCAAATGGCCCGGTCTATTACACCAGCCAAGAAACTAAATTGTGTAAAGTTTAATCAGTAAACAAATTCTGTCGATGATGTTTCGCCTTCATTTTGTCCACGGTATGTCCCCTACTGCAGCTGTTGTGCTCGACAGTGCAGAAAGCCTTGTTCGAGGAAGAGGAGAAGGTGAAGACACTTTCACAAAAGGTGCGTTTCCTGGAAAAGGCCAACAACCACCTGAGAGACAAGGTGAAAAACATGAAGCGGATGCTGCGGCAGGCCAAGCGCGAGAGCAAGGAGCCGGCGCACTTCCTCAAGCAGATGCACCAGCCCCAGGTGCCAGACAGCAGCCGGCAGCAGCACCCTCAGCAGGAGACTATCCACAGCCAAGGCAAGACCCTCAAGAAGGTGCTCACTAAACAGCTGAAGGACTAAGCTCACCCTGGGGATGGTCCTTTGTTAGGGACAAAGCCCGCTGTGCTGGTTATACCCAGCGATCAATTGCCAGGGGGGCACAGACCTACATCTATGATGCAATCAGGTACCATGTTGTAGGCTAGGAAATTGCCAACTTATTTTTGCTTGACACACAGTTAGATGAACATACTTATTGTATAACCAAGTCAATGTAAGTTGCTTTTTTGAAGTATTGACACAAGGTTGAGAGGTACAGAATCGGACATTCTCAGAATTCTAGTCAAAAACAGCAGTCATCCTTCTTCCTGCTATGAAATATTTCTAGATATTAATCTTTGTGTGCCAAAATATTTAGGGGTTTTTGGTAGCCTACTGCGTAACTTTACATGCAAACTTTATATGTTTTGCTTTAGAGCAAATGCCCAGACCTTACAGCTTTGTATTACTACCAAAAACACATATTTTAAACACATTTTAAGAGCACTTTAGCTCAGACTGAAAGCAATCTGCTTTCTAAGCAAAGTCCATTCTCCATGCCTCATTTTGACACAGAGGTAAGCCCTTATTAGACATTTTGCATGCTGGGAATGCTGTAATCAGCCCACACCAATTTGCCTCGTCTCAGTTACTGGGAGCGACAGCGAAATCTCACCCACCCACCCCAACCTCTCTGGCTTGGCCCCATTAGCGGTCAGCAAACCACTCTTGTGTAATCAACGTGGCTGAAGTGTCAGCCGTACGGCTTGTGTGAGCAGGGCGCTCCACTGGTCCCTGAGCCAGCCGGGTTTGCTGTGATGCCCAGGGCCCTGAGATTGCTGCTGAGCATAGCCACATAGCTCCAGCAGTGCAGCAGTATTTCACCTGCACTGCCCTCCTATTCCCCTTATGCCTACAAACACATTAAAATGAAATAGCTGTTTAGAAAAAAATGAGAATCTTATTCATGTTGAAATATGTAATTTCTTTTTTTTTTATTATTTTATTCCTGATTTATGTATGCATATCTTGAATTTAAAAATTTGCGTTTTTCCTCTTAAAACCAGGGTGCTGAGCACTCCTTCAAAAATGAAACCATTTGTCATGATAATCTGTAGCTTTCTCATGGCAGGAAGATACCAGCTTAGTACAATGAACATTTGGTGCAATGCATTGGTTTTATTTAAAGTAAGAATATTCATATATAGTAAGGCATCCTTTTAATGGAAATTTGTATTTGAAACAGTGTTTTCATGCTATCATTTTATTATGTAAACAATACTTTATAAAGCCCAACTCGTTTTATATGTTGTATTAAGGATAATAATAAATTCTCCTTTTATAAACACCCTCCATGCATGTGATCAGTAAAAGTCGTACAGACAGCATCAAATAATATATGTTACAGTGTAAGTTACAGGCTGCAGGTAGTACAGTAGGTAAGATGGGGATGTTCATAAGTCACTGTGCTGGGGACAGTTGGTAAAATGATCCTGACACCTATTACAGCTGTCTTCCCTTGTGGGATTACATTACTCGCCAGAAAACAAGCAGGCCCATGTTACCAAATGATTAACTGAACCTCAGTGGTCAGTTATTCAATGTTAATTTAAGGAAATCCAGGTTATGTTTCCCTATGGACCTTGTGATTAATTATTCTCATAAATAGAGTATTTCCATGAAGCAATCTGCATTTTGTTGTTCTGAGATGAATTATAAATCAATTAAACAACTCAGATATTTATGTGCCATTCACACATACATACAATTCTAAAGCAATTTTGTTAACTATTTGTTGATGAGGAAATCAAGGTCATGCACACTGGAACTCAACTGTTATTTATATTACAGGTCAACATTTCAGGAACTGTAATTAATTGTAAACAAGTAACAAGTTTTTAGTTGGATTCTAAGGTAATTTTAAGGTGGGTTGAGTATTGTAAGCTATTCAGTTCTTAAATATTCTTAAACATTTAAACTAAACTCTCAGCAGTTTTCGAGGAGAGACATAAAACATGATCTTTTCCATATGGAACAATAAGGTAATCGAGAGTATGCACCAAATAAGTGCATGCGTGAGACATTCATAGCTTTTTTGCATGTGGCTTAGGCGTATCTGGCTTGCCCTTCAATGATGACAGCTAAAGACTCGACTTCCTCACACTCCAAAAACAATTATATCACATGACTGACCACAGAGGATCTCTCATAGCACAGTGGACATGATTCAAAGATGACATATGCAAACTGTCTTCCAAATACGTCTTAACCTACAATCTGTAAAGCAGATGTATGACAATAAGGCAGTCTTTTAAGGTTACTTTCCTTTATTTGCGTTATTTTGCTTTAGTAATTTTGCTGTAGTGCCATTTGCAAATGTTGTGAGTGTTTCACGGATATTTGCATCCATTTCTAGTCCTGTGCACATCCAATGACAGCAAGAAGTAGGGAGCGATGGCAGACATATGACAGATGCGATCTCTGTGGCATCAGTATGCAGCAATGACCTTCTCAGCCATTTAGCGCAGAAACTGGGTTATAGGGGAAGTACATTTGCTCAGACACATGAACATCTGTGCTCCCAAGCTTGACATCTGTCCTGCAAAAATGAGCATGTCCTTGGTGCACGTTTTGCCCCGGAAATCCAGCCAGCTCAATTATGGAAACATGGGGGAAAAACAAGGATATCCTAATTATGGTGCATTATGGCAGGATCCACCGATGTGGGTTAGCAGTTCTGCAGGGAGGCAGCAGAGAGCCATACTGAAATGTTTCTAGCTTGGGGCCATATTGGGTTTAGCTCTGTAATTACTGAAATATGTATTAAGGCAACCATCCAACCCTTCGCTATTACTGAATTTCTTCCACGTTTGTTTTTAATTAAAATTCTAACATGGAAACTTCTTTTTTATCATGGGTTCTCAATATACAACATAACCGGCTTAAATTCAGAACTAAGACAAAAATGTTGTTCCATTTACACACTTTTAACTACAAATCTAACTACAAATTTGAACAAAGAAAGCAATCAACAATGTCTCTAATTTTTTCCATGCATCCATCTATTTTCCATAAGTGCTTATTTAGTTGCAGTGTATGGTCAGTCTGCAGCTCAGCCTTGGAAACACATGGCACAAGGCCTGACAGGAAGCTAATATTTTCATTTAATACAGTAATTATTCCCACTAGGCCATTTCAGTACTTAAAATAGGATTATATTTAAAAAAACAGTGGTTCATGTTGCATTTATTGCAAACATTTAATTAAAGTCTTTATTTTTTCCTGTTATATTTAAAATTTAAAAGTTTAAAACCTTGCCATAAGTTTATGGGTAGGTTGCATTGTGTAACAAAACAGCTTTTAAACTTTTTAACAGGAGCCCATCTCTGCTCACCTGGGTTGGCTTATTAAAACCCATAATGCATTGCTTCCCTTAGGAAAAACAACTCAAAATGACCGCAGATGGATATGTCAGTGACTAGGTTGAGCTCCCAAAATAAAATGCAGTTTACCAGGAAGCTGAAGAAAGCGACTCATCATGGTGTCTGCTTTGTGGGGTTTTTCAGTGCTCATGCAAACTTTGCTTGGCATGAGCAGCAGTTAAAAACCCCAAAAACCAACAAACTGCCTCAAGCCACATATCTAAATTCATTCTAAAAGGAGATGCATCTTGGCTGAGTGTCCTTACCAAGCTTCCGACAAGACCAGCTGAACTAGAAGCCTCAGAAGACAGTCTGACTGTGATAGGATCCGGAACCTGGCTCCTATTTCAGATTTTGCATACTAGCATGCACCTATTTTCAAGTTACTGTGAATTTCTGCAAAAAATAAGTAAATGCCTGTGTTCAGTCCGTGCATCCTGATTCCTGCATGCAGTATATGGGGATGGTCAGCAGGACTGTGCTGGGTCTTTTGGAGGGTCAGGTCCTCAAGGGTTAAAAAGGGGCACTCAGTACCTTTAAAGGTGACATTATTATTCAAAGAAAGAATGGTTATGCTGTATGTGGGCTGCAAGCTGTAATCGCTTGAGCGACAGGTGAATACCAGCCACCTACTGATCATAGGCACAGAGGCCTAACCTGCAGAGCCAAAGCCCAGCTGCAGATCGGTGCTGTGGGCGGGCATTACAGGGTCCCTGAGGTGTTGTGCTATTTGTGGGCAGAGGCTGGCTTCATTCCCATGCTCTGCAGATGTCATTTTGAACTGACCCTGAAGAGGCTAAAAGTCAATCAACGGAGTGTGATGGGGATTGGGTTTGAGTCTCTGCATAAACAGCTTGTAGCCCTGAGTCTTTTGTTCCAACTATTAACAGATGGTCACATGACCCGGGCGCCAAGGGAAACAGCACCGCTATACATTAAAACAGGGCCGTGGGCGAAGCCAACCACATGTTTAATTAAGGTTTTAATGAAGAAATAGCTCTGTGCCAGACCACACAGTGCTTTATCAGCCCCTGTCTGCTGAGCAAATGGACTGGAAATGAAAAGGACCTGTATTTATTTGGCTTCTACCACTTTACGGAGGCACATTTCTCACAGCGCCACCTTGAGGGACATAGCTGCCATGACTGCCAGCAAACAGAACCTGAAAAAAAGAAGGAATTTAAGTTCCTTGTGGCTCAATAAAAGAGAAATAACTAATAGACAAAGTAGGTAGTGGGTTACTGAAAAAAATTATGTATGAGGTTCTCACACCTAATTTTAACCTAGAATATATCTAATAGGTAGAGACACCATAAAATGAAAACCACCAGCCTATTACTATGCAGGTCCCCTTCATGCCACCAAAATAACTCTGGCCTTGAGGCATGGGTTCCACAAGACCTCTGAAGGGGTCCTGTGGAATCTGACCCCTGCATGTTAGCAGCAGATCCTATAAGTCCTGAAAGGTGTGAGGTGGGACCTCCGTGGATCAGACTTGTTTCTCCAGCACACCCCACAGTTGCTCGATCGCACTGCGGTGTGGCACGATACATTATGCTGCTGAGAGAGGCCACCGCTGTCATAACCATGAAGGGGTGCTACAGTATGTATGAAAGTAAAAATTCCGTGAATGATGCAGGAGATATTTTGGTTTAACACTTTTGTACTTGTTTTGCTGCACTACTTCATGTTTTATAGTGGCTATGCCATGATTATGGGATGTATAGCCAGATGAAGCATTTTGATGGATGTGGTTCATCAGTTCCAGCTTGGGCACAAGGTTTTAGTCCTGCTGCCTGTGATGGGGTCTGGCCACTTATACCATTGAACAAAAGTTGAGTGCTACTGATTATGTGATTTCTGCCCTGGAACATCAGTGTAAGTCTGTGTATGTCATATCAATATGCTTCAAACATATCACTTTCATCTGAATTCTGCAGGTAAGGTTCCTAAGAGGTCAAAACTAACAGTATGGCGATACCCATGAGGATGAAGATGGCAACAGTGATACTGATGGAGGTGTAGGAACAGATTTTCCACCTGTTAGTGCTTTTTTTGGATTTGGATTGCCATTTAAGTCAGCTGCCTGAATCCAAAAGGAAGGACCTATGTTTGATTTGTTGTCCTCTAAATGCAGTCACTATACCAGATTCATTTCCTCTGGCATATGGATAATTTTATAGTACATCAGTAAACTCAACCTACTGACACTGGCAAGTTCCACTAACTCCCTGTGCCTCTCTGGCTTTATTGTACCTGATTCTTTGGAGGTTTTTCCACCGCAGCGAGGACTGTACTTTTGGTACTTTCGGTAACTCAATAAAGTACCAAAAGTACGGTACTTCTGTTGTGTTGGTTCTCCACTGGCGTAAAAACTGGTACTGGCGCGGAATAAAAGGATAACATAAGGCAGGGCACTTTGTACTGAATTCGAACAATGGCTGTAGTATACAGCTGGACAATGTTGTATGTTAAATCTAAACATTGCATATTATACACATGCAGTTCTTACATTGCTAGTGAGTTACATTAAGATCAGACTTTTTCTTACTTTCAGTTTTGTATGGACATTACGGAGGGCGGTGTTTTGCTAAAACATTTTTACTTTGGCATAGGGAAAAAGCTTAGTTAACTTTGCAATTTTTTGCAATCTTTTTTAAAACCAGTTTAAAGTTTACCTCGCTGCTTTTGCTTGGCCGCTGCATGCGTTCTCCGAGACAATCATAATCATTCTCACCCTTGCTATTTAAATCACTTCTAGGCAGGTTTGAGAGAAATTTATGTTAACTAATTTTTTTAATTTTAAGTTAACTAACTTATAAATACCCAATATTTATTATAACAAAATCACATCGCTGTATCTTGAGACTCTCCAGTACCGTGTTGCAGTAGTATATATTAAATAAAATCCTTTTTAAATTTCTTGTTATGCTGTCTAGATTTTATTGTATCTGTTCATCCGACCAGATTGCAATTACTTTTTTTTTGCTTTGTTTATTGTTGTTTTCTGAGTCCGTAATGTTTTTCCAAGACGGGGATGGCATTGTGTTTCAGAATCGGGCTATTTGCATATCCAATCGACAGCGAAAGCAGTTCCCAAAGTGCCGAAGTACCAAAGAAGTACCCCAACTGGTTTGGCACTTTTGATACTTGAATTTTTGGCACTGGTACTTGACCAGAAGTCAATGGAATAGCGAAAGTACCGTACCAAAAGTACCGAACTTCATGCAGTGGAAAAGCACACTTTGTTACAATACACAGTTATGCCATTTGGGCTTTGGAATGTCCCAGCAACATTTCAGAGGCTAGTGAATTATTATCTTGTCCAATGTTTCTAACTGTTCTGCATATTTGGATGATGTTATAATTTATTCACCTAGCTGGGCTAGGAATATTGTAACAGTAAAAGAAGTATGTGAGCATTTAATTGCACTTTAATCACATCTGAATTATTTGATTTATAATTTAAACTGAGGAGCAGTAGGGTAAATGAAAAGAAAATGTGTCTTTGTCCCCAACATTACGGAGGAGACTGTAAGTGTGTACTGGAGCTTATCATCATTCTCGTAACTTTTCTCAGTCCATGCCTCTCACAATTTCTGTGCTCTAGATCTATTTGTTACACATATGGCTACATACACAGCAGGAACATTTATTAATCTGTTATATACTTATTTCAGTGTATTTGCTGATTATGTTTATTTTCTGATATATTTTGGGAAAAGGTGAATAACAAACTGAAGAGAAACTGGTAATTGTTCAAATATATGGCTATATGGATTTCAGTAACTGTGCCATTGAGTTGTTCTGTAGCGTCTCCAAATTGCACAATGCAGCGAAACCTACTGAAGCCACTGGAGGCGAACATTACATGTTCTTTGTAACTCTGTTTGTGATTGGTGCCAGTTTTATGTTTCTGGTCATTCCTTTGAAGTTTCGTTAAACTGATTAATATGCAGTATAAACAAGTGAGAGAAGGCTCTGTGTGATTGGCATGAAAGCTGGGGGACTGAAGTGTTTTTGTAAGTACTTATAAAAACATTTCACTACATAAGCAACTTTTTTCTATGTATGTAATGTTTTTTTACAGGTCAAACTGTGAAAAGTTAGCCAAGTCATATGAATTCCTGCAACTGTGAGAGGTAACGTCGAGGTGATTACTGTTTTGGTACTGATTGCCTAGGGTCAATGGTAAGAGTGATTTCAGACACAGAGATGGACATTACTGGCCATTATATCATTTGTCAAGCTAAGAAATATAAGGCCAGTCTTGTTGAGTCATCTAGCTTGCGAAAATTGCATAATGTTTCCCACTGCAATGGAAGAATTTTGCCAACTTATGATGGAGTTGTTGATTGTATGTAGTCATGCAAGCTCATTGTAGCAAGGCGAAAAACTCTTCTAGTCTCATTTTACTGCAAGCTTTGGATAAAATGTGAAGCTACACAAATCAATTTGATTTTTCACACCGTTGCCTCCATTTGGAATATATGGGTCTCGTCCAGAGAGGGAAATGACGTGTGATTTGGGTACCAGCAAGTCAGTTCCCATCAGTCAGCTGTTGAGACGGAGACAGTGAAATGACTGGCATGTGGGATGAATAACAGTACCCAAAAGGTGCTTTGAGATGGATAGCAAACTTCCAGAGACCTGTATTTTTTGGCAGGCCTTTTTTATTTCTTCTCATGCAGTTGTCCAAAATGTCGAGGAAGGCTGATCTAAAAATGATTATTTGTAAACTAAGCCCCTGGAGAAGTCCCTCCTGCATCTGGACAAATGATGGTTCCTTCTGAGTCATCTGAAACCCTGGAAACAGGGATTCTGGGGATAGAGGGCTTTTTCTGGGTCAGGACCGTCCATAGCAACTGTCACCTTAAATCTAACACAGGACTCGACAGCTTCAACAAGACTTAAATCCTGTTATTGTGGCTTTTGCCATCTTCATCCTTTTGCACTGTGAGCTGAAAGCCCTGTTTTATTTATGGAACATCCGCCACAAATAAATTCTCTTTTCAGAGCCAGACTGGCAACAGCACTGAGGAGGGAGCTGACCCAAACATTCCCCAACCCCCCCCCCCCGTAAATCCTTTCTGGACAGTGATGAAGTATTCCAGAGTACATCCAGAGTTCCTGTCCAGCAACCATAATGTGATTAATCAGCACATACTTATTATAAAAATAAAAAAAAGAAATTTTGACCAGTGTTGCCAGTGTAAGAACTTTTTTTTCTGCTCTGTTCTCAGTAAGACCACTAACCTCGGACCACTAAGGAAAAACTATTCTTACAAAAGTGTAGATTGGAACAGATAAAGAATACTAGCAAGGAACAAAATGTTTGATAGTCAGTCCATCTGTACAGACGTATTTGTCTGGTGCCATTTGGCCCTGCCTGACCCCGTTACTATAGAACACGGTTCTCCTGATGCGCTTAAAATCACCAAGTCTTTATACAGGCCATCTCTAAATGGCTGCATCCTCAAAGGGAAGCATACAAGCATGGAAATCCACTTACCTGTAACTTTTTTTTCCAAAAAGCCTCCCCTACCAGACTCACTGGGGAGTGCTTTAGTATCTGTCTGCTAGGGGGTGCTGTAACCCAGGAGAGCAGCATGAGAAGACTTAACAAATTTCACTTGTGTGAAATTGGTCATTGGGGATGGATTAAAGTAGACAGGAACTAAGCTTGGATGAATGGGAGGTATCGTTCTTTCTCTCCAGGGTTCCTGTCATTCACCATCTCCATATTTCTGCCAGATAACCCGAATTTAAAAATCTTTTGCTTTCACTCATTGACAGACAATGTATTTTCCTTTGCAAAATCAGACTAGGACTTTTTAATAGGTTTCTCATACATATGGGTTTATTTTGGACTTAGCTGGACCTGTGGAAATGTTCCTGCCAAAATGAAAAAAAAAAGAGCTGTTTTTATCCCAAATTAATAATGTCTTTCCATTCCATCACACATCCTCTTTGTTGCCACGTTCCCGGTTGCTAAAGAGACCATCTTCCAGAATTCTCTCTTAATCTAGTGATTTAAAACAGCCAGAAGTTGCAGCAGCACTCGGTTGGCACTCGTCACATTGTTCACCTAAGGAGCTGAGCTCTGCTTCGCATTATGTTGCGTGAGACCAAAATGCAGGCTTTATATGTATGCCCACATGTCCACAAACATGTGCACAGAAGAGTGTTCATATCATGAGGGACGTCCGACACCCTCCACGGGGAAGGGAATTGCATATATAACCATAAAACATGAGACAGACCATCCCCCCCAAGAGTGAAGACAGTAAATGCCCGTTTCGTACTCTATAAACCTGCCAGTACCCATTCAGATATAGCTCCTTGGCTACTGGGATGCCCATGATGGGATGCCTCAGCATCTGTGGCCCCCCCAATCAGACACTCAGACCACCAGATGCTGCGTCAGCAAACCCCAGCCTTTGCTTTATCCACATCAGCCACAGACATGCATACATGTGTGGGCACACAGAGGTGCACATACATCCCTCGCCTGAGGTTCACAGCAGGGCTGATTTCTTGCGAAACGCTGTTCTTTCCATTACCTCCTGTACTGCTTATTGAAAGCAGCTGCTTGATATCACACTGCATTTCGGTGCATGCTGCTTGATATCACACTGCATTTCGGTGCATGCTGCTTGATATC
>JAODKN010000127.1:13301926-13312195 GCA_026774425.1 Petrocephalus zakoni | reverse complement strand
TCAACGCTTGGATGCTAAGAGGAAATTATTTTTGAACTTCAATGGCATTCTGTGCCTTTTGCTCTGTCGTCCCTGGGAAAGGCTCCAGGCTTTGGCTGAACATGTAGACGAGCACGGGGTCTGTGCATGGGCAGTGGTCTATAGCCTGGGAGCCCCCAAATGAAAATAAACCCTCTATGCGCGATCACATTACTAAGTACAAATCAAGGGATTGGCTTTAAAGCTTCTCTTTGCAGGTGCCCCCCCCCCTTCAAGTATTTATGTATCTGAATTTTGTCAATTTATAAAACATCATTTTGTTATCAGTTTGTGAAACATGTTTACAAACCGCCTGCAGCTCCTCTATAGACCCCTAGGAATTCACAGAGCCTAGGTTGGAACCCCCCAACTCCTTAAGCACCACAGTGATGGACATTCTAAACCCAGACGTGGCAATTACAATTACACAATTACATCGTGAAGAGGACAAAGAGTAGAGCAGGAGGAAACGCAAACTGAAAGTTACACGCAAGGCGACCTTAAACACATCCCATTCCCATGTCGTACACGTGGAGCAAAGAGGCAGAATCAGGTGTATTGCTGGCCCACTGCTATTCTTAGGCAGCGGAACGTGATTGCAGGATTTGTTGGTCTTTCAATCTGTGGCTGTGAGGCTTTGGAATATTCTCCAACGCAAGATCCCCCGTAATAGAGATGGGCGAATTGAAGCCACCGATTGCAGAAAATAAGATCATCAAGGACAGTTGCATTCTGCCAATCACAGAGACTTGGCTTCACCCACTCATTCTGGGTACAGCTATTGAGTTAGCAGGCCACACAGTACACTGACAGGACAGGACTAGAGACTCCCGCATGAGAAAGGGGGGCTGGGGGGGGGGGTTATGCCTGTATGCCAACAACAGCTGGTGTACTAACACTTAGACTGTACAAAGTCCCTGTTCCCCAGATCTGGAGCATGTCACTGTTAAATGCAGGGCCATATATCTTCCCTGGGAGTTTGCTGTAGTCATGGTAACTGCTGTGTGTATTCCATTGGATTCTAATGCTAACTTGACTCTTGGTCATTTAAATAGCACCATTAGCAGTCAACAGAGTCTGTATCCTGACGCTGTTCACATCATAGCGGGGGACTTCAGCCATGAGGATTTAAAAGCAGTGCTACCCAGATTCTAAGGGTTTCTAAGGGAACAAATACGGTACACTAGACAAGGTATATAAGATATGTCTCCAGCATTAAAGAGGGCTTCAGGGCTAAAGCACTAGCACACCTGGGCCAGCCTGACCACATGTTCCTGCTTTTAATTCCAGCATATACCCCCCTTAGGACAAGTGCTCACCACATCTAAGACTGTTATAAAGTGGCCCGAAGTGGCTTCTCAACAGCTGCAGGACTGCTTCGAGAGAACAAACTGGGATATATTTGAACATCAGGACCTGGAAGAGTACTCAGCAACTGTTCTGGGCTACAAGTTCTGCACGGACACTGTCACCACAGACAAGTGCGTCCGGGTTTATCCCATCCAGAAGCCCTAGATGACGAAATTAGCCCAGTGCTCAGTCAGGGACAGAAATGCCGCTTTCAGGTCTGGTAATGGGGCACAATACAGTGCTGCTAGAGCTGAAGAAGCATTAAAAGGCCAAGGCTGCTAGGAAGAGGAGGATTGAGGACTACTTTTACAGTAACAACACAAGGCAGGTGTAGCAGGGGTTCAGCATTTGACTGGCTACAACACTGAGGGTGGTGACCCTGAGGAGGAGCACATGGTGAGGGACACACTGAGGGCGGTGACCTCGAGGAGGAGCACGTGGTGAGGGACACACTGAGGGCTGCGACCCCGGGAAGGAGCACAAGGTGAGGGACACACTGAGGATGGTGACCCCAAAGATGGCTAATAACTGGCTGGGGTCTTCACCAAGTTCTTCAACCAGTCCTTATGCCAGTCCACCATTCCACCCGGTCTCTTTAATATCTCTATCATAGTTCCACTGCCAAAAAATAATATCATCAGCAACCTGAATGGCTACCGTGCATTGGCATATTCATGGCATAATAATGAAGTGCTGTGAGAAATTGGTCCAGACACACATCGTTTTGCACCTCCCACCCATGTTAGACACAACCCAGTATGCTTACAGGGCAAACTGTTCTACAGAGGATGTCATAGCCACAACTCCCAACACTGTCCTAACTCGTCTAGAGCAGCAGGGGAGTTATGCTAGGCTGCTCTTTGTAGACTTTAGGTCTGCATTTAATACCATCCTCCCTCATAGACTGGTGACCAAACTGACAGCCCTTGGACTGTCTCACCTCATCTCCCTCTGATTTATGGACCTCCTCTCTGATCGCTCCCAGAGTCGGCTCCCACACCTCCTCAGCGCTGGCTCTCCGCAGGGCTCTGTGCTGAGACCTCTTTTCCCTGAGTCTCTGCCCAGGTTCCATGTGTGAGGAGTTTGCATGCTCTCCCTGTGTCATTGTGGGGCTTCCTTCGAGTACTCCGGTTTCCCCCCACAGTATGAAAAACTTGCTGGGGTAAATTGGAGTTTCCAGACTGGCCATAGCTGTGAGTGAATGGTGTGTGTGAGTGCACCCTGTGATGGGTTGGGGGCCCCTGCGACTCTGTATAGGACAAGCAGTTCCAGGAAATGGATGGATAGATGGAAGGCTGTAGTTTCAAACATTTACAGATACAGACTTACTTTTTGGGATTGGGACCTAGTATTTGGTACAGGAGCACCTTTTTCAGGGGAATCTGAGAGGGTGACTTGGGACCCTGTGGTTGATTTCATATGGAATGGCTGTTTTACATTACCTAAGTAGTTACAATGATTATACAGTAATTATTACTACAAACTGGGAGACCAAACTTTTAAATCAGGACAATGTAGATTATTTATGCTATTTATGCATCTGTACTCAGACATTAAAGCGTGAAACTGGGGCATTAACTAACACTGCAGCAGATTTACTTTGAATAACAAAAATTCGCCTCATGCATTATTTCCTGCTATCATGTCAAAGGCCAACATGGCAGAGCTGGGGCTGTCTTCATGAGGGGCCAACTCATGTCTGCTAAAAACAGAAAGTTTATGGAATGATTAGGGTATTTAAGATCATATTTAAGATATTTAAGATCATCATGTTTTAGCTGCTGAGAGAATGCTAGCGTTCTCACGTCACATGACATCCAAACTGGGCGCTTACAGGAAAGCCTCCTGTGGCTTTGCAGCGATGGGATGTCGGAGAAAGGAAGGGACCTCACCAGCCTTTGTGGGGAGAATGGTGCTTGTGAGGAGGGGTCTTGGGCGGAAAGTTAGGGTTTGGCATTTAAAATCCATCAGGAATGAGCTCCTGTATGACAGAAGCCCCACTTAAACTCACACATTGTAGTCCTACAAACATGTCATTAATATAGAAAACAGATGGTAGAAGCAATCGATTCAGAAAGCATTAAGAAAAGAATATGCTGTGGTCTGCCGTAGAGGGCCCTTGTGGCCTGTATGAGGCTCTGGCCCCCAGCAGGGGGCGCCATCCCATCAGCATGATAAACCACAGCATGGCCGCCAGGCAGACATGGTGATTTAAGTCTAATCCCACAGGACCTTTCCAAACCCCGTTTAGCCCACCTTTCACATCACTAACTACCTTTTCCACCCCATAATGACACAGGCCAGTGGGGTGACCATCCATCATTTCACTGAAGTGCCTTTTAAGTTTCCAAAGCGGCGGCCAGAATGGCCAGTGTGGTGTGATCCGGCTGCGGGCGTGCGAGGCGATGTATGTCCGCACCGCCACAGCTGCAAACCACTGGGGGCCGCCCCTTCCGGACCAGTCCGCTTGGCCGCAGTGGAAGGAGCCAGTCACCACGACGGGTGATCAGAAAAAGAGATGAAAGGAGGAGAGAACACACAGTGCATAGACAAGGAAGATTTATTTTATTGGCCATTAACAAATTTTCAAAAGTACAAATCATTGGCTTTTATATTGAACAGTACTCCAGAGTAATATTTGATAACCCACGATGCATTGCATCCATACATTAGTAGCTCGGAACAGCTTATACAAAAAGTATATATTTATATATATATGTATGTGTGTGTATATATGTGTGTGTGTGTAGTTTGATGAATACCCTAGTAATTTTGTCTTAGTAAATCTAATTAAAGTGAACATAAACAACACAAAAAAGCAATCTTAGCCCACACCGCTAATCTATATAATCAAACAAACCTGCACTACATTTTTAGCAAACATAGCCTAATCCAAAATTATTCCCGCTCTTAATAAACACCTGACCATAAACTTTAAGGAGTAAGCCCTTCATAGACTCTTTGCATATAGGCTAGAAAAACTGCCTTGTATGTGCAAATCTCAGGAAAAACAAACAAATGGTGAAATACTCCTGGTCGGCTAGGGCTTGTGTTTTGGGGGGTGTATTTAAAAATACCACGTTTTGCAAGCACATCCTTTCTCTGATCGTCGCAAGTTGAAGTAACTGTTCATTTCAGGTGGACGGGAGGTTGGGTGGGTAGGTGGTGGGGGGGGGGTCCCTAGGGGCAGCGAACCCTGAACTCAAGAACAGGGTAAATTTATAGCTGCGCACTGGGAGCTCTACTGTTTCCAGGTGCGGTGGAGAAGGCGAAACTCTGTGTAGCAAGAAGAGGTAGGTGGTTAGCTGGTACCTGGGGCCTTTGGATCGCTCTTGTTGGCACTTCTCAGGGAGACACGCTGCATGGGAGCAGACCACGCCACCCTGCTCACGTCCCCACGCCGGAAAGAAACGTTCTCATGCTTGAATTTGTTTACACAGCAGGTTCTTAAACATAGATCAAAGTTTGATCCAGGGTTCTCTATAGGCAAAAGTGTTAGATTTTCTTTACCTTCACACTGAAAACAGTTGATGGCAGAAAGGAATTTTCAACAAAATTCAATATGATTTGATCCCTTGACTACTTCTGAGAAGGTGCTGGAAAATTACAGCATGACTGAGGAAAATTAAGTGAAATTTGCATGTCTTTGAGAATCGCAATAGGATCTCTAGACCATGATAGCATCATTAAATTAGGTAAATACATTAAACTGAACTAGGCACTGCGTGCTATCACTCGGATTCTATCAATATTGCTTTGTCAGCTTGATATAAAGCATGCCGTTGATAATTTTCTATTATTATTAAAATCTCTTATCTTCTAGATGCAGAAACGGCTACAGAGTAGAAATATGTCTACAAATACACTTCAAATCCAAAATCTAACAGTCATGGGAGATTCGTTTTTCTGAAGGCAGCAACACTGTCTGACCAAAAGGGGGCACAGGGAACCACTTAAAGCCACAGAGCTTCAGACCCTCACAAGTGCATATGCCTCAAGCACATGAGGGTGAATTCTGGGAAGCCAGAGGAAGTGCTCGAGCTGTTTTCCCAAAGAGATAATCAAGGGGCAAGATTTCATGGAGCAATAAGAGGCCTCCCTGGTGATGCCTGTCGATGCACGCTCACTGTCCATCACTATAACGTGTATGCAATGCACTATTCCTTGTATGTAGATTTGCCACGACAGCCCATGTAATATAAAGCAGGACTTGATTAATCTTGAACAAGTGCCGTGCTACTTGAAACAACACAAATATCAGTCAACTACAATGCACAACCCTAAGCGAGCATCTTGAGCAAACAAGGTTTCTGTGCGGAACGGTATCCCCTGACCTACAACCTGCAGATGCCTGCAGACCATTCAGAAAAATATTTTCATGTCAAGAGTTAACTATGTAACAACAAAAAACATCTCCCACTAAGATGGCTTCTCACGGCAATAGGATCTTAACAATGTAGCATAATCATAAGAACGTGTGTCATGTGCATGTGTTTTTTCGTCATTAATTTACAGTTATAATCCTGGCCATGCAGACGCTTGCTCACCACTTCATCCACAAGAGGTACGTAGCATAAGCAAACAAACAGCACAAGAACGTTTATCCGCCCGTTTGCAGAAGGAGCCACTCCTCGATGCCCATGGAAGGAGGGGATACACTATAAAACTGCCTTCGCAAGGTGCCAATGGCTACTCCAGCATGCTAGTGCCCTTACATGACCACGTCCATTTGCGGTGATCCATGTGAGGTTGCCAAAGGCGATGCCTCAGATAGAATTTTCAGGTCATGGTTTGCAAATCGATTACATTATAAAGAAAAATATAGACACAGTATGTAAAATTGTTGTTCAACACAAACTCAAGCGAACCTATAGGCCATTTATGGCAAGTATTTAGGGTGCTCTATGCTGATACGTATGCAGGCAACAGACTCTAGGCCAGGGAATTACACTGATAAGTAAATCTGGAGGAAGGCTAGATCTGATTTTATAGTGGAGTCCCGCCTCCTTCCTGCTCCCATGCGGGGGTGCCCCCCCCCCATCGCCCGGCATCACGACCCCCATAGATTTGTCAACAGCAGGGTTTACAACCAAGGGCTCTTAGATTTATACAATAGAAAGTGATGCAGTAGAAATCTTGCTTTTCGACTTTATACAAGAAACAGCAATAAAATAGAACGTTTTTCCCCTCCCCACAACAGAAGTCTCACAGATACATGCAGATTCTCAAAACAGAACAACTGCCAGCGCCAGTCTGGTGCAGAATAGAGAGTGTAAGCCACGGGTGCTCCTGCTCTGTAAGGGAAGCGATTCTCTGCTTCCCATCAGCCAGCTTCATACGCATTCTTGGGAAAGGTATCAGACTATTGAACTGGGTATTAGTAAGGTATGCTTTTTTATTCTGAAGCCAATGGGCTGGAAAGGATGAATCCAATATAGATGTTTTTTTCCATAATGCTTTTTGTGCATATATGCACTGATAATCCCATAGTAGTTGTTTTCTACTGCAAATGTGGTTAAGGTCTCAGAAGGGATTCTGCTGTTAAGGTCCTTAACGAGGAATTCCCTCCAATCTGTAGATATATAAAATCAGCAAAGGATAGGGTATTTAACTTGATTTCCCTTTAAAAGGTGTGAAGGTAAATCACCATAAAAGACACCAAGATAGTGGTGGCATCGATGTTTAGAGGTGTTTGTATGTCTTTCTACGCATTACCTGAGTTCCTATGACTGTGAATGAATCACAGGCAACTGAAAATGAATGCAGAACCTGAACAGATATCCGGCTAACATGTAAGCAAGCTGAGCTATGGGGGGGCAAGTGACATGGAGATGGCTGGAAATGAAAAGAAACAGCATGATTATACTGATTAAGCAATTAAGAACCCTGAAGGTAATTTTCTTACATAGAACACAATCATTGCAATAGTCCTGCCGTTGGGGAAATGATGAGATGAGTCAATGAGATGTTAAAAATCATTTAGTTACATTCTTTAATTCAAGTCATTCTGTACAGATGCAATGATGCATAAAATATGAAAGGAAGGAGACTACTGTGTGTTTTACATGATAAATGTTAATGCTATAATATTAGTAATGTCACGTAAGCTATAAAAGTGTGGCTGTTAAAAAAATAGTTACTTTAAACTGGTCAGACTTTGACCTTTCACAGAATTATTTGCAATTAATGAAATACCTGCATATGCTTTCTTTGTACTAGAGGAATGGTAAAATCTTTACTCAAGCATAAAAGAGGAAAACTCCAACATTTAAAAATGAAAGCAATGTCCTGCCTGATAAACACATTTGCCCCCATAGCTTCAGACCTCACAGCTAGCGCAGACATCACAGGGACAATGAAAGCAATGAAAACGCATTAACAGCCCAGTTGTTTCTTTCAGTAATAATGAGTGGGCAGATTTACAAAGAATTCATGTCAATACGGAATGAAAGCATGAACAGCACAGTATGGAATGGGCAGCACAGTATGGAATGGGCAGCTCTGGCGGTCAAAGAAGAAAACATTCATCAGCTAGCTGGCAAAAACAAACAAACATGATCATTATGAGAAATTATCGTAAATTATCTGGGAACTGGAACATGGGATTTGGGAATGGATTTAGTACTAGCAATAGCTCTTGGAAAGCTAATGCTATACCAATGCTAATGACTTTACATATTTTGATTTAATTAAGATTATATGAAAATAAACGAGGCACACAGTCATTCCTGGAAGTGACGTGTGTTGACTATGCAAAGTGAAGGACTGTCCAAGGCACTGAAGGGGATGGATGGCGGAGGGCTGCTCACAGCCCGACTCCCAAATAACATTTCTATGGTACATTCCAAGCGGGGCTTGACGTACTAGTTATATATCTATAGCTATATACTAGCTATATATCGTGATGGCAGCTGACAAAGAAACACCTATAATTAAAACAAGAAAAGAAGGAGAGAAAAAAGAAAACAAGACGTAGTGAATCTGTTGGTGCCAACAACTGAGCTGTAGGTGGGACTGGCTCATGTAGCCAATGGGAAGCCGGCCTTGCAGCCAGCTAGCTGACCCTGTTACGCACACGTTCTAGAGCCTTTCCAGGGCAGGGAACGTTCTCAGATATAAAGGAGACAACAATTTCCCCTGGTGACTGATGTTTTGGATGCGCCTCATATGGTGTTTCTGGGTCGCTATCTCTTTTAACTCGGAGATAAATAAAGATGAAAGACATACGTAAGAAACGAAAGATGGTTGATGGCTGCAGTGTTACCCATAATACATCTGGGGTGTTCCTCTCCACATCGCTCCATGTTAACTTTCACGTAGTGACTCCCTTCGATGGCATAGTGTCCCTTCCCACCCTGGATTCTTACACAGCAGTGCTCCCTGGTGGGGGCCACTGGAATAACTCTGTATTCCTGGCCAGACTGGGGTTCTGGGCTCCAGTGAAACATTTTGCCCTTGCGGCGCGGTTCTGCTCAGACTCGACTGGCAGGATGGCAGCGAAAGGTGCAGTTGTGGAGGCCGTCTCGCTCAGCGCTGCCCTCTGCTGTCCGGGTACACACGCCATCGCAGTGTGGGGCTGAAAACACAGGCGTTCAGAATGGCACCCGAGATCACCTTAACTGCAGGGAATCTATAACATCAGCTAGGAAAGCACAGAACGCAAGAGCTGCTGCTAGTTACAGCAAGCACTTTTATGTTTATTCAGCAGAAGTGCGTAACTAATGTAGAGGCTTGATAGGGTGTGTATGCGTTGCTAAGTTATATTCAAATGGTGAGTTGTGTTAGGAAGTAGTGTCTACGTCCTAGATGGTGTGACAGTCATAGGCAATGACACTGAAACATACGTTAGAAGGCATAATCATGATGTTTAGGAAAACTAAACCGTGTTTAAGAGTTATGTATAAACCTCAAACCATAAAGGCGAGAGATCTTTAGGACTCCAACACACTATCGCTGAATCCAAAGTGAGATCCATTTGTTCTCTTCTGCAAGGGCGGAGTTAGGCTTAGCAGGAATGTATTCAGGCCAGGAAGTCATGTAGAGTCAGACTCACTGCTCTCGTCCTCCTCCCCTTCAGGAAGCAGGAGGTCCCCGTGGCAGGGGCTGGTGGGCGTGTGCTGGCTGGGGCCCTCCTGGCTGGTCCCCAGCTGTAGCCGCCTCATGTGCCTGACCACTGCCGTGGCATTAAACGCTTGCTGCAAAGGTCAAAGGTCACGGGTCATGTGACCACATGCGTCTTGCAGAAGAAGTAAATTATAGTACTGTCCTCTCTTGCACCATAAACGAAACCCATATCAAAAATTCATTATGAATTTATTCAAATTCATAATTTTTCTTTAAAATAGAAGCCTGTATGGCAGTGGTCCTCAAATAGCGGCCCGCGTGAACCGTATATCTGGCCCCTAATAAGGCGCCACACGGCAAGTGGCAAAATTTTTGTGCCATTGAATGTCAAGCAGCACCGCCCACCGCCGGCACAGTGCCACCCGGTTTTCGCCACTTTGCCGCGCCGCTCAAAGTTCAAATCAATTGGACTTTGACATAATTCGCTGACCTCTAGCAAAGCAGCATCCAGCCAGATATAATATTTGGTTTGTGATGGGCAGGATCGGTGAATTGTAAACCAAACTGCAAGCAGCATTATTGCAACATTACAACTATTAATTGCAGTATCCCAGTACCCTGAATTATTTAATGTCTCTTTAAATACCGAATTTTAATTCTGAAAAAGATGCACTGACACTCACCATTTATACGAAATTCACTCACTAAATTAAATTCATGTTTAGTTTCGCAAATCGAACCGATCATCCATTTTAACATTTCGCCTCTTTTCAACCAAACAACAAGAGAGCAAGAGCTTTTTTTTGGTGTAAAACAGTAAAACTTATTTTAACATCA
>JAODKN010000127.1:13221917-13275289 GCA_026774425.1 Petrocephalus zakoni | reverse complement strand
CCTGTCCCTTCCTTCAGGTTCCTGTCCCTTCTTTGTGGTGCCTGTCCCTTCCTTCAGGTGCCTGTCCCTTCCTTCAGGTGCCTGTCCCTTCCTTCAAGTTCCTGTCCCTTCTTTGTGGTGCCTGTCCCTTCCTTCAGGTGCCTGTCCCTTCCTTCAGGTTCCTGTCCCTTCTTTGTGGTGCCTGTCCCTTCCTTCAGGTGCCTGTCCCTTCCTTCAGATTCCTGTCCCTTTCTTCAGGTGTCTATCCCTTCCTTCATATGTTGTCCATAACTAATGTAATGAAGGAATCTTTTCTCCATCTGCTGCAATGGCCAAATCTCCTGACATGTCCACAAACTCCATGCCAGGCTTTTGTCCCTTTGCCCCCGTCTGCCACCCCCACCCCACCAAGATGAAACAAAACAGCCGTAATTTGTTCTTAGTGTTTTCCCCGAACACCCTTGAGCTGGCCACCTCATCCTGCCACCTCTGGCTCACATGGAGCTATTCGCCGCTAGCTGAGTAGGTCACCAGGTCACTGCATCCTCGCCGACTCGTGCGGACATCGGTAGAGGGACAGCGCTGTCACAACGCTCCATAACAGGAAGAAGCACCAGGTGCAGGCTGCAGGCTGTGCTGAAATTCAGGTTGTGAAAGTGGGTCGCGGCACTGCTACTGGAGGTATCGCAATGCTGCTTTCTTCACCCGCTTCACTGGCAATCTGGTGCTTTGTGGTGGCTGGATGACTCTCGTAATGCTGGGAGATCCTAATTATGGTGGCATGAAGGTTCAAGTTCCATAACTATACGTACACAGACTTTATTTGTCGAATGCTTTTCCCAAAACATTAGGGGACGGCATGGGGAATACACCACAACACAAAGCCATTGTCAGGTCTGTGGAAATGCACGAGGTTGGGTTTGAGAGAGACATGGTAGTTTTATATGATTAGTAAACGGCTTCCTGTTTTCATCCTGCTTCAGGAAATCTGCACCCTGCCCAGGTTTTAGGATGTTCAAAAATATTTACAAAAGGGGAGGGGGGGTATTTCTCCATGCTGCGATTCAAAAACCTCGACAACTGCATAAGTTCAAAACACCTCCACGTTTGCAAAGCCAATAGGGGCAGACATTCAAACAAAGACAAACACTATACATACTGTAGCGATCATGCGTAGAAGACAGCCGCATATGGTAAACATCATGAGAATGCAGGGTGGGGACCTCGGCACTTCAAAACCTTCTAAATTTATTTATAGGGCTACATGGAAAAACAGCACAGATAAACTCTGCTCAGAATCCCTGTTTGTGATTAAGATATAAGAATATAAATTATATAAGTTATTCCACAACTCACACTTTTCTGAAATGAAACAAAGTTATAATACGGCTGATATACGTAAGTGTGACATTTACCAATCACATTTCTCCCAGTCCCCATCGCCTGCAGGCCAGACTGAGTAAAATGGAAAGCCTGAACACACTTTCAGCCGGGGGCCTTCTCCTGCCTGCGCCTCTCTCCTAGTCCCCATCGCCTGCAGGCCAGGCTGAGTAAAATGGAAAGCCTGAACACACTTTCAGCCGGGGGCCTTCTCCTGCCTGCGCCTCTCTCCCAGTCCCCATCGCCTGCAGGCCAGGCTGAGTAAAATGGAAAGCCTGAACACACTTTCAGCCGGGGGCATTCTCCTGCCTGCGCCTCTCTCCCAGTCCCCATCGCCTGCAGGCCAGCCTTTGAGTAAAATGGAAAGCCTGAACACACTTTCAGCCGGGGGCCTTCTCCTGCCTGCGCCTCTCTCCCAGTCCATGTCACCGCAATCCTCTGTTTTCCATAAGACACCACATACAGTTTCCGTGACCACCACATGACCCCTTACAGCGACGCCAGATGGGACTTCAGCTCCTAATTAAAACCTTCTCCTGTGATAATGGCCACTGTCGATTTCTGAGGAACTGCCAGTGTCCCTAATTGTAGAAAGGGGCCAAAACACACAGATCCTCTCCATCAGTGGGTCCACGTTTTGCACAGATAGAAATCGAAACGTCTCTGGGCTCCATGTTCTGACCTCCCCCTCCGTGACACCCACATGACCTTTCTGAGACGGCCAGCTTGTGTCAAGCTGCTCAGCCTACATCCAGCAAAACAGAAGTTCTTTTCTAAGCCCCCAAAGGGCCCCCACAACAAAAAAAGCTGAAAAGCTTTTCACTCGACCAGTTCACTCGAATGTCAGTGCAGTAAGGGAACGAGACGGAGCAGGAGGGCCTTTTCACTGCCCTTCTCCCTCAGGGAGGGACACCAAGCAGAGGTTTTCCCATGGAAGGACCGGAAATTTAAGTAGAGTAGCAGGGTGGGGGGGAGCAAACCCATGGGGAACTCCTTTCACTCTGCACTAAGCGTACCGCACAAGCAGTGTGTAAGAATGGTTGCCAGAGCTGACGTGTGAGACATCGAGTGGGATTCTCCTGATGCAGACGGCCTACTCAGAAGAAGCCGATTCTAAGAAAGAAATCTGCAGCCGTCTTATGCCTCGTGAACTGGAAACAAAGTACATTTTTGGTAGGTTTTCAAATGTGCAGGACACACTTGAAGTCAAGGAAATCTCCCAAGGATGGCAGGTAACATTGGAAACATGCAGGCAGCTTATGACTGGGATAGGCCTACACTGGTTTGCCATGTTTAACTTAAACTGACTAGTATTCTTAATCAAGTGATCATATCACTGAGAACTTTCCCCGAAAAAACACCTACTTCTGGAAAGCTAAGAATATCTGCGGCTTTTTCCTGTCAGCCTTACACCAGACACCGCATTCGTAAGCCACAAACCGCCTTATTTTTAAACCACAGTAGGTCGTTAGTTTTACACCGACATAAGGCCTTGCTCATTGTGGATTGCTCTAAAGCACTGGTTGCTACTGTTGGGAGGGTAGCAAAGGATTGTACACATAGAAGCAATAAATAAATACCATGTACATTCTTGGCAGCCTGCTGTGGAGGAAAGCCCCAAGGACTGAGATGTAACCAAAACAGAGCATGCTGCTTTTGTGGCTGAGTAGACAGCTCTGGAACATCTCACTCCTGACCCACACGTCGCCTGCTCCACTTCCACAAGAAAACTCTCACAGCTAAATTCAAATAGGCAGACAGATAGTATACTCAAAAGCAGTCCATAAGCCACAACCAAACAGATTCTCATAAACCATATGAACACAGTAAAATTCTTAAGTTGGCTTTGTCACGCATTAGCACAGCCCAAGCCAATGGACTCAACTCAAAGATATCCAGCTGTCATTTTTGCAATAATAATAACTCATTTTATTAGCCATATTCACACAGCATAACTGACAGCCAGCAGTCCTATTTATTATTTATCATATTTCACAGAAACAACCTTTATTCCCAGACTTATTATATCATTACCATTAGTCACAAGTCGTATAACCTGTCATACAGATCGTTTCTCAGACTCCTTCTGTGGAACAGCCTCTCGAAAACAAATCCAGAAATCCATACTTAGCAGCCACTGAAGATTCATTCTGTAAACTCTAACCCCACAGCTAAGACCGAAGGCGGAAAACCTTCAAATCTGAAACAGCTTTCCATTTTGAGACTAGCATAATGAATTCAACATCAGCTGCAGTGGGAACTGTACACGTACGGCTAACCCGCTGGCCGCTGTCATAGGTGTGGCCACAGGTGACTGGCTTGGACACACGGAAAAGGAGACAGGACTTGGGTGGTTCAAGTTAAGCTGAAACAAGGCAGAGAGAAAGCTCCAGCATTGGCTGCTAACACCCGGGTTAGTCAGAGCCGATTTCCAAGGCAAAGGAGCGATGAGCGTGCCACAACAACTCAGACTGGAGACACGCCAGGATGGAAAATTATACTCTCCCCATGCCTCATTACCTACAGATACCACCAAGAAGGGTCCCTTGGCACTCATCTCAGTGGGAAAGTGTCAGGAGAAAGCACGCAACATCAGCTAGAGGTCTGAGAGCCCAGCCGAGTCCTGCGGGCCACAACTTAGTATCGGCTTTGGGGCCCTCTCTAGGTTCTTTGCTTGTTTGCACTTTCCATACGACTTGTTCCTCTCCAGAATGTAGTGCTTTAGATTATAATGCATCTTGCCGGGTTGGTCAGTCAGTGTGAATTATAATTTCCATATGCTGGTGCTTTGGCTTGAATTTCACAACACTAGCTGAAAGCTGTAGCCTACTAGCTGGCTACCTGACATTAGCTTTTCCAACAGCTTTTTATCTGTATTATTATTATTCTAGAATTGTCTGTATGTGTTAATATTATTATTATAATAATTAATTTAAAAGATATACTTGAAAATATGAGAGTGACCACTGAACAGTAGACAGTTTGGCCCCCAGGACAGTAAGTGCCCCCCTTGAAACCACGTTCCAAGATGCTCTGCTTCAAATGCCCATCAAAAGCGGAGAGACGCTCAAAGGGACGGAAATGACATGCCAGTTTGCTTCTGAATGGCACGGTCGATTTGGCCTGTGGGATGTGGGAAGTGGAAAGCTGAATAATTGATGTGAAGAGACGCCCACCTGCGCCCGGCCTGCCGAGGGGGACAGGTGCTCACACAGCTCCCTCCTGCACGCCACCCCCTCCATAAAAATAGTACTTTAGGAATCGGAACTTGGAAGTACAACCTTGGCCGGTAAGGGTAAGTCGGCCCTACGCTCAGCACAGCATCTGATACATCGCTGACAAGCAAGGCCATGCAAACCCTGCTAAAAATACCGGCCTGCACCAAGTCCTTAAGAGTGTGACTTACGTCCTGTGGAGAGCCCATTCACACCCAAAACTGTCTCAGGCATTTCCAGCATTTTATTCATGAGGAATTCTCTATATGGCATTCATTAGACACTGGGATGGCAGGAAGGTGTGTCTGTGGTCAGAAGGTCGGCAGTTCAGGTCCCCTGGCTGGCAGAGTGATTCCCCTGTTGGCACCTTGAGCAATTCCCTTACTTCCCAATCACTCCAGGGACGGGCTGTCCCCGCTCCCTCAAATGTACGCCACTTTGGATAAAAAATTGTTTGGTAAATAAGTAATGGAAATGGACTTTCTTTGGGAAAGGGGACAGCCACAAGTTTACCAAAACTGGTAGAAACGACGGTCTGGAAACCCATTTTTTCAGGAACTTGCGTGTTCATGTTTGTAGCCCTCAGTTTGCCATGGACTTCCTCCCATCTTCAAATTCAATGTTTCAATAATTGATCAGAACCAGAAATCAAACCCTTTTTTTAAAGGAAAAATCATACACCTTTGAGGCTTGTTGCCATTTAATCATAATTAATAAAAGAAGGTTTTAAAAAACTGAACACCCTGCATTATGGCACAGTCACATATTTGTCATTGACAATCAATAATATGGCAAGTACATGTTGCTCTAACATGTACAAACAGCACATAGCTGATATTAAGCATATACCGTATATTAGGCAAAATCGGGTACCTCGGCTTATATTCGGATCGGCTTATACTGGAGTATATACGGTGCTTCTATTTGACACAAGTCCAAGTCATTTATACAGTGGAATTTTTGTGATTAAATTCCTTTTCTTCAACAAGGCCCTCCCCAGAACCTGAACTAACAACCCTTTGGTCAGGAGTCGACACTGTCTGATTTGACCTGACAGGTACGTGTGTGTACAGCAGGGAGCGGTGGGTGTTGGGGTTCCCTGATGCTCCCAGCGGCCTGCTCTCCACAGGCTGGCCCCCCACAAACATTCTCACCCTCGCGCTGCCTCTCTTTGGAACCTTACAAAACGTGCACTGCTGACCCCATGTTAGAAAGGTGACGACATCCATAAGCTGTCCAGTATTACATCAAGGGGGACATCTACTGTAAAATTACCATTCCCAGTATTACTAGGTTAGAATTATTGGCCCCTAATGAAATCACACAAACCCTTAATACTTCCATGGAAATTACCATAACAGAAGCATTTAACATGTGTATTGCTTCCCAAAGAACAAAGACACAATTTCCACAAAGTTTGATGAAGATATTCCATTGATGTGCTGAATTGTAACAAGAAATCTGGCCAAAATTATTATCCCCACTGACATTTAACAGTCAATAGTGTGGCATCTCTCTCTTACAACTGACAACAACCTCTCCCTGCAGTTCCTAACTAGGTCGACACATGTCTCTTGAGGTATATGAGCCCACTCTTCCATGCCATATCGTTCCAGCTCATCCAGAATGCAAGGTTTTCGAGCACGGACATTGACCTTAAGCACCCGCCACAGATTCTCAATGGGACTGGGATCTGGGCTCTGTGACGGCCACTGCAGGACCCTGATTTTGATGTCCTTCAAAGTTTGTGCCCAACTTGGAGGTATGCTTCAGGTCGTTATCCTGCTGAAAGACCTAGCAGTGACCTAAAGCAGGACTTGCAGCAGATTTCTTAAAATTATTCTTCAAAATGTCAACATTCTGCTCTTTCTTCATGACCTCAGGAACACGAACGAGGTTCCCAGTGCCTGAAGCAGCACAACAACACCACAAAATTCAATTCAATTCAATTCAATTTTTATTGTGATTAACACAATGTGCTGGCACATGTGAAAATGAACGGGGAGCTGAGACTTCGTCGTTCAATCTTCATCATACATACATAAATCATATACACATACATAAGGTGCAGATAATAGTGCAATTAAATAAAATAGTGCAAAGGCAAGTGAGTGCAAATGGCAATGGAGGGCTCAGTTGGGGGGGGGGGGAGTAAGTGAGGTGAACGACAATACATCAGTGTTCAGCGGATAGACGATTTAGGAGGCTAACAGCTTGCGCAAAGAAGCTGTTCCTGAGTCTGGAAGTGTGGCTGTAGAGATGCTCCATGATGCTCACACCACTATGTTTAGCAGTGGGAACTGTGTTCTTAGGGTTGGAGACTTCTTCCTTCCTTCTCCAAACAAAAGGAACATCCCTGTGCCCAAACAGCTCAAGATTAGTCTAATCAAACCAAAGAACAGACTTCCAAAACTGATTGCCATGTTTTAAATGTTCATGGGCAAACTTCCCAGTCTGGCATTGATGTGCCGTTGTTTCAGCAATGGAGTTTTTCTTGGACGGTGACCTCGAATTCCTCCACGATAAAGATCTCTCACAACTGTCTTCCTTGACACGCCAACTCCAGAAGAGCCCAGCTCAGCAACAATCACCCTGGCAGAGACTCGGGAATCCTTATTGACATCTCTGATTATTTTTCTCTCCAAAATTTTTGATATCTTGCACTTTCGGCCACGACCTGGTTTGTTTGCAACAGATTTTGTCTCCTGGTGCTTTGCAATGATGCATCATACAGCTGTTCTAGACACTGTGTTTGGAACGTTTGGAAGTGGCAGTATAGCCTTCACCCTCATGATGAGCATCTACCATCCTCTTTCTGAGATCCAGACCAATTTCTAGTCATTTTTTTGGTATCATGTAACTGCTTATTACCGAAAGTATCAGAGAAGTCCAAGTGTTCAAGTGCAGCTGGACCCGTTAACCAGAGTTCCTTATGTAAGGTTCAGTGCTGATTGATTAGTCAGGTGTGGTGTGAAAGTTAGAAAGCTAATTGAAAGGTAATTGAAAGGTAATTGAAAGGTAATTGAATGGTCAGGTTTGTCACAGGAGGGCTACTGTAATCATTTTGGCCTTGTCATTTTTCAGTTTTCTTGTTACAATTCAGCACATCAATAGAATATCTTCATCATACTTTCTGGAGATTTTGTCTTTGTTCTTTTGAAAGCAATACAAGTATTAACAGCTTTTGTTAGGGTCATTTGGAAATATTAAGGGTTTTGTATGATTTCATTAGGGACCTTAACTGTACATATTACTCGAAAAGAGTAAAATTACTATTTTTTTTTATTTCTTCATATTTAACTAATTTCACTTTTGCTTGTAAGGATTAGATGATTTTAAGTACATAATGAACAGAACTTACTTAAATTAACATGGTCCGTTTACGCTGACATACACGATGGCAGACGACTGGAGGGGCTTGACGAAACTTTTGTAAATAACTTATTTTGATGAAACAGTACAAAATATTTAATGTAGTCACTTTTATTACAGTAATTTTTATTTTGTTTTTCTGTATACTAAGTGAATATTGACTTTTAAGTCTGTAAAGTGAACGCTGACTTTTGAATTAAAGGTGCATTTGCATCAGTGGAAATCTATCCATCCATCCATCCATCCATTTTCTGAAACTGCTTATCCTTCTGGGTTGCAGAGGGTTCAGAGCCTGTCCCGGAAGCCACGGGTACAACCCAGGATGGGGGACCAGCCCATCACAGGGCACACTCACACACCATTCACTCACACCTACGAGCAATTCAGTAACTCCAATTAGCCTCACCATGTTTTTGAACTGTGGGGGGAAACCGGAGCACCCGGAGGAAACCCCACTACAATACGGGGAGAGCATGCAAACTCCACACACATGGAGCCATGGCAGAGACTCAAACCCTGGTCCCAGAGGTGTGAGGCAACAGTGCCAACCACTGCACCACCATGAAAATGACAATGTCAATTTATTAGTCCATCTGAGGCATTTTAAGGCATTATTTTCAAGTTATGTCAAAAATCAGCTTTGGGAACCAAATGTAATAGAGAGAAAGCATGTTAACAATGAACTGAAGTCATCATCCCTCAGCAGACTGAGCCAGCGCTGGCACACGTTATGTTCCGGGGACTGATCTCTGGCCCAAAGGCATGTTTGCTGAGCTGAGCAGATATTAAACATTGTTGAAGTGTCTATTCTCCTCCTTTGAACCCCTCGGACATCAGTCACGGCAATCTCCGTGCCGAGCAGTAGCAGCAGGCAGGCACATCCATAACATCCATTCATTTGAGATTGCTAACCCCCCCCCCTCCACTGGCTTCAGCTTCTATCATCAACACAGCCAGAGCTTTCACTTTCAACACCCTTGCTAAGGCAGAGGAGGTCCAGCCTTTGCTTCTGTGCTCCGATATACTCTGAGCGTGAAGCGGTCGTGCCTCGGGAATCCGGGGATTCGGGGAGCGGCAGGCACCAGGTTGCGGGCAGGCGGGACGGCAGAGAGCCAGCTAACAGCCACTAGCGCCCACGCGGCATTACAAAGGTCAGGCTTTATTGTGCTGAATAAGGGACTTCTTGTCCTTATTCGCACCTTGATATTCGCCAGGGATGGTTTTGTTTTTAAGACGGTAAACAGGACAAAGGGCACGAGGACTGCTTTCGTTTACCAAAACACCACTCTTGTTTCCACCACACGCGCCGCCATTTCACAAGAAAGAAATGCAGGCCAGCACACGAATTCACCGTCCAACATGGATGTTTGAGCAGTCTGTTACTTCTGTTAATACAAATTAGAAATGACTACATAAACTAACCATTTTATCTGTACACTAGTAACGCCAGAATGCACTAAAGTAACAGGAGAGACATGATCACAACAGAGAACGTAAAAGCAATACTCAGTTTACAGAATGGTGACAGTCCAGAATACCATGGTGTCAGGTTACATCGCTCGTGTGTTCACCTGGTGTCTCTGGGTACTTTTTGACATCATAATAGAGAAGACTGTCAAGCCTAGGCAAAGCATTGGGTGATTTCCCATTTCCTGCTGTACAGCAGTGTTTCTCAATCCAGGCCTCAGGACCCCCAGAAGGTCCACGTTTTTGCTCCCTCCCAGACGGTCCACGTTTTTGCTCCCTCCCAGACGATCCACATTTTTGCTCCCTCCCAGACGGTCCACGTTTTTGCTCCCTCCCAGACGATCCACATTTTTGCTCCCTCCCAGATGGTCCACGTTTTTGCTCCCTCCCAGACAGTCCACGTTTTTGCTCCCTCCCAGCTCCCAGGGAATAGGGAGAGAGCAAAAACGTGTAACGTTTGGGGGTCCCCAAGAAACACTGCTGTAGAGAATACATAAAGCGACCAGCGAGAAGGTGTACAGAACAATAATGGTGAAGGAGTAACATTTAGGAGAAAAACAGCAGCCTAAAAGATTACTGAAATAAACAGTAAACAGACAGACAGACAGATCGATAGACAGACAGACAGACTGCAAACAGGGAGCAGTTGTCACCTGGAAAAAACGTGAAAAATTGATGTTTTATTTGGTAATACTAAGAGGCATAAAAGTGTCAAACGGGCCAATAATGGTTTTCCAAGTGGCTCCAAACAAAGACGTAAGGTAAGCAAGTATTGCCATAATGAATTTTCAGTTTATAAGAGGGGCACCACCAGGCTGCTGCTTCCTGTCCTCGCCTGTTTTATACTTCTTTTATATTCCATTTAAACACAGCCATGGCACAGCAGAGGATCCTAATTGTCACTCAGCCAACAGACACCAGGGGCAAAAGCAGCAGCTTAGCAGGGCTACTTCCAGGGAACACGGCCTGCTGATGATTCCCATAAGCGAACTGAGCGCTGCTATCTGAGGATCTGAACAGTGGCACTCTGCGACGAGGCCATTCCAGTCGCTCGCTCAGGAAGTGTGATTAACATGCCGGAGTTTAAACGGTAGCGTGCGGAGCAAATATTTACTTTATTGACTCATTACATCCTTGGCAAACAGACGCAGTCAAGGGCTGTGAAATGTTTCCTCGTTAACGCCACGTTTGTCAGCCTTGACATGTGAAACTTGGCCCGTTCAGCCCGCGTTATCCGCACGTGTGTTTTGTGAATATTCTGCTAAGCTCAGTGCTAATTCCTAAGCTTGGACAGTATGCAGGGAGCGGGTAGGGGGCACCAGCAGCCTTTTATTATTTATCTCAGTGGGATGAACCTGCCACAGCCCCCGAAAGAGGCTCCTTGTCTCAGGTTACGTCACCAAATGTGAGGCACCCCGCCCACGAAAGTGACACAGCTGACAGTGAGAGACCAATATTCGATGACGTGACCCGCCCCCAGCACTGAAGGTTGCAAAACAAGGAAAAATATAGTTGCAAAAAAAAAGCGCAGATTCTTGACCATTTCATCAGTTTGAGGTTTGCTGTTCTGTGAGGCCCTCGCCCGACGAAGACATAGGCACACATTCAAGTCACCAAGTCACGAGGCTCGTCAGTTCAGACAAGGCACAGTTACTCCCGAAGTTTAAATACGAGACCTCCAGACCATCTCAGGAAATGCAGCAACTTCTCCACATTCAAAGAACAGATTTATTAATATAAAAACAAAAAAACTTTGTTTCCTTAGCAACCAATACAATCCATACAGAAAGAGTCTCCTCCAGTTGCCTAGACAACTAACCTGCTACAGACACACAGCTGAATAAGGTTCAAGCCGGTGATCTTTCCATAAACAAGCTTGGACAACTGAATCCGAAACAGAAGTGTTACTTACATATTCTGAGATAACCCTGGCTTATGGAGTGAGCCACGTTATAAGCATAATACACAGGCTATCACGACTGCTGGCAATGTCCTCTGAATGTTATCATTATACACTATTCTCTCGAAACTTAATGTGTTCACAACAACAAATGGTAAGATTAATAGTTAGCAGACAGAAATACTTACAGTATTTAATATTATGAAGAAAATTGAACACTTACATGTAACTCATCAAAAAACATATATTTATAAAAAAAAATTATGTACCACCTTTAGGTACAAAATCTCTCATAAGAAAGCGTTTTTCCTTGGCTCTATGGTAATGTGTGTGGAGTTTGCATGTCCTCCCTGGGCCGTTTTCAGGTTTCCTCCAGGTACTCCGGTTCCCCCCCCCCCACAGTCCAAAAATATGCTGTGGCTAACTGGAGATGCCAAATTGCCCTTAGGTGTGAGTGTGTCTGGCAATGGGCTGGCCCCCCATCCTGTGTGGTTGGATGAATGGGTCACTTTCACATGCAGGAGAGCTAATACGGCCACTCGCTGCTGTCAAAGGCGACCCACATGCTGAGGGTCTTTCCTAGGAGGGCTGAAGATCGAAGGATAAACGATAACGTTGTCTCTCTGTGCTTTTATTAGTCAGTGAGGGCCCAAAACGGAGGGAAAACCCCAGAGAGAGAGGCGGCTAATGCCTCACTCAACAAGAACCTAAAACACAGAGCCAGGAAAGGCCATTTGTGCTGTGGTGGAGACACAAAGACACAGTGACAAAGAGGCAACTGTGCCCAAAGATGTGCCAAAGGGCCGGGAACTGCAGAGCAAAGGCAGCCAGTGTCAAGGCAACTCACTGAAGACCTGGGCATGAGAACGAGAGTAGAAGTGCACGAAGTGTGACCACTGACGCCCGACCAGACTGACCTTGTCCGTATTTAGCATCGACATGTGTACAGGAACCGCACGGGAAACCGTAGCCGTTATCTCGGAGGCCTTGGCAAGCTAGCCTGCACTCGCGGCGTACGGCAAATTGGAATGTCCCAGAGTGCCCCTTGAATTCTGGCAGCACGTGTGGTGGCCACAACGCGGGCTAACACTTTTCTCTTTTTTGCGAAAAATGCAAATCCATGTACAGAAATGACACGAGACCTTTCATGCAGATAGTCACAGGGTATTACACTCAAATTTCCTGTTGAGGGAGGTTCCGTGCCATATTCTGCATAACAGGACATCTACACATAAACCATTTAAATGCTTGGGGGCACTAATCTGTTCATAAAGACTCCATTTGCGAGATGTCTGAAACACAGGCAAGCATCATCTATGGTGGACACATTCTCCTGACGGTACTATGACATCACAAACCATCTCACTCAGAAAAGGGGCCGGGGGGGGGGCACTCATAGGTTAAGCAATAAGATAAAATGTGCCAGGTTTAAACTCGCGGTGGGAATGGATGGATGTAGAGCAGATCAGATTCCGAGACAATAATTGGCAAACAAGTGGAGCATTCCACTGTCGTTTCCTCAGGCACACGGCTGCAAGCGTGTGGAAGGGAGAAGATGAGGCATAATTAATTATTTGGAAGGAGCATTGGTATAACCTTAAATCATGTAGTGTGTTTATATTGGGTAGAATCCAGTTCTGGGAGTCAGCAGATCTTTAAAAAATGATTTTGCACAGCCTAACTGACTGGCACAACAATGGGCCAAGAATCAAAACCTGTGTGTAAACAGCTCGTGGAAAAATAAACCAGTTCTTCTATTACAAGAATGCTTAAATCGAATTGCTTGATGGGGTATGATGACACTAACTCTAATTCTCCCAGGGGAAGTCAAATATTCTACCTGGAAAATGTAACATGATTAAACTGCAAGAACACTGGATCTATGTCTGTAATTAGATTTCACACACGCACCACCTACACACCTATTCTACAAAAAAAACTGATAAAAACAAAATGTTCTACCTGATTTAAAGGACCATAAATAACCTGGAAGAAAAATCTAACTGAATATTGCATATGGCAAATTGAAATATAGATATAGAGAACCAGATGGGAATGTCTCATAAATACTTCAAATTTGATGTCAAAGGAGATATTCTTGCTTTCATTTGCGTTTATTTATTAAGCTGATGGTCTTTGCAAAGTGACATACAAGTGAGAATCAGCAGAACAGATCAGTCAGTGTCCCTGGAAAATGTAGGGTTAAGGGTCACGCTCAAGGGCCTAACAGTGACATCACTCAACCAGTCATGGCAACCTTCTGATGACAGGCAGAGTGCCACCCCACAGGGCCAGACACTGCCCATTTTGGAACTTCCAAGATGGCACATTTTTAGTTATACACAACATTTGTTTAGAGTGACCACGGTTACTCCATTAAAATCGATTACTTGAGTAAAAGCATCGATTGAAAAATTCCTTCTGGATTACTCTGCAATATGGCAGAAGGGACACAGTGCATAGCGGATGAAGGTCCCGATAAAAATCGAAAGCATTATTATGTGAGGGCACTTCACATTCAGTGTCAATAAGACAGCAGTCGCTTGTCAGTATTGCAAAGTAGAACTTAAATATCACCAAGTCACCAAATGCAGATACATCCTAAAGGAAGACGTTCATGCTTGAAGGATTCACCCAGTAAGCTGAGGTGAGCTATTCAGTCTCTCGCAGCAGCCAAATTAAGCTCTGCTAAAATAAAGGTTAGCCTAGTCACTTAGCAGCATCATTTTATATAATATATACAGCGTACTTAACCAAGTAAGATTAATTATTTTTTGTAAACCTACTGTGTGGTATGACTGAGCGATACTGGAAAAAGTTGACATTGCGATATTTCAAATTTTTGTGTTAGTTAAGCCTAGAAGTTGAAAATTAACAATACAGCCAAGTTGAACTTACCTTATTTACTTATATATAACTTATTTTCTACCAGCAGAGTCTGTCAGATAAGTTTCTGGTGTCAAGACAGAAAGCAGTGCCAACAAATTTCTTATTTTGGATCAAAATCATCTCAGTGAAATACAAAATACTTCCATGAAGCTGAAGACGAATGCATTTCCGTGACCAGTTCTTGTTCACTTTACTCCTCTCACCATTTTTGTTTATTCGCACAGAAACGCGCATGAGACCTCCGAGTGAGCACAGGGAGGAGGAGAATGATTGTGATTGCCTCGCAGAGCGCATGCAGGGCTCATGCAGTAGCAGTGGTGCTAAACTAGACTTATTTTTCAACATATACTACATAATGTTGAAACACATTACAAAAATTGCAACGCCTGCTAAGTTTGGTTTCCTATGACTGAGTAAAAATGTTTTAGTGCAGCTTATTGGTGGCCCGATGCCAGCAGACTGTGTCCATGCAGTGTGACAACTGCTTGTGCATGAAATGCCATGTTGATATTAACATGGCAAGTCATGCAAGCCGAGGGCGGCAGAGTGGCACGCTGGCTAGCGCTGCGGCTGCAAACTGCGTCGTTGTGTGTGTGTGGAGTTTGCATGTTCACCCTCTGTGTGCGTGCCTTCTCAGCAAAATCTCCCATTTCCTCACTCAAGTGAAAGACGAATCATCAGATATATATCAATGAAATATCAGTAACATCAATGATATAATCGATAGTGACGGACATACATTTATTTAGTCACTCTACATTGTCTCAATATCGAGGCTCAAATGTCATTTATTACCTTTCTAAGCATGAGGAGTTCATCCTTGGTTCCACACACACACACACACAAACACCTGTAGTTTATTTTGATCCATCACGCCTACAAAGCCCCGAGTGTATGCATCCTGTGATTGGCTCAGCACCGGGCTCACAGCATGAAGCGCTCACAGTAAGCCCCCGGGTAACTGGCAGGCCAGCCAGGACACAAGCATCTCGAAGGAGGCGTGCCAAAGCGAGCTGCCGGGAACTTTCTGGAACGTTCGCTTGGGTGTCCTCCTTCAGCAGGCTTCTGTCGCGTTCCTCTGTTCCCGCAGCTGAGCATTAAACATCCATTTAAAATGATGAATCTGTTCTTGCTGTTGTTTCTTAAATTTGCCCTGTCCTTTTTCTCGAAGGGATGCTTTCCTCTATTTTGGTCCTGGGTATCTTAGCCAAGATTATTTCCATCGCAGAGCGGGAGCTGAACCTGCGGTGTGCTTCAGCCTGCAGGCAGCCCGTCATTGGGATAAACCTGTGCTTCTGCAGCCCGCTGCGTTGACGGGATGAGCCGAGTCAATCTGCCGGCAAGCCGCTCTGTTTGGTCGCGCGCCGGTGCCCATGGCCTGGCGCGTCCCTCCCTCCGCCCGCACTGCCACAGGAGCGGCCTGCCCGCGCCTGCTGGCCTCCATCACGCTCATGTGGTGTCACAGAGTGCCTGGCTTGTGGGAAAACTACCTCATCCATTTAGTCCTCGCTATTCCAGGGGCCTTGTTCACACACACAGAGCAGCCGTAACACCAAGTCCCGCTCTCTCTGGCGAATAACTATGTCCTTATAATATTCCGCGAGTAACCTTCCAATGACACTCATCGATTCATCTAAATACGTGACCAGCACTCAAATATGTCGCCAAAAGCTTGACAAGGCCACATCAGCGTCCCTGCACCCAAAGAGCGGTTCATCGCTGACTGAAGATGACTGATCTATGATTGGACGCTAGAGATCACATGGCCTCTTGGCTGTCATCAACACAGAAATTTTCCACCCAAGTTTATTAGGTCTTTGTGCGTGTCCGTGTATGAGATATATAAGGTTATAAGCTCCTGTAAACAGGCGTGGGGCTGCCATTGATGCGAGCCATTGCCCGATAATGACAGAGAGGAGAGCTAGTTCCTATGCCCCAGTAATGACATCCATATGGATAACTCCAGGCCAGCGGAGATGCTGCTCACTACACTGCAGACGAGAAGCCTTGATCTTTAGCCCTTATATATAACTACACATAGTTAATGAGAAAATACCAGCACCATACAGGTTTGCATACACATTAAAAGTTGAAGAATACAACAGCGACCATGGAAACAGACCATAGAACTTCAAGAACATATTCAATCCTCTGATGTAATTTAATGTTAATGTTAAATTCGATTTTTGTACTTCACAAAACCAAAACTGCTGAAAATACTTACGTGCCCAGAACTTCCTTGAAGTCATAATTTTCCTTAATATCCGAAGTTTTCTTTTTCCAGGTGTTGCCGTCCTCACCCAAAGGCATCTTGCTGTCGCTACGGTCAGACACGGGCAAGCTGGGAAGGAGAATTTGAGACGACTCAGCGATCTCAAGAGGCTTTGCAAAAGCACGCAGCTCCAAACGACCTCACTTAATCTGCCAGTCCAAAATAACCACTAAAGTATTTCTTAGCTGCTGGGAGATAAAGGCGAGGCATTAGTTATATGGTCACATGATTTCACGTCCATGAAGCAGAGTTCCTTAGGAGGGCAGCGCTGAAATCTGTTGTCAAAAGCTTGACAAGGCCACATCAGCGTCCCTGCACCCAAAGAGAAGTTCAATGCTGACTGAAGATGACTGATCTATGATTGGACGCTTGAGATCACATGGCCTCTTGGCTGTCATCAACACAGAAATTTTCCATCAAAGTTTATCAGGTTTTTGTGCGTGTGTGTGTGTGTGTGTGTGTGTGTGAGAGAGAGAGAGAGAGAGAGATATATGTAGAACTGCAGGCCACTGGAGGTCACTCTTTGTGGTACACAGGGCATACACAGGTACAATAGCTGGGCTTGGTGGTTAACATAAATATTCTGACCCAAGAGAGTCAAGCATGCTTTCCTTTCCATCTCGTCTGCAAACACAAAGTATTATCTGATCACGCTTAATCGTATCCTCCATATTGCCCGACTCATATATGCACCCATTTCCAGCCCCCCCTTAGCAAAGACTCCCGAAATCCCAAACACACTCCTAGAAGGAAATTGGAGGCACCAAATTACACAGCTATGAGATAAAAAAAAAGACAGAGGGGGAGAGAGAGAGAGAGAGGGAGAGAGAGAGAACTGAGGGAAAAGAACAAACTTACCTCTGATAAAGAGCTCACCTGATGAGTAAGGGGACTGGTATTTTCTCCTGGCAAAAGACTAGCAGATAGTTCCAACAAGGAAGCAACAGAACAGAAAAAACGCACTAATCCTGTAGGGAGAGTGTGACCAGTCAAAGGGTCAACTCAAGTGTTTACTCAAAGCAAGCCCAACACTAGCTAAATCTGCCGATAACGTACTTGGCAATTAAATGCAGCAAGCATGGAACATAAGACATTCCCAGTATATGCACATATTTAATCCTTGCATGTCCTCCATGTCACAAAAAATTTCGCCTTCAAGATTAGCAAAAGCTACATAATACCCATTTAATTAATTGATTAATTTATTATTATTATTATTATTATTTTACAAGAAAAAAATAAAACTTACATTGTGGTATGCATTTAAAGTCTTAAATGTGCTTAAAACAAATACTGTCCATCCATCCATCCATCCATCCATCTTCTAACCACAAATCCTGATCAGTATCACATGGGGCCTAGAGTCTATATTAGGGAGCACAGGACACAGGGCCGTGGTACAGCCTGGATGCGATACTGGCCAATAAAGACATTTAAATTCAAATATATCAAATTCATAATTCATAGTGAAAAACATAGCATGCATATTTCATCTATATATTTTTTAGAAAAGGCTGAGAGATGGACAAAGTTTAGAAAGTGATTTAAAGCTTGGCTGCATTTGCTAAGTTACTCTTCGTTCGCTTAGCAGGCTGGAAGCACAGCAAAAGCACAGTGTATCGAGCATTAATATGCATCAGTATACAGTATAAAACGAGGGCCCCACTTCAGGTCATCGGCATTTCACAAGATTCCTTATATGTAGGGTTATAATGATCATTATCTTCAGCCAACACCAGCTGAAACGCTGGCTGGCGCATCACAGATGCCATGAGTCTTTAGAGCGTGTACACAGAGACAGAGCCAAACCCCACACACACAGAGCGACGGCCGGATGTGAATCCCAGCTTGGGAAGGATGACACAGAGCCCAATGTGCCACTGTAAACGAACATGAGGAACTAGCAAATTCACTACATGGGATTTAAAGCTGGGTCTGTCCACAACAACTAGGCCGGAAATCCATTTACTGTGAAAGGGGATAATAAAGCTAATTTAGGTACTAACACTGTCCTGAAACTCGTAATACATTCAAATGTGTGGGTCACTGTATTTACAGTGCAGAGAATGTTTCAAGAAAAGTCAAGAAGCATACTGACTCTGAAACTGCCCCATAGATTGATTCCACTGGCTTTACTCTTGCCTGAGATAATAAAATCCTGAGGAGTATCATTACCCAGATTAGCCAATGTGATGTGAACACCGATAACCACAGCCATGACATTATGATGTTATTTATGACACTATGACAAGCTGGATAAATAAACCTTGGCTTCAGTGTTTTTATTTTCTGTTATCCAAGTCTAACTACTGCTTGGATAATAAAATGAATGATACAACATGTATAAACACTCAGACAATTACAAATCTGATAAGAGGATAAGAGGAAAAACTGTTAAATGTGCCACACCACAGAAAATTGCATCAGACTATCGAACCAGCAGCCAGTGTGGTATTTACTTCATTGAAACCAAGAATAAACCAAGGTTTTGTCTACAAATATGGGGTTTTTACACTGTCCCCACATGTGCGCCTCAGGACCCCACATGGGCGCCTCAGGACCCAAAATGAGCCTCAGGACCCCACATGGGCGCCTCAGGACCCAAAATGAGCCTCAGGACCCCACATGGGTGCCTCAGGACCCAAAATGAGCCTCAGGACCCCACATGGGTGCCTCAGGACCCAAAATGAGCCTCAGGACCCCACATGGGCACCTTAGGACAAGGTTCTAGCTCTGCCTTCAGGTCACACAAAGATAAGAAAGACAGAAAAATGTAGAAAACTAGCAATCCACCTGTAACTGGTCTTTCTGGCACATTCACTAGTTTGATAAGCAGAGGAATAACTAAACTGTAGTCATTATTCTTTGGTAGTTTCCTGATGACTCAATACCAGATAAGAGGTGGGAGGACAGATGGATGGATGGCTTGGGTTTGGCTTGAGTTTCACTGCATGTGAAAAAACCAATTATCTAATTATCTCAAACACTGTAATTTTACATATTCTTTAATCTTTTTTAATTCAGCTGGGGTATGATATAGCCACTTATTAGATCTATATTTGTTTTTTTGTATTTTCCTTAGATTTTTGCAAATATGATGCTCTCATTTGATTTAATCTGTTTTGCTATAGATTGATTTATTACCCTAACGACTTAATCACTAAAGCTCAGTTTACTCCCTGTGCTCCCTGGGAGCTGAGGAGGAGCAAAAACACGGACTGTCTGGGGGTCCCCGATGACTGATGTAGACTGAATTAGACAAGCAGTGAAAATCATTTTAATAAAATGCAGTGACAGATATCCTGTACTCAAGCCATTGGTTAATAACTGGAATTAGAACTATGTAACTAGTAAACAAAAACCAGATCTTTGTCTTGGTTCTACATTTCTTAAAATTCTGGAAGTATCGGAGCGGGCCCCAAACATGAAGCCGTGTCACAGGTTGAGATGTACGTCACCCACCCACAGAACGACAACTTCCCCTACACATCGCTTCCTGATGTAAAGACAGAGCTTGTCTATGAGGCCTGGCCTGAAAGATGAAAATGATCCTTACACAGCACAGCCAGAAAGAGTGAGGCTCTGAGAGCCTTCCCTGTGTGCGGAGGGCTACACTTTGCTCTTCTGTGCCACAAGAAACACTCAGAGGGTTTACCATGGACGACTCAGCAAAACAGGACATAATAAGTAGCAACCGGGTTCCCAAGAAATATGACAAACCTCATCCCCTGAGGATGTGCAAAGGCCTTGCTTTGCGAGACCTGACTAGTAATAGGAGTGAAGTCACAGTGGAACCCTCTATTACCGTTCACGTTTAACCCCCCCCCCCGCCTAAGGACAACACCCCGACACTGAAATTCACAGTAAATTGGAAATAATGAGAACTGCTTTCTAGAGGGGATTTGTGGGTCATTTTCAGGAGACCAGCAGTTTCGCCCCTCCTCTCAGATCACCATGAAGCGGGGCCCTCCCTCGTCATGACGACCACGACCACAAGGCTAGCGATGCTGGTGCCAGGCACATGCCCTTGGAGGTCCGATGCTTTCCTTTTGTTTGGAGTTGGAGCTGTGCACGTTTCCATGGGAACGCTGCAGAAATTATGGCTGCTGCGAAAACCAAATTGCAGCTCGAATAAATAGGAGGTGACAGCGACAGCACTTATTTCAGGCGCATCGTTGGCCATAAATACATGCAGGCACCTCCAGGGGGCAGCGTGCATTTGCAAGGGCAGCCAAAATAGCCCAGCGGCACCAAATGCTTTTAAGTAACAAGTAAAGGTTGGAGGATGGAGGATCATTTCAGTCAAATACATCAGAGGTGCATGTAGAGTTTTGCATATGTTTCTGCATCTAGTCTACAGAGCTTTGGAGAAACAGAAAGAGGAAATAGTCAAATGTCTTCAAAGTTCCCCCTAAGTCAGTTATTCTAATTTTACTAACCAACACAGGAAGTCAGAATTAGAAGCTGTGAAACAGCTTTCACCAAATATAAAATGCAGAATATAATGAAATATATATATAAAGATATATAGGAAGATGCAGAAAGGAAACTGAGTCATTTGTCCAATATTTCCAACCATGACAAGCCAGTGTGCAATAAATGAATGTTCCAGTACCACAGTTTCTCCTAGTTTAATGAATGTTACTCATCATGTCTACCATTTCTTTGCTAGTAATTCAGTCTTAGCCACCTCAAAACTCAGTGCCTGACTTCAGTGTTCTTTTAGAAAGCTTGCGATTAAATTCTACAAGAATCACATTGCTTTGGAGAGCAAATGGCCCCTCCTTAACGGCAGTCTTAGGATCAGTACCATCCTTTTCATGGAAATGCGCTACCATGTTGGTCAGAAGTAAGGATATAAGACATAAAAACAAAAAAGGGATTCTAATAAAAGACATCAAGGCATTTTCAGAACGACTTAAATGCAAAAAGATTGTTCCATTTAGAAAATTGTATCAGTCTGTATATGACAAATTACCGAGCATTTATTCTTATTTGAGACTGATGACAATTTGACTGTAGCTTGAAGCGCATGGAGATGCCGATGCATATAGACATAAGAAGTGAAGCCACTGATGTTTGAAACATAAATCTTCATACACATGCCTGCATATGAAGATGATGTGCTGTATTCCGATGTGTGTCTGTCATGCAGAAAATGGTCAACAGATCTTTTTCATCGACTTTTTACAAAGCCTCTATGCCGGTACCGATGCTACAGCAATCTGTAGGAAAATCCTACAGAGGATAATGGATGAATTCCTTTCACAAGGAAGTAAAAGAGTCTCGTCTGGCATTAACAGAAAAATGGCACTAATTCCAAGGTTGGTGACTACCAGAAATTCAAAAATTTTAATGTATAAAGAATAAAATTAGCGCATGCAGGTCAACATATCAGCACTATTCAGAGAAAAAAGGAAAGAGTTCAGATTTGTCATTGTTTCTGAATATCTTGAAACTCTAACAATTTTTCATGTTATAGAGGGAAAATGTACCAAGGAAATAAACACACACCAAGCTTCAACTAAACGATGTGTTTCTACACATATGGGCATGTATCGTTCATGCAACATTTACCTTGCAAGGCAAATATTTGGAATAGAATGTTTTAAAATGATTGTACTCACTGATTTCCCATCGCTGCACGGTGGACAGAAGAGACACAGAGACAGTGACATCACAGCTAGCAATCGCGGTCTGTTGCTGTGCGAGGTGACGCGCGGAGACGCCTCATAGTGCGCATTTCAGTGCGCTACTCAGGCCCGCTTTCTGCATCACAACGCCCCCCCTCCTCCTCTCACCACGACCACCCCACACACCCTGGGGGTGGCAAACCTGGATTTCAAGGCCCTCTGTAAACAGGCCAGCAATAACTGTGCAGGTCCCATCCTCTGTGCAAGTCATAAAACACAGTTCGAAACAGGGTGTAGTGATACCTTCCATCTCAACACCCTGTTAAATGCACCATATCATGTGCAGGTCATGAATATGAAATGTCATAAGCAACAAGGCTCTCCAACGGTACCTAACAGTGCAGGATGGTAACGCTGTCTGCCAGTCACCACACAGCAAGCCCAGTGATCTATGGCCCACTGCAACACCTCCAAAACCAACTTCTGGTTTTTGACAAACTAGTTCACAGACAATAAAATTCCAACAATAAAAAGGCCTCCAAGCAACAAAACTGTGTAGCATCCTCAAATCCTCTTATCATCTCATTCTGTCTTGGGGCTTTGCCAAAACTGAATTCTTGAACTATCCTCGGATAGGAATACAATATAGATGCGCATGAAAAAAATTACATACCAGGAGGACCATCCATAAGTTTCTCAAAAAGAATCATGTACAATATTAAATTTAAGGTTCATCACCGTAATTCTAAATTTCACTGGCCATTATAATCTCCATCAACAATAGTGACAACTTACATCATGAAAACGAAACACAGCAACATGTACAGTTAAGCATCGGTGGAAACCTTCACAGTGACACAGGGTACCTGCAGTCACTTGGTGAAATCTTGTTAGTATATTAGTTAGTAAATAAATAAATAAAAAACACATTTTTACAGAGCATCCATCAATTCTGTGTCTGGGTATGCCTAATTGCCTTGTGACACTAATTTGCCCAGGAAGGATTAAGGAGGGCCGTTTCTGGGCTGCAGTAATAAAGCCGTGATATTTGCTTCTTCAAAGGGCTGCCACTAAACGAGCAGCCACCATATCTGCCGGGCAGCAGCTGCTGAATTTCTGCTGTCAGGCCGTCTGACTGTCGCTATGATAAAAAGCTTGATGTAAAGCACCTGGCCAGCTGCCGGTGACATTAAGCAAATCCCTCTTTATTCATTGATAAGAGGCGTCCATTGCAGCACGGCAGCCCGGACCGGAGCTCTCAGCACGCCCCATTCACCCCGTGATTTAGGCGCCCATACCGTATTCCACAAAGCAGTGCATGGCTGACACTGTTTCACTGGACTTTAATCTCCGCTTAAATCTGACATCCATCCGGCTGCAGTCACAGCCCTTTTACACGCTCTTAAGGGACATTATACACAGCAAATATGTGTGTGTTTCTAGATAATCCCGGATTACCGATACCGCGGTATAGATTATACACTGTTGCCACTCCGTCTATATATCTGCTAGGTTTGCTAGGAAAGGCGTGTAAAGTGTACAAACGAAAGCACCACAAAATGATTCCGATCCACGGCTTTCATTCATTCCAGGCGGCAACATTCAGATACTGCCATGCAGTCTATTTCTTCGCAAGGCTCCGTTTAGGGGTATAAAATGCTTCAAGCGACCGCCGCAAATTTTCTACGGGTCTTAATTCACTTGGAAGGCTACCTTATATATATTTTTATTTTATTTTATACTCGTACAATATAATGGACCATCCTATACATACAGCTGGAGGCAGCCATACAGATCGGTAACGATCTGGTACGATCAGATATTTGTCATTGTCACGCCGCTAGCAGACATTCTGGGGGCCAGCGGTATATATGCAATATGCAATATAAAATAAGGCGTTATAGTGTATCATGCGTGGTGTGCATTTCCGTAAGTGCATTTCATGGAACTGCGATCCTCTTCGCCTGTACATTTTGCTAGTTGATTAGCTCGCTAGCCACAGGGCTACCTTAACACAATACAAAAAAAAACGCTTGCAAACTATTTGGTCTGTGCATACATCCTCACTTTAATAAGCCAAAAGGCATTGTATTTCATAACTGTACATATATATTTTTTTTCAAGTGAAGATAGCACGTATATTCCTAGATAAATAATGATATTCCCTGTAATAACTTGTACATTTTTATTTCCACGTTCACTCAAAGGACAGGGAGGTGATCGTGAGGAAAGATATTGCGCGAATTCGCAGAATGCAGCCGTACCTGTGATTTCAGGAGCCTGTAAATCGCCGCGTTTCCCCCCTAAAGCGCCGCCGCTGTCAGGATTCTCGTCCGCAAAAAACCAGCCGGACCCTCTGACTGTCCAGCAGCGCTCCCCTGACGTCACCGCCACCAGCGGGGGAGGAGGGGCCAGGGGCGTGGCCTACGCCGCCCTCAACCAATAAGCCGCCTCTTCGCTGTTCTCCGATGTCCAGGGCTCAGGTCGTGATAGGCTCCTGTGTCTGTAGGCGCTCTTCCTTGGAAGTACTGTTATTTATCCCATACATGGCTATAGAATTTACCGACAATTAGAGTATAATGGACGTAACATTTTTAATTTAAATGATGGGAAAGTATGCTAAAGTCGGCGAAAAAAAGACAAAATCCAATAAACATCAGTGGCCAGAGTATTTAAACTGGCGAATTAAATAGACAAGTACCTGCTCCGCATTAATAACCAGCTTCATCGCGCATTTTTCAATGAAAATAAATCCTATAACGACACCGTAGTGATTTGTTGTGTTCAAAGTAAGCCCATTTAACAGTTCGTGTCTTTATGTTGATTTTCGCTATAACCAACTGCCACTTCATGTCTAAAAATGTCATCGATATAATGTAACCATTTCTGACATCCCATAAATTTGTGTATGACACAGCGATATTTCGAAAATGTTGTTCATTATTGTTGATTTTTCGGAAGTAATTCTAGTTCCGTATTTCATCTTTATCGATTTGCGCCATCTGGCGGCACAGTAACGGCGATACCATGCATGCACGTTATTTGCAGATCCCAGTCCTAACAGAGTATGATTAAAGCCACATCTTATGGTTTTACATAAGTGTTTTAAAAACACTTGAATGGATATGACATGATTGGCATGTATGCGGAATGCTATATGTGTATATCTGCAGATCGATATCGGTTTCTGTCGCATTTATTGTGTCTTCCTGTGCACAGCAGGTATTGGATGTTTTGTTACTGTATGCTATGTGATTCCTGGTTGTGTGCTCAGGGGATGTGCAGACCAGCTGGCAGATGTCCACACAGACATCTTCAGTATCTCAGTCTTCAGTGTCCTGTGTCAATGACAAATGTCCCATCACACTTACACCCATCATCACAAAGTCTTTCAAGAGGCTCTTCATGAGATACATAAAATCACAGCTGCCCCCTTCACTGGACCCCTGATAGTTTGCATATCGTCCCAACTGCTCAACAGATGCCATAACCACCACCCTTCACCTGACCCTCACCCACATGGACAAAAAGGACACTTATGTGAGAATGCTGTTCATAGACTTCAGTTGTGCATTCAACACAACCATTCCTTAGCATCTGATAGGAAAGCTGAGACTACTGGGCCTGAACACCTCCCTCTGCAACTGGATCCTAGACATCTTGACTGGGGAACCCCAGTCAATCAGCATTGGCAGGAACATCTCCAGTACCACCATACTGAGCACGGGCCCCCCAGGGCTGTGTGCTCAGCCCTCTGCTATTGACAGTGATGACCCTTGACTGTGTAGCAATGCACAGCTCAAACTACATCATCAAGTTCGGTCTGATCGGTAAGAACAACGGGGTAGTGTACGGACAGGAGGTACAACGGCTAACGGTCTGGTGTGGAACCAATAACCTGTCTCTGAATGTGGACAAGAAAAAAGAAATGGTTGTTGACTTCATGAGGGCATGCTATGACCACTCTCCACTAAACGTCAATGGATCCTCAGTGGAGATTGCGAGGACAGCGGAAATGATCATCGGGGTCTTCTTCCCCTCTGTTGCAGATATTAACATGTCACACTGCATCCGAAAAGCCTCCAGTATCGTGGACGACCCCACACACCCCTCCCACACCCTGCTCTCCCTCCTTCCATCAGATAAAAGGTGCAGTAGCATACAGTACAAGCCTTAACTGCCAGGATGGGAAACGATTTCTTCCCTCATGCCATCAGACCTCAGAATCAGAACTGAATCATAACCCACCACTGACCCCCCACACCGCACACACCTATCCCTGAACAGAACAGAACTTCCATTCTCCTAGCACAATTCATATACCGGTACACACTGACCAGTTACGGCATAAACAATCCAAAGAAAAGCATGCTCCCAAACTGCTGCTAAATATACCCTTTGTTTATTATATACAGCGCATTCTCACTCCTGATGCTGCTGAAATTGTTTGCACAATTATTTATTTACTGCTATCTACCTCAGTCTAGCAATGTTTGCACACTTCTGCTGCTAAAATACAGTGTCTCTCATAATTCTGTACTCATTCAAACCAGTACTATTACTGCTAGAATACAGTATCTGTCATAATACTGTACTCATTCAAACCAGTACTGTTACTGCCTTTGTCTAATGCACTGTATGTCATCTTGTCCTGTAATATTGTATTGTTGCTCTTGTGTTTATCTTGCACTCTCTCACTCTCTCTGCTGTCCTTGCACTCTGTATAGTTCTGTCCTGTTCTGTGTAGTCTTGTGTTGTTTCTGTTTCGGTTCTTTGTGCTGCCCCATGGTCCTGGATGTTTTGTTTCACTGTATACTGTGCACATGGCAGGAATGTCAATAAACCTACTTGACACTATTTTTTTGACAGGAAATTGTAAACAGGAAGCAAGTTTTATTGTAGTGTCATATATATTTCCATTATATATTCACACTATATGGCCAAACGTATTGGAACACCTACAGGCATCAGAATGGAGTTGGTCCCCCTTGCAGCTATAACAGCTCCCACTCTTCTGGGAAGGCTTTCCACAAGTTTATGGAGTGTGTCTGTGGGAATTCTTGCCAATTCATCCAGACGCATATCTGTGAGGTCAGGCACTGATGATGGACATGAAGGCCTGGCTCAAAATCTCTGTTCTACTTTATCCAAAAGGTATGCAATGCGGCTGAGGTCAGGGCTCTCTGAAGGGCAGTCAGATTCTTTCACACCAAACCCACCCAACTATGTCTTTATGGGCCTTGCTTTGTGCACTGAGGCACTGCCATGCTAGAGCAAGGGTCATCCCCAAACGGTGCCCACAAAGCTAGAAGCATAGAATTGTCCAAAATGTCTTGGTACACTGAAGCATTAAGAAATCGCTTCACTGGAACTAAAGGGCCAAGCCCAATGCCAGAAGAACAGCCCCATACCATTGTCCCTCCTTCCCCAAACTTTACAGTTAGCACAATGCAGTCAGGCAGGTAATGTTTTCCTGGCATCTGCCAAAGCCAGACTCATCCATTCCGTTTCACGTGAACACAGAACACGTCTCCAGAGTGCAGTGACAGCGAGCTTTACCCCACTCCGTCCAACACTTTGCATTGCACTTGGCGATGTGATGCTTGAATGCAGGTGCTCAGCCATTCGAAGCCTATTCCAGGAAGCTCCCCGTGCAAGGTTCTGTGTTGGTGTCAATGCCAGAGGAAGTTTAGAACTGTACAGCTGAGTGAACAGAGAGTTGGTGACTTTATGCACTATGCACCTTAGCACTCAGCGACCCCACTGTTACTTTACGTGGTCTGCCACTTCATGGCTGAGTTTCTGTTGTTCCTAAATGCTTTCACGTTACAATAAACCACTTGCAGCTTACTGACTTTCTGCAAAGGTGGCATGACAGTACTACGCTTGAATTCATGGAGCATTTCAGAGCAACCTATTCTTTCACATGTTCGTAAGCCTGACTGCATGGCTATGCTTGAATTTATACCCATGTGGCAGTGGGTCTGAATGAAACACCTGAATTTAATGATTGAGAGGTGTGTCCCAATACTTTTATCTATATAGTGTATATATAACATTTCATTTATTTTGCAAACACCTTTTGTGCCAAAATGAACATTAAAAGGCATCAGTGCAATTAATATGAATCCAGCCTATTGCATGCTCAGGTTTATAGTAGGAAACATTAAACCTCTAACGAAATAGCTGGAGTTAAAATAAATCAAAGGTCAACAGCCCCGGGGGCCATGGAGCATTTAGTGGGTTTCTCCTAAATCTTAAAAATGGCACCTATACAACATGCACATGTATGTTGGTGATCTACTGGCTGCCTCGCTGGTAAATTACCCTGGAAATAAATGTAGATGTACCTAGTCTCAGGCAGGGTACCACTTATCAATTGCACAACAATATTTATAAGCTGGTAAAGGTGAGAAGGAGCAGGTAAGATGATAGCTCTATGTTTCTGTGAAATGGAATTAAAGTTTCAGGTATCAGCAATCAGGCAAAAGGGAATAGCCTATCAAACAGTTATCTGATCCTCTCCCCCTTTCTGCCTGAGCCTAGATACCAGCAGCAAACCTGAAACAGGAAGCCAAGCCTGAAAATGTGTGTATATAAAATATAAAGCACAAAGACAAATGTCTGTGATACATGTAAGCTGTTAGATTTCTGCTGGAAGTGGCCGTGTCACTGCTTAGTTGGCAGACGAGGGCTAAAACTTTTAAAATAACGGACTACCCACTGCAAACAAGTTCAGGTATTTTCAGTGTATCTCCAGTTGTTCGCCACCTCATACACTGTGGAGTATCTAAGAATCCATTTCTGAATCCTCTCCAATCATGACATTTTGACATGTGCTTTGGATGCAGCAATGTACAGCAAAAGGTGCTTCACATGGCATTTGCAGATGTGACAAGTCACAAATAAAAGGCTGCTGTACCTATGCATTCACTTTTCCAATAAGTCTAGTGTTACTCACACCTTCTGCTTGCATTGAGTTCAGATACTCACAGTTGTGGGTTTAGAATGTTTAAGGCTTAATGTGGTCTGCTTAGTGTGAGCAAACTGGTTCGCGACTAAAAGAAAATACCAAATGCTCACTACTGTATTGATATAGATTTTGGTTTAAAAATAGATTTACATATTTATCAAGAAAATATACAATTGCATTTCAAATACAATATGAAATAATGTTACAATTAATGCAAAGAGGAAATACTACCACATTGTGTGAAAGAAAAGGTGTTTGTCATTGTTGACACCACAGCACACAGCAACGAAATGTGTCCTCTGCATTTAACTCATGTGACATTGTGACACAGCAGTGGGCAGCTGTTTCAGAGCCCGGGGAGCAGTGCTTGGGGGCAGTACCTTGCTCAGGGTACCTCAGCGGTACTTGGGGGTCAGGGACTTGAACAGGTAACTACAAAGTTGCATCCATAACCAATTACAATTACAAAGTCGCATCCCTAACCAATATGCCGCCACGTACTGCCCTGTGTAATCTACTTGTCCCACTGAAGCTTGAATTTCCAGTACACGCAACAACACTGAAAAAGCAAATGACACTGAAACATCAATAATTTTCTTAGAAACGTTTATTAAACCCGTGAGCATATTTAAAGTACAGTCGGTGATCTGAAATTTAGCGACATAGTAAAAATGCCAATCGCTAAGGTTTGTAAGCAGACTGCGACTGGTCACTTGTGCTTCCTTGGCTTCTTCTGGTTCTCCTGGGGTTTCTCCCGAGCATCTCCCTGCGATTCTGGCAACACGGGCTGCCAGGCCAAAGGGTGTCTCCGGTACATGGGCCAGGGGGGCAAAGTCAGCTAGAACCAAGCAGATGTCATTTTAAATTTTTTTTTTTTTTAATAATGATTATAACCGAATTTACGCGACCCAGCTGCACCAAACAACGCACTCAATGTCTATTACTAGCACTGACTACGCAAAAAAATAATAAAATAAAAGATACTCACCAAACAAGAAATGGCAAAACCACCCAGTACAATATAAACCGTCCAGCCGAACTGTTCAATGATCAGACCATATATAAAACCGATTACCTGAAACCAAATAAAAATGTCAAAAGATTGCATAAAAGCAGGCTTAATTACTACACTTCAATAGACAAAAAAAACAAAAACACAAAAACTCACTGCAGACACTAGTATGATTCCTTGGAAAATCTGTTCCGCTAACTTTTGTCCTTTATAATCCTAAAAGGAAAGAAAGTCAGTTTAGCTGAAAACATGACAAGTATGAGAAATATGACATCGGATGCCAATCGGAAGTTGGCAAACCATGACAGATTTGCAAAGATATACAACACAGCATGCCATCGTTAATATCCCAATTAATTTAAATAAAGACAGGAGTATAAAGTAAGCAAAAACGACACAGATGGAATGTATACATGCATTATTTGCAAACATATGTCATGCCAGCTAACAAGCTGTGACACATACGTGCATTTCTAGCTCACAACGCGCACATTTCACATCTAACACCCACCATGTGCGTCGGAACTGAACTGAAGATGGACTGCATCGTAAAAACTAAGGTAACAGAAAACAATGTCACTTATTTAACGTGAGATCAAGTGAATGAATCTTCCGGATGAAATAAGAAGACGTAGCTAAACCTTACTGACTAGGACCCCGGTCACTTCTGTGACGCAATAAGATAAGGGCCCCGTTTGTAGTCCTTTTAATGTGTTAAATTTAATTCAAGAAAAATATATAGAAAAAATATAGAAAAACAGCATTAACACCAATACTGAATAATATTTATTTTATAAACACGCAACTAAAACTATGTTATACACCTTGGATTTTGATATTGTTAAAAGCAGGCAAATTTTAAGACACCTATTTTAACTGCACCGCCAACTTGCTGCACGGAGCTGTGTATGTCGAGTTGGCATTTTGGCTTAGAAGTGAAGTTATTGGGAGTATTATGAGTAAGTGAGTGTTTTTGGTTGCTTTTTCTTACAATATGACATTCCGAAAAAGTTAACATATGTTGTTTTCTTGTAAGTGCACGTGGCTGTTCTACAGATTCTAGTATAAAAAAAATTGCGAGTGGAGTCGAGCTGTTCTTGGTACGTTGGTGATAAATTATGTATTAATCTTAAACTGAAATATATGTAAAGTTTTTTTTTGGTTTGTTTTGAATAATAATTCATAATTCAATAATTCTTGCAATAATTCATATGAGTCGGTGTCGTAAATGTTTCAGGTTAATTTCTGAGGTGCAGCGAGATGTCAGTGCGAAGAGGTATGTCAGTCCCTTTGAAAATGTTTGCTTTTAATCACTAGTCGTTGTTTTTTCTGGAATCCTGCATTGTATTGTTTGTCTTCTGAGCTCGATGTGTCTCATCTGCACATACATTAAATTGGTTGCTTTTCCTGCAGTAAACGTAGTTATCGTGGTGCTGATCGGAATTGTTTTTCTAATCGTCGTGCGTCGGAATCTGCTAAATCTGAATGACTTTGCAAGAACAGATGTTTCAGGTAACTCTTCTGCAATATGAATGATGAAATACACGCGCTACGGACAGTGAATCTTCAGAAACTGCTAATAAAGTTCTTTTTCCCCCAAGACACAGTGCATGATATATTACCGCATCTGAAGCTGCCGCATAGACCTGCACGGACCGGGGATGAACTGCCTGTGGTTATTACGGCTGTTGAAGACAGACTTGGTGCTTTGGTGGCAGCTATAAACAGTGTGTACCACAACAGCAAAGCTAATGTCGTTTTCTACATCATAACAACAAATGACACAGTGGATCACTTAAAGTATGTGAGAGTTATTTATCATTTTTTTAGAGTAAATCACTTGTAATCTGCTTTATTGCAGTGTATTTATTTATTTATTGTTTGCAGAACCTGGATAAGCCAAACCAGTCTGAATGAAATCAAGTACAGAATTATCCTATTTGAACCACAGATCTTAAATGGAAAAATATCCAGTGATCCACATAAAGTTGAGGCAGTGAAGCCGGTAAGATTGTGTCCTGTAGTCTACTGAAGAAAAAAAAAGTTAAACAACATGACATCTGACATCTTTCATTATTTTGCAGTTGACCTTTGCAAGGTTTTATGTGGCCACATTCTTGCCTCATGCAGAAAAAGCTATCTATTTGGATGACGATATCATTGTACAAGGTACTAGTATGCAAGATTCCAAATTAGCACACATGTCTTTAGCACTGTACTTAAAGCATTGGTATCCAGACAGTCTAAGAATTATGAAGAAATATGAAGAGCTGGATGATTCTGCGGGACCAATTGCGGTTAAGTACCATGCTAAGGAGCACTCAAACCTCAACCTTCAAGTTCCTTAAGCAGTAGACGACCTGTTGTATCATGTACATGTATCAGTGCCTGGCATATAACTCCATAACTTCACAATAACAATTGTATAAAATTTCTCCCATGGATTATTTATTCCGTTGAAACTAATAGTGCTTGGCATTGAACACTGTGTGCTTCAGGCGACATCCAGGAGCTGTTCGACACTAGTCTCAGGGCAGGACATGCAGCTGCATTCTCAGATGACTGCGATTCTGCTTCTTCTAAAGGAATTGTCCGTGGGGCGGGGAACCAGGTGAACTACTGTTCCCACACTCGGTTATAAATGTTGGCTTTTTTGATTTGGTTTATGTTGTGTGTGAATGTTGTCATTCCTTTTTTATACATTTTGCTGTTTTTATGCGTATGTGTATATGCAGCACCACAGCCCAGGGAATCTTATCTTGTGTCATCATATGCAATGTACTGAATAAGGTTGTGATGATAAAGCCCTACAGTAGTTGACTTGAATCGTTCATATTAATACCTTTTTAGCCACTGTAATTTTGGTATTTCAGTAAGATTTTATGAAAACTACTGCATTGGCAGCTATTTTTCTCATGAATGATGCACTTTTGTTTAGACATTATTATTGGCTATATACCAGTTCAGTTAATTGTTCAATTTTACCTAGAAACATTTAGATTTTAGCAATAAATTCTGAAATATTAGGGCAAACACAATCCTGCCATCCATGCCACCACCCACACATTTTTATTAAAATATTCAGTATATCTCATAGATTCAAGATTCAACATGTTTTATTGGCAGAAAGTGTATTGGAATACTTACTCATTCAGCCAAACCCAGTGCAAGACATAACAGTATATGATAAACTGGCAAATAGCCATGCCCTGGTACTGTGAGAATGAGTAACATAAATAGCACATTACTATTCACAAAGTGCAGAAATATTGCAGTTGGCCAGAAATGCTATTAATGGCGTGACAGATAGTGGGAAGACACTACAAGCCAGCGTTCTGATGTTGCATACCACAGTTTAGGCCTGAGAAGAGTTTGTGGCAAGAGGTTGTGGTAGACTTGATTTCTGCCCTTCTACGCAGATCAACTACATTGGCTTCCTGGACTTCAAGAAGGACAGCATCAGAAAGCTAGGGATGCGGGCCAACACATGCGCATTCAACCCCGGGGTCTTTGTCGCCAACCTCACAGAGTGGAGGCTTCAGAACATCACAGGCCAGCTGGAAATGTGGATGAAAAGGAACGTGGAGTGAGTGAACGCTGTCCCACTGTCGTTTGGGTCCCCTTGTCATAGTCATCTTGGGTGTACCTGTTCTGATGAGCTCCTCGTGTGAAGAGGCAGAAGATCTGAAAGGCTGAGATCTGGAATATGAATGTTTATGACGTACATTTAAGATCCTACAGTGTGTTAAGTGTGTTGTTTGTTTTGTGCCATTTCCAGGGAGGACCTCTACAGCAGGACTCTCGCAGACAGCGCAACCACTCCCCCCCTCCTGATAGTCTTTTACAAGCGCCACTCCAGTATTGACCCCATGTGGCATGTTCGACACCTTGGTATGTTCTTAATCTAGACAGATTAGTCTGCTAATAGCATAGCCAGTTGTCATTCTGTCCTTAATCTCCCTTGTTTACTAACCAATCTGGTTGTCTTCTCAGGATCTACTGGTGCTGCAAACCGCTATTCTCCCCAGTTTGTGAAAGCAGCCAAGCTCTTGCACTGGAATGGCCACTATAAGCCATGGGGGAGAGCGTCTTTCACCGATGTCTGGGACAAGTGGTATGTTACAGATCCCACAGGCAAATTTCACCCCATTCGAAGGCACGTGGAGGATAAGTAAGTCAGCTGCACCTATACGGACCAAGCCTGCCTCGCTCTCTCTCTTCTCCTAGTACTGTTTTGACGTCTCAGGAAAACGTACGTAACAAGCCTTCTGGAACTCTCTTGTGCAAAATGGCGACGGTGTCCGCTATACAGGTGGTATTAAGAGTAACCAACGCACAAGTGTGAAGTTTCCATTGTCGTTTAGGATGATTTCGGTCTCTGTCATTCCTTGCATCCCAGTAATGTTTCTATGGCTTATCAAGATAGTTGTTTACTTTTCTATTTGGCTACACCTCACCTCGCACTTTTTTCTGCAAGCATTTACTGCACAGCAGATTCTTGGCGGACTCACCGTTCATAAGGATTTCAGATCACATTCTGGTAGCTGCTGATGGAGTGTTATGTTCTGCTAAGATGCCAGAATTTTTTTACCACTTGGAAAATTTCCCCCAATAGTAATGTGGATTTTCAGGGAAATATTCAATTTAATACTTTCAAGTATTACTGTGTGTGTGGACAAAATCCAGCAAGTACCCATGATATTGGCAATATTGTTTATTAAAAGTTTTTAAATCAGATGTTCAAAGTTTGTGGCAAGTCATTACAATCTTGATGTCCATAATGGTTCAAGTTAAGAACTTTTGAGTTACAACAGTACAGGGGGAAAATGTTAGTGAAATACCTTATAGAAGTAACTCCATGCCTTTATGCAGTCTCATTTCTTAGAATTTCTTCAGGGACATCAATCTATTTGAAGTAGAATGTTTATCGAGGCAGACATTCTCAGGCTGTCTTGGGTCTCAGTACCTGCTCAGCATGTATATACAGAATTCTTCTCAGTGACCCTTTTTGCAGTCATCAAATCTTTGCTTAAGACAGAAAATCCATTGTTTGGCAAAGTGGTTCAGTTACTCACATTGTTCCTGGTAAAAAAAAATAAAAAATACAGTTACACATTTTAAAAGAAACAGGTCCCTCTGCAACAACAGCAAATTAAGAGCTATAGCTACATTACTCTGGACCATTTCCAAAATATTGTGGTGCCATGAATATCCTAAACGTAAAAAGAAGCTGGACACCACAATCAGCCTGGCACTTCACTGAGATCAGAGTTGGATTAGAGTCTTCACTGCAATTCAAGACTTGTAGTTTCCTCATTTCTCAGTCAGTACACAGACTCTCCTCACTACCCCACTCCCCCAAAAAAATCATTAAAGCAAGGTTTCAACTGCTTTTACTTGGTGTGCCCTTGGATAATTCCTTGACTGGGCTGATCAACTCAAAAAGTGCTTCATCTAAATAGAAAATATACACTGCATAAAATTAATTACAGCAGTACCTACTTGAAAATCTTTTTAAAAATTAGTGCAACGTGTAAAGTACAGATTTATATTTTCCTCATGGATTAGTTTGACGTAGACTATACTCTTAGGACGAGCCGAATACAGACATGGCTTTATCACCACTAGATGACAGCAATGGGCCATACAGAGAATTCACCAGGTGGAAGTCCGTAGGTCCACACAATTTTGGAATAACATCCAATAACTAAGTACTGTTTAAGTATTAAAACAGGTTTGAAATCATATCAAGACATATTCGTAGTATGAAATCAGGCAAGATCATAGGTTTGTCCAAAGTTTACTAATCCCAGTTTACTGTAGCAGACGACTACAAGCATATAACCAACTAGGATCACGCTGGCCCATTCAAGATACCGCGTCAGCCGTGTCCTAAGCAAATCAAACAAGTCGTTTAAATACTGTAATCAAATACCCAACCCCAACCTAAAACAAGCACGAATATATATGTGATGTAGGGATCCTTTATTTATAATTAATTATAATTCATCGGTATAACCGCTTACGATGTTAAAGTACTCCCTAAGCCGCAATAGTCGTTTAATAGACCATACCACAAATATATATTATCGTGCATAAATTATTAGCATCACTACTTGGTTCTCACTAAAATCCCCTTTCTCTAGGCATTTCAGGCTTAGTTATTTAACATACCCTTCCGCGTGCTCGGCCGGCGGCGGACAGCCACGCGGCAGGCGGCGTCTCACGCGCGTCATTGACCTGGAACATTTTTAGCCAATAGAGGAGAAGCACTTCCGCTGGTATGCCCGCCCCCTTTGGAACTAGCGCTAGACTTCCGGTTCCGCCCCCGGCATCGAAATGGTTAATTTTTTTTAGAAATAAGTTTTTGGCAGTGATTCATATTCGAACCCTTCACATCGTTCTAAGTTTATACCGAGACTTGAGTGGATAGCAGGTAGGTGTGGGAAATGAATGGGGCGGCCTGGTTTGGTGCTTTTAATGAGCGACACTGATTTGGCCGGACGATGCTGGGGCTCTCCTGTAAATTGCACCCTCTTTGTTATTTGTCATTCATTTGCCGGTGGCTTTTTAATTTCCCCGAGATTATCTGAAGCATCGGTGCAGTTATTTTCAGCAAATCTGTCTGTGTACGACCCGCTAGCCTCATTGACAACTGGCAGCTCTTCCCACCGTCTCCAGTCTGCTTTTGTCATCGATTATCTGACAGATAGCACGGGCTTTCAGGTGTGCTTATTGCTGCTTTGATGTCGGTTGCGACCACACACCGATAGTATTTTGCCGATTTCCGTAGTCCGCTCTTCTATGGAGATATATGGAGAAACACGCGTGCATATTTAGATACCAAAGAGGATTATTATTATTATTCACGCAAAGCTGTCAAATAGCAGCTCCGTGGTAGGTAACCTTTGTCTGAAGCTCAGTTTGGGACAATTCATGTGGTATTGAGAGGGGTTTCGAGCGGAAGATGAATGGTTAGATAGAGGATGGTCTGGGTGTCTATTTGTCCGCAATATTTTTTACGCGATTCGGTTTAATCGATTTAAAACGATAATTACGAGCGTTATGTATGTATTTGTGACAATACCAGTATAACAGGATTCGGACTGAAAACGGAAGAACTGCGGTCACGCTTAATGTTGTTAACCTAAGGTCTGCTTTAAAATCATGGCCGAGTCTGACTGAATGCTGAATATCCTCTTGGAGGTGTTGCTCCTATGGGCTCCAAAAGGAGGAGGGCGACTTCCCCCTCCAGTAGTGTCAGTGGTGGGGACTTTGATGATGGACAGACATCCTCCTCAACACCTGGAAGCAGCCGGAAAAGGAGGAGAGCTTCCAGCATCCCTACTGTAGACTCAGTAAGTGCAATTCTAGTGCAGATTTCATATTGGCCAGAAGGGTTTCCATGTATGAGAAGACACAAGATAAATTTGTACATTTTCTTTGACAAGCGGCGAAATCAGTTTACCAACTGGACTAGACTTGAATCTGCTTAGATCTTGAAAAGGGGAACGCCTATGAGGCTAGTCCCTCTGTCTGCCCTGGTCTTCTGTGTCAGTCTTATTTACATTTGGATTAATGGTTCATAACAAATGGGTAATTTATTTATATACATATACACACACATACATACATACATACAGTACGAGTCAAAAGTCTGGATGCACCTACTGAAAATCATTTGTTTTCAACAACATAATATAGATAATATAATGGCCCTAAGCAGGCTTCCAGGTTATGTAGTAAGTATTATCTTGTGAACAGGGAAAGAGATGGAGTGCTGCGACAGATGGCCTGTCCCCCGCAATTCCCCGACCTAGAGCCTATAGAGCTGCTTTGGCATGAGTTGGATCGAAGAGTAAGAGCAAGGTAGCCAACTCCCCAGAACTTGTGGAAACTCCTTCAGGACTGTTGGAGAAGCATTCCAGGTGGATTTATCTGGAAGCTGGCTGAAAGAATACTAAGAGTCTGCATTGCTGCCATCGAAGAAAAGGGCTGTTTCGAAGAGTTGAAAAATTTTAGATGTTGAATGCTTCTATTTAAAGTTGTAATATTTGATATGTATTCTTCATTTCCCTGAAGCTTTTTACTATAAAGCAAATAACAGCTAGAGACAAATGCTTTAAATGCAGGTGTGTCCAGATTTTTGACTGGTACTCTATACGTACATATATATGTGAAAACATATTAATGTAAGGACACATGAATTAAGATTTGCATTGTACTAACAAAATAATAGACTGAAAGACAGATCTTTATGGGCCACTCTTATACTGTGTATAAATTGTCACACACCATCTGGAGGTGAAGCTGCCCACACATCCTTGTGCGTTTAACATAAACCGTAAGACCATGATATGTCTGTGTTCCCAGATTGCAGTGTGTCATGAGCTGTATAACACCGTTCGGGATTACAAGGATGACCATGGGAGATTGCTATGCGAGCTGTTCATCAGAGTGCCTAAGAGAAGGTAGGAAGTTTGCATTTTTCTGTCGGTCGTTTAAATATGCAGGCCTAGATAATGCATTCACGAATATGCAAGAACCGTGATGTTCCACTGCTTTTTTTCACGAAAAGGAACCAGCCAGACTACTATGAGGTTGTGTCGCAGCCCATAGACATGATGAAGATCCAGCAGAAGCTGAAGATGGAGGAGTACGACGACGTCGAGCAGCTCACGAGTGATTTTCAGCTGTTATTCAGCAACGCCAAGGCCTATTACAAGGCAGGCATCGCACATTCACGAAAGCCACCGCTGTCTTTTGACCAAACAGGGTGGCCACATGTAGTATTTTTATGTGCCCTTTTCTCTGCAGGCTGATAGCCCAGAACTCAAGGCTGCCTACAAGTTGTGGAACTTGTACTTGCGCACAAAGAATGAATTTGTGCAGCGAGGCGGTTATGAGGATGATGACGAGGAAGGGGGGGATATCCAGGAAAATCCCGGGACCTCTACTGAAGAAGAGGTTAGGTGTTTTAGTGACGACACTTTATCCGAATCTTTTGCAGGAGAGCGCTTTGCGGCAGAGCTTTTCTCTGCAGGCAAATCCCTGTGAGACCTTTAAAAATCAAGATATCAAAAAGAAAAATCTTATTATTTTCTCAGTCTGTGATTGATGACAAGTTAGTAGCATAACATGATTTTAGAAGGAGATGCAGTGTGTATGTGGTTAGTAATGAATGGCTTCTGGCGGAGATGTGCTTCATTTCCTGCGTATCTCCGAATCAGACTCCAGCCAGCTGCCTGAAAGAAGTTCTCGAACAGCTTCTGGAGGCAGTGATGACCTTTGCCGAACCCTCTGGGCGCCTGGTCAGCGAGCTCTTCCAGAAACTTCCCTCAAAAGTGGTATGTTTAAATACAACATGCCTGTCTTGTTCATTCCTTACACTTTAGAGTGCCAGCAGTAGTCAAATGCTGAATATTTTTGTTTTCAGCAATACCCAGACTATTATTCCGTAATAAAGGAGCCAATCGATCTGAGAACCATTGGGCAGAGGATACAGGTATGTAGTAAAGTCACGCTGACTTAAATTGAATTGTTTGTGTATATGATTCATTTTGAAATTACATTATTACATTATCTCGGACCAGCAAATACACAGATACCGTTATAGGATTTTTGGATTTCTCCTCGGAATCAATAAAGTACATCTTATCTGATCTATAAATTTTTTTCATTTACTAAAATTTTTTTGTATGATAAGTAAAACACATAAAATGGGGACTTTTAAAATATTTTTGACCTAGATGGGCCACTACAAAGGCGTCACTTCTATGTCTAAGGACATCGATCTGCTAGTGAAAAATGCCAAGACCTACAATGAGCCCGGATCACAAGTTTTTAAGGTATTACAGGTCTGCTGTTCACATCCATCCAGCACTTTTGTTTTGGTAGTATGATTTTATATTTATTTGTACAGTAGTTTTAAAACTTATGAAATTATTGAATTCAATTAAAGGATGCAAACACCATCAAGAAGATTTTCACACAGAGAAAAATGGAAATCGAACACGCTGAGCCCACTAAATCCAGTCTCCGCATTAGGTATGGGGCCTCTTGTTATTCTGTTTAGAGGTTACCTCGTTAATTTGAAGTGTGAGGCATGGCTATGTGGATGCTTCTGTTTAAAATGTCTCACATGGGCTAACCAAAGTGAGAGGCTGAAAGGTAACTGGGGCTTTTTGCATAAGGAATCGGAGGTCTGCCCAGGGTGACCGTCTCTCTGCCATCACCATGGCCTTGCAGTACGGCTCTGAGAGCGATGAGGACGCCCTGCTTGCCGGTATGTCCTTGGCTTGTCATTTTTGGCACTGCTCACTCAATTCGCCTGTGTGCTCTTCTATACTAAAAAAAAAATCTTTGGAACCTACGAGTGAGGAACCAGGTGCAGAGGGTAGACTGCTGGCCTTTTGACTTGTGGCCTTCCCAGGGACCGTTCGCTACGATGAGGGGGAGTCGGAGGCAGAGAGCCTGAGCTCCAACCTGGACATGAGCAGCCCCATCTTCCAACTGTACGAAGCCGTGCGTGCTGGCAGGAACAGCCAGGGCCAGCTGATTGCTGAGCCCTTCTTGCAGCTACCCTCTCGGAAAGAGTACCCGGACTATTTCCACCAAATCAAGCAACCCATCTCCCTCCAGCAGATCCGGTAGGTCACCCTGAGTAAAATCATCCCTGAAATCTGTGTTTACTGGCCATAAGTGACACTGAGGTGTCCTGGTGTGGAGTATCCAAGATGGAATGAGTCTGCTGGTGGAAACAATGTTCCTGTATACTGCCCTACAAAGGCAAAACGCTGTTCATGTCACTGTGTCTTGTCTTGGTTTTAGTGTGGCTTTTGAAGTTACTGTGATCTTCACATTCTGTTTTCTTAAGATCTGAGCTTAATTGAGCTAAGATATTTTGTCAAAACAGAGGCAAAAAAAAACTTTTTTTAGTCATTTCTCAATAACAATAAGTTTCAATAACATATGCTAGTGTTTTGCCTTAGTAGGGCAGAAATGAGATTTGTGGGCAAGGTCCTGCTGTTGTCCCCTTGAAAGTTTGAGTATTTTATTTATCTGCACCCTCAAGTGTGAATATGACAGTGAACTTCTCCTGTGTTGTCATCTGCAGCACCAAGATGATGAATAGCGAGTATGAGAACATGGAGCAGATGGATGCAGACCTCACTCTGATGTTTGAGAATGCCAAGCAGTACAACCTGCCACATTCGCCCATTTACAAACGGGTCTTAAAGCTGCAGCAGATCCTTCAGGTTGGTTTCTGAAGATTCTTGGGAAAGTTGTCATTTGCTCGGGAGCCTAAGTGTGAAGCAGCTTAATCTTTGTCAATATCTCTGTCTCACAAGAGTAATATTTTTTTTACATGCATGTATAATTTCTAGCAATGATGTGCGGGTGTGCCCTGTGATTGCTTGGCACCCCAGCCTGGGTTGTTCTTTGCTTTGCACCCATAGCCTCTGGGATAGGCTCCAGACCCCCACAACCCTAAATAGGATAAGCGGTTTCAGACAACTGACGGATGGATGGATGGATAGTTTCCAGCATGGGTTCCACTTTAAGAGGAGGTTCAATGGTCTGGCCATGGTTCTGCAGTCACTTTTCTACCTTCCTGTGTGTACTGATCTCTGCAGAAGCATCCGCGGTTCTCTCTGCACTTGGTGTATATGGATATGTGAGGCCGGTGACAATTTTTTCCACTGTTTTCAGGATCCAGGAGGACAGTCATTAGATGTAATCTGTTCTTAAACTACACAGTTTGTTGGAGCCATGCATTTAAATTCCCCCTTTAAAGTATTTAAGGTTGGTCCATTGGACGTGTAATTAATATTGTCTAATTGTCCAGTGCTAATAATGGAAGTTATTGCTCAAGCATATTCTTCCTAATTGCTCATGTAAGGAACTGCTCCTGTCTTCAGCCTGTTAAATATGAATTCTCTATAGCTCTTTGTACTAGTATCCTGTCCAGGATGCCCTGTGCTCCCTGCTATAGGCTCCAGCCCCCCCTCCCGCAACCCTCATCAGAATTAGCAGTTAGAAGATGGATGGATGGACATATCTCTGTGTAGCAGAGCGAGCATCTATTGTGGGATGCTGATTAATATTCATGTGCTTATTAATATTTGTGTGATTATGTTTCTTTGACCCATATGGGTCTTTCTGTCAAAGAGGAATGATTTGGCTCAGATGGGTCAGATGTCAACACTTCTCAATGGACATCTGCTTTTCTTTCCATCCTTTCACTACATGTGAGCTAGAGAAGGTGAGAGAGCTTCATTAATTATGAATATCAACGCATTAGTATCTTGGTATCGCTGTCTTCCAGCTGAAGAGGAAGGAAGTGTTGAAAAGAGAAGAGGAAGACCGAGAGTGCGTGCTGTCCTCCACGTCAGACGCTGGCAGCGGAAAGAGGAAGAGGTACTCAGTGCGGCATCTCGCCGGTGTATGCAGCTATTGCTGTCCTTGTGAGGACCAAAGGACCTCGCAAGCAGAGCAAATCCTCAAAAAATGTGACTAATGAGATCATTGGTTTTCCAGACTAAAATCAACGATCAAAAAAGTTTTGTGTTTTATTTGGTTACGTATGGTTCAGATTAGGACTGGGTAGGGTGTCATGACCGGGACTGGAGTTTTTCCCGATAGAAATAAATGGACGGTCCACTAACATAGGAATACAAACGTGTGTGAGTGTGTGTGTCATGTATATGTGACAATGTAGGGATCAGTTGTCCCACAATGCGATAACCTGTTATTTTGATTTTGTGTGCACCATTTTTTCAGTCCCCACAAGGAGAAACTCAATTTTATAAAAAGTCTGTGACTGCAATCTAAAAAACTAAAAATGGCAAAATCTTTTGTTTTGTTACTTATGGTTACAGTTAGGGCTGGATAGGGGTTAAGGTCGTCATAGCTGGGATTAGGGTTTTTCCCAAAGAAATGAATGGACTGTCGCCACAAAGATATGAATACAAACGTGTGCGTGTGTGTGTGTGTGTGTGTGTGTGTGCCACCCCCCACCACTTTGACTCGTGACAAACAGCCACAAGAAGAACACAAAGAAGAGCTGGTTGAAGGCCATCTACCGCGCGGTGATGGACACCCGCGAACCGGGCACAGGCCGCCGGCTCTGCAGCCTCTTCATGGTCAAGCCCTCCAAGAAGGACTACCCCGACTACTACAAGATCATCCTGGAGCCCATGGACCTCAGGACCATTGAGCACAACATCCGCTCTGACAAGTACTTAAGCGAGGAGTTGCTTGTGGAAGACATGAGGCTTATGTTCCGAAATGCACGGCACTACAATGAAGAAGGTTCTCAGGTGGGTCTCAGGGCAAAGAGGCCCTTCAGTATTCCCATTATCAAGACTTGTTTGCTAATAAGGGAACAGCAGGCTAATAGGTATAGTAATGCTGACCAATTGTGTGAGCATAAGCTGCCCAAATAACTTACAAACGAATGAATGTAATGGTAGTAATGGTGTTATGTGCATATGAAGAAGAAAGATTTACAAAAACAGCCTTCTTCAAAAAACTTGTTTCAGGCCCTGGGGAAAAATTCTGTAATGTCTGCTGATCATTTTTGCTCTGATTAAAAGATCTCATTATTGCTGGCTAGGTTTACAATGACGCCAATGTTTTGGAGAAGATAATGAAGGACAAGAGGAAGGAGCTAGGCCCTATGCCTGATGATGATGACATGGCCTCACCCAAACTGAAAATAAGTATGTGCCCATGAATAAAGGTCTCTAAGGGTGCTGTCTGCTCAAGGAATTCTGAAACATTTATAAGAAAATGTCAATTTTTTTTACTCAATATTACCCAAACCAAAGCTGCAAAGTAAAAGGTATAAGTGCTACAAGGATGACCTTGTTTTATTCCCAGCAAAGGTTCTTACATTCAGCTCTGTGCTTCCAGGGAAGAGCGGTATCTCTCCAAAGAAATCCAAGTACCTCACACCTCTGCAGCAGAAACTGAATGAGCTCTACGAAACTGTGAAGAACTACACAGACAAGCGAGGCCGCCGTCTCAGCGCCATCTTCCAGCGCCTGCCATCCCGTACTGAGCTCCCAGACTACTACATTACCATCAAGAAGCCCATGGATATGGAGAAACTCTGGAACCATGTAATGGCCAACAAGTACCTGGACGTGGACTCCCTGGTCGAGGACTTTGTGCTCATGTTCAACAACGCCTGCACCTACAACGAGCCCGAGTCGCTTATCTACAAGGATGCCCTGGTTCTGCACAAGGTCATACTGGAGGCCCGGCAGGCCTTGGAGGGTGGAGAGGATGCCCATGTCCCCAATGTTTCGCTACTGATCCAGGAGCTCATCCGCAGTCTCTTTGTCTCTGTCCTGGCTCACCAGGATGATGAAGGTCGCTGCTACAGCGACTCTTTGGCAGAGATCCCCGCTAGGGATCCAGCCGATCCCAACAAGCCACCTCTCAGCTTTGAGATCATTAGGAACAACATGGATCACGGGAGGTATAAGAGGCTGGATGTCTTCCAAGAACACATGTTTGAGATGCTAGAGAAAGCAAGGCGACTGCACAGGTTAGATAAATCCCTTCTTCAGTCAAAGGCTATCATGAGCCTCATTTTTCGTTCAGCTTCTAGGTTTGTTCCTAGGAGATTCTGTTATTGTAATAGTTACTAAAAGGTCAGTGCCACTGTTTTAGATGTCACTTAATGTGTACATAGACCATAAGCTGAAAATGGCATAGGAATCAGACTCGTCTAACCTAGCGTTACTGAAACACCCTGTGGTTGTCCCTCCAAAGGACGGACTCTGAGATCTTTGAGGATGCTGTGGAGCTGCAGAGCTTCTTCATCCGCATGCGGGACAAGCTCTGCAAGAACGGGGAGATCCTGCTCTCACCTGCGCTCAGTTATACCGCAAAGCACCTCCATGGTGACGTGGAGAGGGAGAAGAAGGAAAAGCTGCCCAAGGAGTTTGAGGAAGACAAGCTGAAGAGAGAGGAGGAGAAAAGAGGTTCATCCCATCACAGAACTTAAAATAGCTCCGTGTTGATGAGATGGCCTGTGTTAACGTAACATGATTAACGGTAACCCACAGAGGCTGAGAAAGGTGAAGACTTGACCCCAGGGCTCCGGCGCACCTTCAGCCAGGACTGCAGCTTTGAGGACAGCACATACCGTGTAGGGGACCACGTCTACGTGCAGCCGGCGGAGCCCAACCTGCAGCCACACATCGTCTGCATCGAGCGCCTCTGGCAAGACGATGCTGGTAAGTGCTCCCTCCAGTCAGTTACTGAAATGTTCTGAAAACATTCTGGCTGCAAAGTCACCTACTTGGGTTCTCACCTTGAGAACTGGATTCCCTCTTGGCATTAGTAGATGTTCTATTCATCCAGCAAGTCTTACTCAGTGTGATGTATTGGAGCTACTTCCCCCCATTACAGGTGAGAAGTGGCTCTACGGATGCTGGTTCTACAGACCTAATGAAACCTTCCATCTGGCCACACGCAAATTCCTGGAGAAGGAGGTGTTCAAGAGTGATTACTACAATAAAGTTCCTGTCAGCAAAATTCTGGGCAAATGTGTGGTCATGTTTGTGAAGGTAAAGTCCAGCAATATCTAGTAGTGGTAGTTAGATTGAGTGGAAGGGGGGTGTGTTTTCTTTTTTTGTTTGAGGTAGGTGAGCTTCATCAGTTGCTTCTCAGGAGGCTCCTCTTTGCGTTTATGGGTGATCCATAGCTAAATTTGGTCAGTAATACGAGTGAGGCTGTCCGCAGGAGTACTTCAAGCTTCATCCGGAGGGCTTCAAGGTTGACGACGTCTTCGTCTGCGAGTCACGTTACTCAGCCAAGACCAAGTCCTTCAAGAAGATTAAGATGTGGACAATGCCACCAAGCTCTGTCAGGTTGGCCCCTCGTGATGTACCATTGCCCGTGGTGAGAGTGGCGTCCATGTTTGCCAACGCCCGGAACAATGACCAGGAGAAATCAGCAGAGATGGCTGATGAAGCCAGAGGAGTAGGTGTCAGTGCCGTTTTTGACAAGGTGAGAATTAGGTCAATCATGAGGCCCAAAAATGAAAGGTTTGGGTCATTATCAGTTATTCCACTTGGAAGGCCAAAACCTGCAGGCATTTAAATAAGAAGCAAATGTACTTTTAATGCATGCATTGTGGTTTCCAGGAGAGAGAGGACGTGCCATTGGATGTGAGCAATGGAGAGCCAGGCTGCCAGTACTACGAACAGCTTCACTACAATGATGTTTGGCTGAAAATAGGCGACTATGTCTACATACGGTCACATGGCCTTGTACGGCACAGAGTCGGCCGGTATGTCATGCATAAATAACCCTAACCCTTTCTAAAAACAGAATTTCTCTTAAAATATTGCAATATAAAAAATTGTTTTGTGTAGATTTCCATCAGTCTATTCATATTAAGCCTCATGCTAATTAATTAAATTCTTAAAATATTTGAAGCATTAGGCTATGTAATGGCACAGTTGTGTTGGTTTGCTGAACTGTTTGGTGATGAATCTTGTTCCTGGCAGGATTGAGAAGATATGGGTGCGTGATGGTGCTGCATATTTCTTTGGCCCGATCTTCATTTACCCAGAGGAGACTGAACATGAGCCCACAAAGATGTTCTACAAGAAGGAGGTGTTCCTGAGCAACATGGAGGAGTCCTGTCCCATGACTTGCATTATAGGTAGTCAGTCCTACATACTTGTGAGTGGTCCACTCAGTGACAGTAATTCTTATGTTAATGTTGGTCAGATGTTTTCAGACTTACAAATATTGACGAATCTTTGCACTTATTTTTCCATAGAGAAGCTAATATCAGTTTGTCTTCCAGAACTGATATTTTTAGACATATCATTCTGTTCGCTTTTCTATTGATAGTGACCAGATTTGAAATAATCGTATCATGGTTTAATATCAGAAAGGTGTTCAGTGATAATGTTTCCCTGCTTTGTCGGACTCGGTCTGCCCACAGGAAAGTGCGCGGTGTCCTCTTTCAAGGAGTATCTCTCCTGTCGAGCGACTGAGGTCCCTGAGGATGATGTGCTGCTCTGCGAGAGTCGCTACATCGAAAGCGAGAAGCAGATGAAGAAATTCAAGGGCCTGAAGCGCTTCTCTCTCTCCGCCAAAGTGGTCGATGATGAGATCTACTACTTCAGGTCAGGAGAAGTTTGTGACTTGATGGCCATCCTTAAGTAGTGCTCTGAGCTGAACTTATGCTTCTAAACATCTTACAGAACTACGCATTGTATATAAATGAATCCCTAAAAATATAATGTAGAAGACTTGACAGGGGGCTTTTATAAAAGATCTTAAAAGAGTACTTGCTTAATTGAGAGTGATGCAAGTAGATGTAGTGTAGTCAAGTTAAATCAAATTTATTTATATAGCACATTTAAGCATAAAAGTGATGATTGATGTAGTGTACTTGTCAATCAAACTAGTGCTATGATTACATAAAAGGTGTGAATGCTTGACAACTGGATGTAATATTGTGGTAATAACAATTAACTGGATGTAATATTGTGGTAATAACATCAGATAACATCAGCACAACTGTCTTAAGCTCAGGAGGAAACACGTTGTCAAGACAGTGAAGATAATTATGCCAATTTTTATCAACTATTAGTTGTCATGGGCTTGTTGCCATTAGTAAATAACACTGTCTGGTTTTCTGTATCTATCAGGAGGTTTCAAAACTAGCTACTGAAGATATGACATGCAGGATGTAAAAGATGCTGAAACAAACTCTAGGTTGCCCATGACAACTGCAATTAAAAAAATGTAGGATTTGATTTTACTTTTTGCATTTTTCTTTCCCATCAGGAAGCTGATTGTGCCCCAGAAGGAACCATCCCCACTGCTGGACAGGAAGATCCAGGAACTAGAGGCCAAGTTTGCCGACATGACCGACGAGGAGCTGGATGACCTTGGAGATGAGGATGGAGAGCTGGGCGACGTTCAAGTGATGCCACAGCTACAGACATCTCTGGCAGGCGACCTAGACATGATGCCTTATACACCTACACAGGCAAGCTAACCTAAGTGATGCAAAGTAGACCCATAATACTACATGCTAAGTGAGTATAGTCCTCCTCATGCGCCTCACCCACAGTCAACACCAAAGCTGATGAAAGGCCTCTGCAAGAAGGAGGGCTCGAAGAGGAAGATCAACATGAGCGGCTACATCCTGTTTAGCAGCGAGATGCGAGCCGTCATCAAGGCCCGGCACCCTGACTTCTCCTTTGGGGAGCTCAGCCGTCTGGTTGGGACTGAGTGGAGGAACTTGGAGGCTAACAAGAAAGCGGAGTATGAAGGTAAAGAGAAGACCCTTCACCTAAATTTTACACTTGTGAAAGGTACATTAATGCAAGCGATTAACAGTGGAGTGACTCTCAAGCCGATTTCTGCTTCTCTTGTTTTCCACCAGAGAATGTCAATTTAATTCATTAGGAGAGTATACTCTGAATTGTCGTATTTACATATATCAGATTATTTCAGTAAAAATACACGTTCACTCCTGCGCCTAAGAGCTAATACCACTGCATGAAATTTTCAAATGGGTCACTTTCAGTGATCTGCCAGATACTTTAATCCCTTCACAAGTGATCCAGACCTGAACATGCCCAGTGCTACATTGCGAACTGATCAAATTCCAGCTACAGCAAATGATAATATTATTCCATCTCCTGGAAAGTTCAGATATAATCAATGTGAAATAGTTAATGCCACCATGATAGTATACCGGTACTTGTCAAGGAAATGGAAGGCACCTCACGTCTGGCACTTAAACCGAGTTTCCAGGGTCGCCGGGCCACTCTTGACGATTAAGTTGTACACTGTTGAGTCTATGCGGGAAGCGACTCTGCTCGCCAGGCAGCCCAGTCTGACAGTGGCGCCTCTTCCGCTGTCCCCCTCAGAGCGGGCGGCCAAAGTGGTGGAACAACAGGAGCGGCTGATCCAGCAGCAGCAGGGCGCCATCCCGAGAGCAGGTACCCCAGTAGGGGCCCTCGTGGGAGTGATGCCCCCCTCAACCCCAATGGGGGTGCTTAACCAGCACATGACGCCTGCGTCAGGTAACCCCTCACGGACACGGCGGCACTTTGTGGGTGACGATGGCGCGGGAATCAGAAGCTGAACTGCTCAACGATTCGTGTCTTTCAACTCGACCAACCATTCTTATTCTTATGCTTTTAGTTGATTAAGTCTTCGCAATTTCCACCTCATGTATTGTAAAGTTCTCTTTACAAAGAAGATCCCAGACATGATACATACGTAGAAGGCATGTTTTGCATGTGTTTGTTTTGTTAAGCCTGTGAGACGTAGTACTTCAGTTAAAGCACCCATTGCATGAGCATGATGCCATTTTAGGTAGCTTTTATTGCTAATAGTCACCATCTTCATGTTATGTCCTCACTTTCGTCTAAGCAGGTGTAGTATTGCTAACGAATGCTAGTGCATGACTACCTGCATGAGATTTTAACGCATGGATCTGTTGTGTTGACCCTTCCTCCCACCCCTCTAAGACATGATTGGTACATGTGGTCTGCCTATGCTGCCCTTTGAGGGCCCTGTAGACGGAATGGGCAGCATGTGGACACATCACATGGGGTTGCCTGCAGTACCCCAGCACTGTCCATCAGGCATGCTGCCTTTCCCTGGCATGCCATACCCGGGTAAGCACACCTCTGCAGCCAGTGTGTCTCATACTCGTGCAGCCGCTGCCCATCGGCCAACTTCAGCTGGAGGGGCTACCTGTACAGCAGGCCGAGGTGCTCTCTAAGGGCACTGTGGGGCCAGTTTGCCAGCTAACCCAGCAGATCATTTCAGCCAAACCCCTAATTTGAATTTTCTGTCCAGCGATCTAGATTCTGATGTAAATTGCATGGGAATGTATTCTTAACTAACAATACTAGCACACAATAACTGCTTTCCATTGTTTCAGAATTAATTAGACATTATGACCAGTAAGCACCAGAAGGGCAAACTTTCAGTTGCATTGCAGTTGTTGTGAAGTTATCTTCACAATGTTAAAGAAGTTACTTACCACGTTTGTCCATGCGATTCTCAGCTGTCATTTTGATCGTCACTGTGTTTGATCTTCACTTCTGTAAAATGTAGTTAATTCCAATGACGACGTTTCTCATTAAATGTCATTCTTGCTTTTCAGTCAGCTGTGACCTTGGGGATTGAACTCGTAGCTCATAGGGATGAGCTTAATTCTAGAGTGTCCTTGTAGAACCACAGTTGGCGTCTGTGCTTCTGTGAACTGCTAATATCCTTTCCCTAGGTGTTGCGGGGCAGGGAGTGAACAGCCTGGCAGGAGCTCCTGGCACTGTGAGTGCTTACGGGAATCAGGTATGACTGCGGCGGTTCCTTTCTGGGCAGCCCTTTCCTTTCTTGGACTTTGTGAGACTTGAAGTGGCCAAACTCTGTGTACTCTTGCAGTACCTATGAGCTAGAAAACATATCTGTGCTCGGAAAAAGTTTGTCAGATGTTACATAGATTTCCCTAAGGTGTTTTCTATTGTAGTTTTAGCTTAAAAATCTTCTGGACAGTTATTCCTTTAGTGGTTGTGAGATGCTTCAATATTTTCATTATGAAATCCACTCACTGGCCACAGCTACACCTGTTCAGCTGCTTGTTGAAATATATAATGAAATATATAATCAGAAAATCAGACATCAGCAGCACAATTTATGAAATCATGCGGATTCAGATCAAGATAGTGTCAGAATTTGGCATAAATAATATTAGAGCTTGTATCCAGCCTGCTTTGTATTAACAAGTCATGGTGTAGTAATGGTGTGGAGTATATTTTCTTGGCACACTTAGGGCCCCTTAGTACCAGTTGAGCGTAGTTTAAATGCCACTGCCTACCTGAGTATTGTTGCTGACACGCATCTCAGGCTGGTTCCTTGAACATGACATGACAATGAGTGCTCAGATGGCCTCCACAGTCAGCAGATCTCAATGAAATACAGCACCTTTGGGATGTGGTAGAATGGGGCATTCACATCTGGAAATCTACAGCAACTGAGTGATGCTGTCATGTCAACATGGAGCAACATCTCTGAGGAATGTGTGAGGAAGTACCTTGTTGAATCTGTGCTATGAAGAATTAAGGCAGTTTGAAGGCAAAAGGGGGCCAGGCCCACTACTAGCAAGGAATACCCGATAAGTACCTAATAAGGCCAGTGAGTGTATACCTTTTAAGTTATAACAATAATGAAACTGTTCATCAAATCAAGTTAAAATGTATTAATCAAATGCAACAATACATCATACAGCAGTAGATACAGGCAATGAAATTAGTTTCTTATGACAGTAAGGTTAGGGAAGAAAAAAAGATGAGAAAAGGTTAGAAAAAAAAGAGAAAAGGTTAAAGAAAAATTGAAATGTGCAAAATGTGCAGAATTCTGCCTTATCAGCTATTGAGTAGCTTAGTGCCTGAGGGGAGAAGCTGTTAGGGAGCCTGTTTGTCCATGAGCCAGTGTACTAATACCATTTCCTTGAAGGCAGGAATGAAAATAGGTTGTGGTTGGGCTGGCTTGGCTCCTGGAGGACAGATCTGGCTTTCTTAAGACATCTACTTGTATGTCCTGGATGTTAGGCAGACCGTTATACATTATACAAAGGTGTTTATAAGCTAACACTTTTGAAGAAGTGCATGAGGAATGATTCTGACTACGCTTATCTTTCCAGATGGGCGTCTTAGGTCAAGGTCAACAGGCCCCTCCACCTTATCCGACACAGGGCCAGGTGTGCCAGCCGGCCCTGCTGCAGCCTTCCACACCCATGTTTGTGAGCCCGCCTCCCAGGTCCCAGTGCCTGCTGCATTCGGACGCCTACCTGAAGTACATCGAGGGTCTCCATGCCGATTCGCCCTCTGTCAGCAGGTGGGACCAGGCTCTGTCAGGTGAGACCTTCTGACGTTACATGAATAAAATAGCCAGTTGCGCTCAAATGTTTTGCAATACCAAAGATTCGGACACAGTTGTTTTGTGCAGAGTATGGGAGAAATTATAAACACTACTACTTTGGGCTGTATTTTTTCTGTACTTTTTAGCTGTTTCATACGGTTGAATTTTGGAAACGATTGTCTTCTTTGGAGTGGCTTCTTTCCGACATGGTTCATAATCTGCTTGCAGTTTATGTATGTCTCTCTAGCCCGCAGGAAGGATGTCCGTCTGACCAAAGAGCAGGAGAGCCGACTGCCATCCCATTGGCTGAAAAGCAAGGGTGCCCACACCACCATGGCAGATGCCCTCTGGCGACTCAGAGACCTGATGCTGAGAGACACGCTGAACATCCGACAGGCACAGAACCCGCAGAACGTTTAATAATCTACATACTTGTTCTCTCTCAAGGGAGGAAATGCTCAAAAGCAGTTTTGTTTTAATTAATGTTTGTAACCTGAGTTACTGTGTCTTGTTTGTATTTTTTCCTTTGTGGGAATGTTTCGTTGTTTGACTGGTACGAACATTTTGACAGTAAATATCTGTTCTAGACTACATTTGGTCGTGTTGTGCTTGTGCTCTTGCTTTCGTTGTCACCAGCAAGCTCATCTCCAGATTATTCTGGAAAGCTACATCCATCGTGCCACCAATATACTAATTGCAGGCACAAAAGCAAACGCATACTGCTCAGCTACTACATCTCTGACATGCAGCCACACTTCCCTGATGACTGATTCAGGAAAATTCAAATTCTACAGACCCGGCGGCACACTGGCCAGGAATTGTGGTTGGGCAGCCCAGGCTTGAAACCTGTGCTAGTGGGGCACGGAGGGCCCGGGAGAAATGGCAGAACATGTACCTCCATAATGTTTGGCAAATGGCTGGATTTAAATGTGTCATTTAAACCTCACTGATGAACAGTCTGTGGTCTTTATTTATCCTTAAACTGATTACTGCAACCCACTCAAATAAGTACTATTCGCCTTTCCTGGGTCTACTTATGGTGAAGCCGAGTCACTAACCAGTATTTAGTTCACCACCACTAACACATTATCTGAAATGAACACCAAACTATACTTTCCAAAATATGCCTCAAAAGCCAAACCATTTAAATATGCAAGCTTTGCTCAAGCAAAATATAAACCTACCAGCTTCACCATTGCAATCAAGAACTGTTGTATAACAAGTTTGATGAATTGGCAAAAGCACAAGCATGAATGTAAACTGGAAGTAGAATGAACACAATGTGCAAGCTAAATCCTTAGGTTCCTTTAAATCAGAGCTAGATAAGATTTTAACAACTCTGAGCTATTAGTTAAG
>JAODKN010000127.1:13205170-13216259 GCA_026774425.1 Petrocephalus zakoni | reverse complement strand
AGCTAAATCCTTAGGTTCCTTTAAATCAGAGCTAAATAAGATTTTAACAACTCTGAGCTATTAGTTAAGTTCTCCCCCAGTGAGATTGATGGGCCGAATGAATAGAGTCGGTCATAACCTTTTATGTCACTTAAATGAATAAGGTGTCATAACACAACATTGTCAGCATAAACCTATGATAGTCTGTATAGGTGCTATGTCAGCTTGCCAATGTCATTTATGACAGCCACAAAAGTTGGAAAAAACCTCTGTGAAGGCTTTTGAAAAGTTATGTCGGCTATCATGAAGGGCTTATGTTGGTGTCATGAAGCCTTCATAAAAAACCCTTAAGTAAAGCGTTACCCAAGTTTTTTTGGTAATTTATTAAAAATAAAAAACACCACATTGTACTTAGCTGAGGTACCTTTGCAGTAATTTAATGTCTGGTACATATGCAGAGTTTCAACAGAGGGGAGTCTATGCCTTCAGCTATCAGAGATGATCTTTGCCCGCTTTAATGTCTGGTACATATGTAGAGATTCACATGGGGAGGAGTGAGTTGCCTGTGATTTTGGCAGTCGGAGATGATCTTTGCTCGCTTTAATGTCTGGTACATATGTAGAGATTCACATGGGGAGGAGTGAGTTGCCTATGATTTTGGCAGTCGCAGTTGTCCTTTGCTCACTTTGTCTGGTACATACACTATTGCTAAAAGCACTTAATTTTAACTACTTAAAACTGAATTTCAGATGTCAAGATTTTGCATTCCAACTAGTTAGTTGAATTTGTGATATCCTCCAAAAAGTAATTTAAGCCTAGACATCCTGCCATACCTGTGCTCGCTTTAATGTAAAATGTTTAAGTGTAAAGCACTTTGGTCCGCCTTATGGCTGTATGAAATGTGCTATATAAATAAAGTAAACTTGAAACTTAATGTCTGATACATGTAGAGATTCAGAGAGGAGCCTATAATTCTAGCAGTCTGATATTGTTTGCTTTAATGTCTGGTACATATCTAGAGTCACTCAATACCAGTGTAGAACAAAACAAGGACCTGATTCATAATCCGGTAATTTTTCAGCTCTCTAAAGGAAGTCGTTGTCATTGAGCTTCTGCAGGTTACTGCTAATGTATGAAATTTAAAGGAGTCCATAGTGGCGATGGGCTCCCCATTTATTTATGTGTAATTGTGGGGTTTGGAATGCATTGGAAGCCAATAACTAGTTTCTGGGTTTCGGCTGCATTAGTCGGAAATCACCATTTGCACGCAAAGTGGCAGCTTGCACCAGTTCGATGAGACTGGGTCTCACCATTGTTAGAGACAAGGCCGGCAACAGCTGCACCATCCGCAAGTTCACAGAATTTAAACGTAGATTATATTTAAAAGTTGGTATAACGTAAAAATAGCCTGGGGCAAATAAGAGTTCAGCTCTGGTACTTAGGACTGGAGGACAAAGTTATATTGGTGGGGCAATCCAGCAGTCCTTTCCAGATAAGACTGGCCACCCCTGCTTTAGGTCATCTGTTGAAACCCAGGTGTGAAGAATCTTCAGCCAATCAAATTGGTAACCAAATGAGTGAGTTGCAGCAAAAACCCACAGACAGCCCTTCCTGCCCACCCCTGGGTTAGATCTGTGACTTATTCCACAGGAAGCTGCAAATTTAATGGCATATTGATGTGGCCAATATTCATGCTCAGGAGTGTTGTATGAAAGTAAAGTTTCATCAGATATAGTGCTCCATTGCAATAGCAGAGTAGACCAACATGAACCAGGGATACAAGGAGTACAGCTGGGGGGGGAAATGCCAATCCATAGATCTCACCTTTGGTTTTTACAGTGATTGACAGGTCACACCATAGATACTGGCAGGGATCAGCGTTTGTCATCAATACCAAAACCAAATTTGATACCATGAATAAAAACACAAAACCTATGCACTTCAAAATACCTTTATTGTATATCAAAAATAAAAATGTCATAACTGATTCAGACATTAGCTGTGTATGCATTAGCCAACTGGGTAACCAGCATTTCCATACTTACTTTTCTGCTCTCACAAGTCCCAATACACCAGTCCGTTTTGGCCAAGCCATGCAGCACCCCTGCAGAGGAACATACCATTTATTCCGTGCAATCTGCTAGGGGAGACCACTCATAAGTGAAGCTGGTGAAATCAGACAAGTTTGGCTTAAAAACAGGCAGTCAACAGGATCGATCTGCCGGGGAAAAAAATCAGTCATCATAAACACCAATTAGTCCTGTGTGCTCCATTTGTGATCCCCTTACCTGCAAAGCCACTACAGTTTCCTAGTAATCAGCCAGACATGCCATTCTCTCCAACGACCCAGCCGACCATCTCTGTAAAAGAACCATAGCAGTCTTAGACAAATGGAGAAGACGAGGTAACGGTCCTTGCTCAAGACTGGCAATCTTATCAGACAAAACTGGCATAAGTCACAAGTAGTCACCAGGGACGATCTGCTGGGGAAAAAAATTAGTCATCACAGATTGCAACAAACATCAGCATTACTGACAATATACAATATCTTACCTTAAAACTCAGGAAACCATCAGCTCTTCGGGTCCATGGTACTTTTATTAACTTCAATATTAAAGGACCCCCTAGCACAAAGCAAAAAAGAAGTTGCATTGCAGGAGAATAAACAGGTATCCACACAAGAAAAAGTGTAGTTCCGACAGAGACGAGAGACCGTCCCCAGCGCTACATAACGGCCCACCGAAAGCACAGCCAGGCACTTCTGCGGGGCAATTGCGCTGAAACATTTTACGGGGGTCGCATGAACCCACCACGTGGCGAGCCCCCTTGTTTGGGGCAGAATAACGCCTTTAGCCATTGCCTATTCTTACGCTCCTTACTTTAAAATTATTTCTCTTAAAACCTAAACAAGGCAAACGGCGTGTTAGATTTTACGTGACTAAAGAACCTGAAATGCCACTGAGTTAAGTACGCTCAGGTCGAGTATACAAAATACCGATTAAAGCATTGGCAATATCTATATAAAGCAAATATATTAAATATACAACGTATTATGCGTTTATGAAACAGAAGCCACGTGCCCGCCACGTGCCCGCCACGTGTACTCACCTAGTGTAGCACAGCACACAGCGAAGGAAGAAGAGGAAGACCGACTGCAAACGACTGCAATTTATATGGTTAGTGCAGGTTACTGCGCATGCGTCTTACTGGAACTGCATCATGGGAAACGTAGTCGACGATTATGCTTTGAAATTGTAGTAAACATACTGTAACTTTACGGGTGAATTGTAATTAATATTTGAACGTTCGCTTAATATTCAATAGCTCTCGCTCGCTTCGGTCATTGGTGGTGGATGGATACAATGCAATTATTAATAAAGATGTAAAGAAATACATAATCTGAAAATCAAGTGGTGTGCATTGTTCCCCATAGTCCGTTGCGGAAAATACACACGTGAATCATGTGAACATGTGAATCTCAAATAGTTTTATGGTAATTAATCAATTTATTCTACCCTTTCCACTTTGAATGGCGTAACTATTAATGAGCATGGATGTCAGCCTTTGTCGCCTTCCCTACCCACATACTAACGCTGTGTGCGTCTGTTTGTCTGTCTGTGTGCGTGCGTGTGTGTGTGTGTGATGGATGAAGGAATATTGGCTGGGTGACAAGTATACTTATACTAAGTATTAAAAATGGGATTATGAATATAAATTTAAAAGACTAAGAATAATTACAAAAAACACAAAGCACACGCTCAAAAATCAAACTGTATGTATGCATTATTATGCATTATTATTATTTTAGCATAATATTTCTCTGCTCGGATGCACCGCAGCCTGCCACGAGGCTGAAGTTGGCTCCTTATTCGCAGCTCCTTGTTCTCATTTTCCGGTCCACCTTAAATGCTGCGCAGCTGACTGCAATTATGCTGTTGCGCCTGTAGAGGGACTTTTTTTTTTTTTACCGAGGCTTACTTTCAAAATGTAATTTTGGTGTTCGGTTTGTATTCACGTATTAAATGCTTTGGGTCCGTGAAAAGTCACTTAAGAATGGCAATACATGATGCCTGCAAGTGATATCAGTTGTTCAAATCCATCTCAGAATATAGCTCATATACACATTGGATGCCATTGAGCAATACTTTCTAGGCAGGGATTCAAGGGGTTAAACACTTTGAGCCAGCGAAAACTCGCTTCACAGTGTGCGCTACGGTGCCCGCAATAAGTCCCTCTACGGGCACAACCGCGTCATTGCAAACGGCTGCCCAGCATTTAAGGTGGACCGGAAAATCCGAATAAGGAGCCAACTTCAGCTTCGTGGCCCGTGCTGACCCGGGGTGCGTTTCCCAAAAGCTCCTGTTAGCAACTAACGTAGCTGAACTCATTCAGTTGCATGGTTCTAGCTATGTAAGTTGCATAGACCGCCGGTAGTCAGCGCCGGATTATGTTCGTCTGCTTTAGTCAAACTGGAACTTCGAAGCACTGTCGTCCTGCATTAAACTGGGGCATTTACATTCTGGGAGGGCAACACAGCTATTCGTGTTTGTATATAACATAATAGTCGTATCTAAAAACTTGTTGCCAAAAAATTAATATTTTGATTTCTTCCCAGAAGTGTTTGTAAAAGTTAGCTGTAATTCCATTTGGACCTGGAGAACGGTCAGATGCTATCCTTTATTAAGGTTATGAAATATTTCCTAATAGTAAATTGTGTTTCCATTTCCATACTGAAGTAACTAGATTATAATATTTTTTTATATCCAAAATAATTTTTTAAATGTTATTTCAATATTCCTCATTTGTTAGTAAGTTTGCATACAATTTCCAATAATCTTTGGCTTTAATAGTTTTATTGTTTTTTTGTAAGTTTCAAATTTATTATACAATGACCACTTAAGGGCCTGTTTGCATATTAGTACCTGTGACATACTTTGAGAGTGTCTTTGATACGAACCAGTAACCCTAACCCTGAATTTGGCTCCCCCATTTGGCCTAAACCAAGTAAACTGCCTCACAGCCCTGCTTATAGATTTCCAAATATCAATTAATTTATCATTGTTGACAAAATTGTTTAATTGCTTATTATTGACAAATTCCACAATAGTTTGATTGTGATGTTCTTCTGAGAATTTAGATGGTCATCTATCCATCCAATCATCAGGTTTCAGATTGAAGTCACCTCCCACCCATATATAACAAGTGGGATAGTTTATGTTTAGTCCCTTAATAACTGTTGTCATCTGATGCAACAAATTTCTGTTTTTATGAACATTATTATATGCATAAACATAAACCAAAATAACAATAGCGCTGTCAATCTCAAGAACATACACTACCCATTATCAGTTTGTCTAATTTTTTGACTTAGTGTCTCATGTTATTGCAGAGATCTACATCTGGGACTGTGATTGTCCCTCTTTCCTTCACCTCTGCCTTAAAAAGGCTTCCCAATATACTATTCCACTGGGCCCGCAATTCCACAATTCACTGTAAGCCGCTGACGCCCAGGCTGCTTCTATGACTCAGTAACTGCACTTACTTATGTTATGATATTATCTTTCTTCCTTTCTCCTCATAATTCCCATTATGTTCCTACCCTCTTCTATGCACTGCACTAGATATCCTTCAGTCCGATACTTTTCATAATGACTTTGGACGCTCATAAGCATAACAGAGGAGAGATCAGTCATATTCCATTTTCTGTTTGCTTTATTGCCTTATGCGTATTGACGGACAGCAGATAACCCTTCCAGATTTCTGTTATTTGCCCAAAATGATAGCTAGTAAAGCCACTATATCACCACCTCTTTGTATTTTCAAGTAAATGGCTATATTTCTCTTTCATTACAATGCATATAAATTAAAGGTTGCCAAACTGTCAGTTTTATTAGTGGTCCTTTTTTGGTCATAGGCTGAATTTACAGACAAGATATTCAATGTATGGCCTTTATGTATTATGTATACCCTGTCTCTGAATATAGGCACTTTTCCTTTATATTTGGACAGATCCTGTTTAGTCCACCTCATGTTCTTGCTGTCACTCTATTGCCTAAAACAGAAATAATGGAAAATGATAAAGCCAAATATGTATTTCCAAGCTGTCACTAATTTAGTCACATCACAGTTTTGGTGTGTATGATATTATAAGCAGCTTAGATCCCAGTGCTCATTCCTTATGTTGGTAGATTCTGGGGGCTTTGCCTGTGAGGGAGCCAATGGGAGGCTGGGGAGGGGGGGACCAATAGCAATGTCTTCATCCAGAGGGCACTAGAGGTCACTGAATGTTTTGAAAACTTGGATGTGAGTCACGACGAATGTTGGATGGAGATTCTCAAGTGTTTTTTCCACCAGCATCAAATAATTATGAAAGGGGGACATTTCTTGATGATGATTGGGGTTGTAGCTATTCTCTCGTAGAACTTACCTCAAAGTAGTTTGATGGTGCTTTTATTACATATGGTAACCCCATGCCCATTAGGTCTTTATGTTGGGGTTTCCTGTATTTTCTGAGTAGAACACATGTTATCCCAAGTAGCGTCAGAGGCCATACCCATACCTCTGCTGTGAGCCCCCCTCCACCGTCCCGCTGATGTTCTGGATCATTTCAATATCAAAGTGTTTCAACGGGACATGGCGAAAAGGATGACAGTGCACACCAAACAGCCAACACATAGTGACAAAGCACAATGATTCACCAGAGAACAGGACAGGGCACTTTCATACACACAGATAACTGGGCTAATGATTAGACAGGTGTAAAATGTGGCCAAAACTATCAATCAACAGAGACAAAGAGCAACAAGCAACAGGTGGAAGTATAAACGTGCACAAAACAAGGGGACTGAAAACCAGGAAGCATTAATCACACAGTGTTAGAGACTGAGGAACATAACACATGGAAGTGACTATGCTAGAAAATACTAAGAGCAAAACCCCAAATCAAACAAGACACAAGCAGGACAAACCATAACAGGAAAGCAAAGATAACTAATTACAAACACTAGAAAAAAGAAAAACTGAAAACCAACAGCCAAACAAAAGAGGTGAGACTGGCTCTCGGGCAGCCTCTAACCCACAGCCAGAGTGTTCTCAGCTTCAGAGCCACACACTCAACTCATCCGATTCATTTATCATAGCACAGTGTGTTATACTTATTCTTAAATTATGAAACTTCCTGTTTAAGAATGAAAATATGAAAACGGAAAACAGGGTGACAAAGGTATGCAAAAAGTGACTGCCGTTTCACTGATGGTTCCCTGCAGTGCGACATGGAGGGATTAGTCCCAGCTGGGTTTTTTAATAAGTTTCCCATGGCTCCATGTTTTTTTCCCCAAGATATTTTTAGGTGCTTTATTCACCTTGATTATGAAGTGATTCAAACTTTACAGAAGTAACACATATTTATAAAAGAAAGGGCTCAGCCAAAAATATAGATAACTGTAATTCTCCAGCAGATATTTAAAAAAAATATTTTTTATTCAAATGAGTTGAATAATAGCTGTGTTTTTAAATTAATTTCTAATTATAAGATCTGATTTGGACTGAAGTTCCCAGGAACATGGGAAACTTATTTAGCGTCCAGGGGCGTTTTAAATTGCAGTGTCTCTCCGTCCCTGTGCTGCTTGCACTATTGTCTTTTTGTTGTTAGTGTTTATTGTCTACCTGCACAGTCTACAAAAGAGTGCTTCTGGGGCATTTCGCTGCTTGTTCTACCATGTATAACCATGCATGTGACAATTAAAGAATCCTGAATCCTGAATCCTGGTTGTACACTGGAAATAGAGGCCTTTATTCCAAATGAGACCTTAATTAATTAGTCTTAATTGGCTCAATAAAGCGGGCAATTGAATTAACACTAAACATAGCATTGTTTAGTAGAATGTCCATTATTATTATTATTATTATTATTATTATTATTATTAATATTATTATGTTGAACAGAAGGAAGGAACCAACTGCAGTAATCTATATTAAATACATATTATTCTGTTTGCCGGTTTAATAAATGATTAATGGTACTTTCCATAAGTACATCCATTTGTATTCTAGTTTACCCAGCAGTCTTACAGCCACTTACCCATAGTATAATCACACAGAATCTGAAGAATATCACGGGAAGCCATCTAGGGATGACAGTTGGTCAAAGGGCACAAACACTTAGAGTTGCTGATTTGGCCAAAAACTCAAAGTGGGGTTTTGTACCCACAACAGGACCACCTACACAGACAGTGTGTTATTAAGCTTATGATATAAGCAGTACGACTATCATAGATTATCTGCAGCCTACCCAGGGGATGAGTTGCCAAGGCCTTGAATGGGACATTCTGGAGCCGGAAGGCATCAATGAATCATTAAAACCTTGCTGAGAGCAGAAAAGTCAGCTCCTTAAAACAAGGATTTATGTGTCACATACAAAATATTGGACATCTGATCGGTTTTTGAATAGTATTATTGGCACCTACTTTAATCTCCGAATTGTGCCAGAGCTTTATTTATTATATCATGTCTATGACAGGTTGTGGCCATTGAGTCAATGGCTACAGAACACTGTTTTGTATAAATATTAACCGAAAGCATTTCTGTGTTGAACATTAAACAGTCCATCTCATTTATGTTTAATGGTGGTTTGGGAATACTTCTTGAGTTGTTGTTGGAGTGCAACACTAGATGGTGTCGCTAGACTGACAAACGTCTTACCAGATTTGGAAATTCCAGCTTGATGGGAAGTTACATAACTTGGCATATTCACACAGTTTGTTCCTGCTGACATCATTTATAAAAATATATTTTGAATGTATCTGTCCCTATCTCTCTCCTGTCTCCATAAAAATGCTTGTAGGTGCTTCCACTTGTGAACTGTGAGTGAGCATTGACTATTTGGAGATGTAGCTTCAGATCTTAGGCCTATCAATGGCTTGATCCATGCCTGCTTGTGGGTAATTGAGGTTGAGACCTTCAAAGGACCTGCTCATGCATAGATATATATACCCATGATGCTAGTGGTCAACTTAAAAACGAGTCAAAAAGACAGGACACATAACTAACACACAGCAAACAGCATTGCGCCTTAAATATTCAGGGCTTGGACACTGATGGGATTAAACCTTTGGTTGGTCTAACCAAATAAGAACAGAACAGAGAAGTGGATTAAGCCAGTAGGTACCTGGCCATGTGGGATTATCCCAGGCAATGTGACTTTGGAATCGTTACTGCCCCTGTCAGTGCTGCAAATCGCTCTTTGTGTGTGGCCTTGAGTTTGTGTTTATGTGAAAGTCATGTGGCGGGCTGGCTACCCGCCCGGCGTGTACCCCGCCTTACATCCTGAGCTTGGGATGTACTGTGGATCAGAACAGCCCTAGATCTGTGTTCCATTAGCAAGTGTGCATCTTCTCTGCTATGAAGTCAGCAGAGTACAAAAAAGGTATCACACTGCCTGATGCAGATATTGTGTGCAATTATTCACGTACCGTCAAAGCAATGCACGTCTGACCCAAAGGTCAGATGGGCTGACCCAAAAAGGTGACAGTAACAGCACATACTAACTATTTCTAGATAACCTCTCAGTAGATACAGAATTTTCCACACTCGTAATCTTCCTGAAGGGACTGGTGTGTATTTTTGGCGATTGGAAAAGGGCAGCATTAAGTCTTGACATCAGAATGTCGGCTTTCATGGAGGTTAGAAATCTGTTTGCATCTGATAACCAAGTCTGTTGTGCAAAATGCTTTTTTCTGGCCAGAATATATGCTTGTGTGGTCTGGGATTCCTGGCTGTTTTCTATCAGATGGATCTGCACCAGGAAACACAAAGAAATAAAAGAAAAACAGCTGGGAAGAATCGTCTGAATCCTTTATTTAATTCTCATTTGACTGTGGGCAAAGCATCACTTTGGAAAGAAATAAAAAGTTCCTCAGACATTCAGACATCTTCTTCACATGATAGTACAGGGACTGTAGGTGGCAGTGCCTAAAGCATCGCATGCATCCAGGGACATGACACCGTACAGAAATAACCGTATAGAAAGTCGACAGGTAGAAACAAGGTAAGAAACTGTACAAAAGAACAACCTTGATACAGACAAACTACATTGTGGGTGAGGAGGTGGGTAGAAGGGGCTTATTGTCTCTGGAAGAGATGCCTGTTGGTGGTTTAGGTCATTCATTAATATACATTACGTTTGGCTGCTCCCTGCTTTTTTATTGTTTTTTATTTTTTTACTAAAACTAATAAACCAAATAAAGCAAGTCATGAGGATTGTGCTTTCTGCTTGAGATATAACGTTTCGGTGTCGCCTGCTTCCTTTTCTGAGAAACAATGCTTCAGTCTTGTGCACTAATGAAGTTTGGAAATACCCAGAGACTGAACTCAGCTAAGGAGAGAGATATTACTGAGTAATATAAAGTGCCCATAAAAGAAACCATCAAACAGGCATTAAGAAAATAAGGAGCAGCGTCATTGTCGCAGTCCATTAATAGCTAGGAATGTTTCCTGTGGGAGGAGGGAAGCCGACGACGTAAAAAATAAATTAACTGTCGTCATTTTTGTTTGACTCAGAAATTGGGTATGTTCAGAGTGGACTGTAGAGGCGGGAGGCTCCGCCTACTTGTTTGCCTTGAGCACAGTGTTTGTCTGGAGCGTGACGAAGCGGAGTGTGAAGCGGCGTGTGAAACTGCGCAGGCCACGGCATGACAGGAAGGGGAAGGCGGAGCGGGGCGGCTGCCTGCCTGCTGCCAGCTAGGGGTCACCAGCGGCTTCCTGTCGCACTGCATCAGCTCACCCAGTAATAGATGGCGTATACACTTTACACTTAAAACACTGAGGAGAATCAGCACTGACTGTAACTTCTGTTTTCATAGAGGTGACGAGAACATGGGGAAAAACTGAATATATTACCTTTAAAGGCAGACAACCTGTAAATATTAAATCATGCTTTAGAAATATTTGATGCTTTTTTTTTGTTTAGATGCGTAAGATTTTTGATCGCTTGTTAAACCTGAAGGTTTTAAACCAAGCATGAAGGCTTTTTATACCTGAAGTCCATGTCGCTGCTTTATATGTTAATGAGGTGGTGTGTGGCTCTGAGGGTCCGGGTCTCTGTGTTTGTGAC
>JAODKN010000127.1:13183458-13197506 GCA_026774425.1 Petrocephalus zakoni | reverse complement strand
AAATGTAAAATATCACAGCACCACCTACAGTCTTTGCACTGGGCAGCCATCTTGAATCTGAAACTCGGTGTACTCTGTGCTGCACCGAGCTTTTGTCTCGGATTTTCGGGAGACGGGAGTGCGCATGTCGTCACTTCCGGCCTCGAGGCTCGAAATCTGACTCGGACCTCCCGAGGGTAAAGGAACGCACGATTAACGTAAACATCCACGTAAAAAGATGACTTTATTTTCGTGATTTTGACTTTATTTCTCAAAATACTACGATTTTAATCTTGTATTACTACGAGTTTATTCTCGTAATATTTCGCCTTTTTTCTCGTAACATTTCACCTATTTTCTCGTAACATTTTGACTTTATTCTCGTAAGCTTTAGACTTTATTCTCGTAGTTTCGAGTTTATTCTCGAAATATTACGAGTTTAATCTCGTAATCTTAGATTTTTAATTTTTTTTAAAGGTGGCATTAAAACGCCATCGTAGCATCCACCCTTGGTAGAAGAGACCGTGCCATAATTTGACAGGCATCCTTCGTGCCTAAAGGTACGTCCAAACTAACTGTACTTAGGAACACAATGTCTGTCACTTCTATTCGAATTTTTTAAATAGAAATGCCCATCTTCCTTTTTGTTTATGATAATGGATATATTTGTAATGTCTGCACTTTTAGGGAAAAGATGTTCTTATTGTCGATGTCTATGTTGTTCCCATGGAGAGGTATGTGTGTAGACCCACTTGGGTTGTTTGCCGGTAGTTTCTTGTTTTTTTGTGCTTTTACCCCCATATATAGAGATGTACAGTACATTTGAAAGAGATGTGTATACAGTGTTGTATCTGAGTGTAATACTGTTTATGTATTTTTCTCCCTATTCTACCAGGAAAACATGGGGTGGAAACATACAATACTTTTCCAGACAAATTGCAATTTCTATTGACCCAAAGCCCTGGTCTGTGAGAACAGGAAGAGACATTCATGTAAGTGTAAACTGGTGTAACTGTGGGACTCAGGTAGATGCATGTGTCTCATTCTGACAAATTGTATTGTTTTTAAGGAGACATGCACAGTTTTAAATGATCCTTATAAATTCTGCACCTCCATTTAGGTCTCGTTTAAAGTATAGAGGTGATAGGGCATTTGCCGTGGCAGCACCGAGACTCTGGAATAGCTTGCCTCCTGATATCCGAAATTTTGATTCACTGGATTGTTTTAAGACTCGTTTAAAAACTCACTTATTTGATTTGGCTTTCAATATGAGCTCTGCATAGGCTCGACTGGGTTTTTGCTGTCATTTGCTGTATAGGTCTTCTTTCTGTCTACTTTTGTCTACTTATTGTCTGTTTTTACTGTTTATATGTCTATACATATATTTTTTTTCTTATTTTACCGTATTGTAAAGCACTTTGGGCAACTTTGTTGCTGTAATAGCGCTATATAAATAAAAGTGACATTGACACTGACATTGACATTTCTCCAGAACTTTCCTCAACAGACTTCAGGAAATTCCTGTTGCATCTTCATGCTAAAGGTAAAAATGTGTTTCTCTACAGTTTTGTGTATTAAGTCACTATGCATTACATTTCTTGCTTCTTTTTTTGCAGTATGCACTCTGTCTCTGCACCTCAGCTCCATGCACTTTCACAGAGGTAAGGGTTTGCACATTTTAACAGCTGAATATTTTTATATATTTTTTAGGGTGATATTCTATTAATTTGTCGGTGGTGGTGTGTTCAGCTGATGGAGAGGTTTTGCAATGAAGGGTATTAATAACACCAGTTTTGTATTACTCAGACATGGACAGAGGTTTGCCTCCTGGACTGGGGAAGCTTCATGCTGAAGTCGGACAAGAAAAACTAACCATCATGCATTGTGTCAAGACCAGAATGCATCGCTTTAAGCCAGTGCTGTAAGCGGCTGCATGAAGTTGAGTGCACCCATAAACTACACGTGTATTTGCTTTGCGGCCACTTAATTTTTTTCATTCTTACTATATCTTTATTACTTCAGCTAAACTATATGAGTTACAACATTATGTTTTTATAACAAACTTTATAACAAACGTTATATCCACTGGAACACAACTGAAGGTCACGTTCCCTAAGTGGCGCAAAGCAGCCTTCCAGGAACTGCTCCGCGATGCCCTCCAATGAGGACGGCTGGCATCTGGGACTCTGAGCACCCACAGACACCCCAGAGCTGTGTTAAGCTTCCTAATGGCCTGGTTGAGGCATCAGCCTCAGGTACGCTGGAAGCCCCTGGAATTCCTCCCCCAACACCAGGGGGAGAGCCTGCACTCGGTTCCTTTCCGATTGGTGCGGCAGACTGCAGGGCTGTGGGTTTGGGAGTGGCTGTGATGTTATCCTGCGAAATGAGTTTAAAGATGTCCTGCGTAAATGAGCTGATGTCTGGCATATCAGGGGTCTTTGGATGTGAAGTCACACGAGGACAAGAGCTTAGAAAGGACTCCAGGGTCGGCATTTCGGGTGTGTGCTCATCCTTTGGTGGCGCGCGGACTGGCATGCTGGGGATGACTGGCTGATGAACAAGACTTCCACTGGAGAACGGTTTGCTGGGACAAGCCTCTTCATAGGCGTCCTTCTGTGAGCAGTCGGCTGTTCCCCGCACGTGGATGAGCTCGTTCACATAGGAGGTCTCAAACGCAGGGAGTTCCGGCGACAGATAAAGATCTGCCAGCCAGGTACTGTCCGAATCCAACGGAGAAGCAGCATGGGGCAAGGGTACAAAGAGCTGGAGGCTGAGGGGAAGCCACATCATCCAGGGGCGCAAGGAGATTGAAGCCAGAAAGGCCAAAGTCAGAAAGGCGGGGAGTGGGCATAGGGTCAGCCGTGGGGGGAGGCGGCTTCGCAGGCTTCCACTGCCTCCCCGTCCCCGGCGGAATGCTGCTCCTCCTCCTCCTCTGCTTCCTGCCCCTCTGCTTCACCATCTTTGCTCTCTTCTCTTGAGTCTTCTGGGCCTTTTGATTGTCCTTTTGACCTTTCATCTCGCAGGGTGCTTCGTAGCCATACTTCTCATAGTGCTTCTTCAACAGCCGGAGGTCCTCTGAGGTCCACAGATTCAGAACCATGCACACCTGCATGAAGTTCCGCAAGTCCCGGTCCTCCACTCTGCAGCGTGCCAGCTGGTCACGGACCTGCTGCATGGTTCTAACTATGTAAGTTACCAACCTTGCTAGCAACTGCTTTTGGGAAAACAAATATCTAATTGATACTGCAGTAAGTAAGTGAATAAATGAATGAATGAATGAATAGAAAGCAGAACTCCAAATTCATTACAAACAAAATATTTACAAGCTGCTCAGCTTGCTGTTTGGAGTTCTTGATAAAACTTGCATGACAAAGCTAACATTGTAAAGTCATTTTTTCCGGAGATGAAAAATAATTAAAATGTTCTTGTTACAATGCTTAAAACAAAGTTATGGTTATGCTAACGTCATGTCTAGGCTGAAGTGGGACTATTACTTTTACATGGCACAAATTGTTCCAGGAAACATTAAATGACAAAATGTACCACTCAAAAGCATTCATTTGCAATCTCCAAGCAACTTGCTGCTCCTCAAAATCACATTCCTCCTCAGACACAGGCTCAAACATATATGGCTAGATGCCTTAATGCTCCCTGTTTCATCTCACCTGTTGATCTATGTTTATTCTGCGTAAGTCATCACAATGACTCACTGAAAACCAGCCAATCAGAGCAGAGCTCATGAACATATTAATGCGCACACCAAATAATGGGAAACACGCTGTTTCTTTCTAGGGCCAATTTATAAGGTTTGTAGAGCTTGTAAAGCCACTTCTGGACATTTTTGACCTAACCAAGTTAACTTTCTTGTAGACACCAGAGAACAATTTGAAAAAAGAAAAAACTGAAGAAAAAAATGGTGGCAGCTTTGTATTTATTTATCATCAGACAATTCTATATTTAAGAAGAAGATTTTACACTATTGCCTGAGAACTGGCTTCTTGTAATACAAAAAATGACTTGTTTACATAAAGACACATTGATTTTCTCATTTTCACTGGGAGTCGCCAAGGAACAGAATTTTATTACTCTGTCAAATGATTTGTTCCTCTTGTTAAAACAACATTACTCTTTCTGCTCTGTGTATTAAAAAGAGTTTACTGGTTTATGGTCTTCCGTCATCTAGTAGAATAGCAAAATTTTCACTGGAACTCTAAACACAGCCAACTGAAAACTTATCCATGGCATGAAAAAAATGTATTTTATACAGGTCACTAAAATCAAAAACATGACACATAAAACTTGATCAGGATAGTTATTCATATAGCAAAGAATTCACCATAGACACAACTGTTACTGCCAATTGTATTCCTCTACCTATGAATTTATGTCAGACATACAATACTGCAAAAGCTACAACTGACAGAGGACCATAGAACATAGATCTCCATGGCTACCAACAACCAGAGAAGCGTACTACAAAAATATTATTCAGCTGCAACCAACTGTTTCAATTACAAAAAGCAATGTTGATTTTAATCTAGGTGTATGTATGGTTACTGAGGCCACTGAGGCATTACTGAGGCCACAGAGGCATGACAGTCTCCATGATGCCCCCTTGACTGTCTACCTGCGGGTGCCCAGCTACAACAGGCTGGATCCAATGGATGTGATTGAGCAGATAAGATTCAAAAGGAGAATCTCCTTCTGGGAACCCTCTGTGTCTCATGACTGTTTTCTCGGTAGACAGGTGAACCTGGCCACAAAATGTCTGAGCTGCCACGCTGGAATTCCTGCTCTGTGAATTGCTTTTCTAAACTGAGTCATGGACAGGGTCAGCAGAGCTGACTTATTTGGCCACAGAAGTAGCTCAGATAAGTCGGACACAGGAGCCCAAAGGGACAGAAGCCTAACACAAGCACTGAAGGAGCCTAATGTGACTTCATAATACTCAGAAGTTAGTTGCTATTAAAACCAGGAGAAGCTGCCTAGCTGCTGCTTTTAATATGTGCTACTTTTTATAGCCTCCCACTGCTACATAAAAAACTACAAGCACCTCCACTTAAGAGTGGAGGGAATTTCTAGGGATTTTAGCTTCTTGTCAGACATTTCCAGTCAAACAAACCCAGCCGCTCACCCTCCGACAGGGGGAACAATAACATACAGCAGTGGAGCTGAAATGAGGTAATGGAGCATGCTACTTCCTCATACAGCGTTCACACAGCCCCCAAAGCATGGTTACCCTCAGTTCCGCTCCTCCTAAGTGTCCTGTACCTGGTATACAGGCCAGGCCGCTGCCTTTTTTAAGAATTTAGGGGCCACGTATAGAGAAGTGGGACCGGTGACCCAGCTTCACTCCACTTCCAAGGTCAAACTCAAATTAGTAAACGTTCTTCTGCCAGAAACTGAAGGGCAGCGAGTCTGGCGGCCGGTTCCCCTAAGCTCCCTCCAGAGCAGAGAAGCTTCGCCACAAAGTTTTGGCAGCCATCAGTCACGTTCCCCTTTTCAATCTAGCCTCAAACTGTCTCTTTAAAATCACCCCAGAGAGAGTCATGCTGGAATCAGACACAGAACAAGGGTCAGTCAGAAGAAACAGCCATCTTCTAGAGCTTCGTTTTTATGGGTACTTCAAGATATACTGGGGAAAGAGGAGAATTAATGAATTTAAAGTAAGAACCTGAAAGGAGACCAAGGGAGTGACAGCAGAGTGGCAGGGAACCTAGTGAACAGAGGTGGAACATTATATCCGAGAGTGAGTGTTACCTGTGGCTGGGAAGCGCAAATGATGGGTGTAATAGGATGGTTAGTCTATATAAAGTCTGTTTAAGGCAGGACCTTTTCTACGCAGTTGTTCTATAATGAAATTGTGAATGAGTGTAGCTTGAATGGCAGGGGAATCCTCTGCTTTCTATGCTAAACCAGTTCCCATGGACTCATAGTCTCATATATCTGGTTATGCCTGATAAACTGCACCTGTCTCAACACCCATGTTACCTTCCCACCATCTGGCTCATGTGTACATTATTCAAGCATATCTGATGATCTTCTGGCTCCTTTTGCACATGCACCGGCTTGTATAGACCTGCACCTTGCAGGTCATGCTTACTCCTCTGTATTTAAGCACTGCTTGATGTAGGAAGCTAACCCGGGCCTGACCCCGTCTTCCAAAACACTGCAAGGTTTTTTCACAAACTTGAAACCCCATGTGGAAAAGGAATTATGATCAGAGCAGCGAGACTGAATGAGCAAGCATGCTCACAGCGCTTAGCAGGAAGCGCAAAGCCTCTAGGTGACTGAGAGTGTATTGGTAATGGGGAAAAATACCAAACCCAACACCGAAGCATCAGGCCGCTATAAACTGGAAACTCAGCAGTAGCTGATCGCTATGACCATGTAATGCAATGTAACATAATGCCATTGTTTTTCAAGGGCACGGAGATCACCACTGAGGTGTCAAAACATTCACCATTCACTTCAAGTTGCCTTCGTTTATGAAATTATCAGGCATTCCCATAATGCATTTGGATTAATGGATGATGGGTGTTCAAAGGAGAGTAATTCATTCAAACTGCACTATTACGTATCTCCTCATATTGCTGTTTCTGTTTTTATCCCTTTCAAAATAAAGTTCTTGTTAACAAAGCCTCCTTAAAGCGTCCTTTTACGATCTTACAATGATTTCACAAGCCCTGCAGAAGCTGTCAGATTCCAGGTGTGAGTGTCACAGCTGTAGTTACAGGACAAACCGAGGGAGATAAATGGCTTCATGCAAGACGTGGTGACATCCTGCGGAGGTGGTGAACAAGACTCCTGAGGGGACAGGCTCACTGGTGGGCACATAGAGGCAGGATGGCCTACAAGACCTTTCAGAGTCCTTTTGCTTATGTTGCTCATTAAGTGCTAAATGATGTCTATACTTACGTTCTTTCTTTAAATGCAACACACCATGATGTATTTTCAAAGGAAGGTCCTCTCAGAAATTACTGTGATAGTGGGAGAAACCTGAGGTATCAGGACAGTGTATGCAGTAGACAGATGTCAGAGTTTTTATTATCTGGTGTTTTCTTGGGATTTGTAGTGCATTTCGGTCGTGGGGGTTAAGTATGAGGTTTCCCTAAAGGGCTAGCTCTGTTTGGAGCAGGTTTAGCCGGCCTGCTGTCGGACTGGCCACGTTCGGCATCTTTCTATACCGTTTATTCCATCTCCTTGAAGAAAAGAATGTATGAAATCCAAGCTCAGAGGTGGGGATTTTGAGGTGAGATGGTGCTCCCCAGACAGGGTTACTCCACCAAGGTCACTGTAATATTGTGGGCAGCAGTGCAATCGATTAGCTGTCTGAAGGAGCCCCATCACGGAAACAGACCTAGCGTCTGGTTTCACCTTCCCACGGTACTGCGGTGTTTAGGGCCACACCGCTTGCAAAGGGCTAAGGCACTGACCTAAGTGGTTCAGTAGGATTAGGCAGGGTATGGTGGAGTGCTTTTAAAGGGGGACTGGATAATAAAATATCACCCAAATACTGGAAAGGCACCTGCTGGAGTATGCTAAAGAAATCACATCCCACACAAATGATGTTACTAAATATGCTGTTGTCTTAATGGATGTAGGTCAATCTGGTATATGTAGTAGAGTGTTCTGTCAAGTTCAGAGTAGTTTTGAAAATGATATGTAGGCATTTTTATTGCGTACATTTGTGATCGACTGCAGCTGTGCACTACAAGACTGGAACGACAGCTAAATCAAACGTCGGAGTTTGTGCCTGCCCTTGCCGACGCCTGCATTCTCACTCTCTCGGCATGTTCCGTTTCATCCGCAGTACGATCCTGCGTGTTGAGCATTTATGTGGCTAGCTTGTTGCTGGCGCCAACTGTCTTTCTTCTTGGCACATGAAAGCACCCGGGACGGAGGAACGCCGAGCCTCCGGTGGAGGAAGACTGCCGTGAGCTCCCTCGGTCTGCTGTACATCTTCAGCACTCCATCTGTCTGCGGTCGACACATGTTGGTCTCCTGTGTGGCTCAACGCCCCCGCTGGGCTGAGAGGCTTTCTTTGGGCTGTGGAAAATCCAATATCTCTGCAGATGTGGAAACTCTAGACTATCAGCTGAGTGTGCTGCACAGTGGTTGGGGAGGGGAGGGCGGAAGGGAGTGCATCTATATGGTCCCGCTTGCAAGAGAACCTGAGGGGAAACCTGTGGAATTTACCATGTCCTCAGAATGAAGATGTTGGGTTTGAGTGCTGATTGTAGGAGCCTGGGACAGAGAGGATACACTATGTATTTACACAATGTTTTCTGTGTACAGAGACTTGGACCAAGATGTTAGCTGAATGATGCAGATTTTTCAGGGGGATTCTAGGAACAGCATAATATAGGGAACAGCCTGAGCATAAACAGTGGTCACATCAAACAGACTGTCCTGGAAAATGGCCTCTAGTCTGGTGTGAGTGCGGAATTTGATTGGATGAAGGAGATTTCTGAATCTCCATAATACAAGGAACAAACTGATAACAGATGTTGTAAAGAAACAGATATACAAAATAATCCAATTCTCAGATTTTTGGGCCTTAATCTGTTCCAATATTTCAATAAAAAAAACAAGCATGACATGATTATTTGAAGGTCACTTTATAATATGGATGAATTGAGCAGAATTAGGCGATGCCAGGGTAGTTACAGGCTTAGTGTACAGCAATGCAGGAACAAAATGCCAGGTGAGCTGGCATACTGGGCATTCTCCCAGTGGACCAGTGGGTATCGTTATACATGTCACACATGATCCCTGATGCAGAGGACCAATATTCTGTGAAGATGTGGTTTAAAAACCAGCCTGTGGTCCATGTTTGCCATTCCACCCCAAACGTCGCCTCATGGATAGTCTGACTTTCGCAAACAGACTTGATTCAGTTGTCACAACTGATGGCTTCCTCCAAATAAGTGTAAAATGCAAAAGTAATGAATAATATGCATGAGGCACGGGCTGCATTATGGGCTGAATAGGCAAGAGGAATGCCCCGCTGAGTCCAGGAGTCTGCAAGGCCTGCCCTTTAGATTTGCCGAAAATGACCTTGAAGAAAAACAACCATATCTTTGTCCAGCTGCAGCAGGAGACCTCTGACCCTGGCGGTTCCTCAACAAGGATGTATTTTCAGGACCAAACTGAGCTTTCCAAGCCTGTCTGCCATATGCTGTTGTCATGGTAACTCATGATGTCTAGGTAGTGCATATAGAGAATGAATGGCTGATCTCTAGGTAGTGCATATAAAGAATGAATGGCCTTTTGTGGTCATAGGAAAAAGAAAGTACATCCTCTTTCAGTTATATGGTTTTATGTATCAGGACATAATAAAAAATCATCTGGTCTTTACCAGGTTCTAAAAATGATTTAAATCTAACCTCACTTGTAAAACAACACACAACAGATTCCGTATCATTATTTATTTAAATGAAGCCAAAATGGAGCAGTCGTGTGAAAAATTAAAAGCTTGTAGAACCACCTTTCACAGCAATAACTTCTACAATACTTGGGTATGAAGAGGAGTTCATGGGAAACTCAAAGAGCTGTTTGTGCTGACATGCTGTTTGGTTCTCACCTGAGGTGATGCTGTGCATTACGGCCAAATATCTCCACTATGGTCTTCTTTGTTCAAAGGACATTGTTCAGAAGTCTTGTAGTTTATTCAGATGCAAACCTAAGCCGTGCTGCCATATTTTCTCCCAGCAACCCTTCCAAACAAGCCATACTTGTCTTTTTCTACTTGTACTGTCATGAACTTTAACATATAACATGCTAAGTGTGGCCTGTAGAGTCTGAGATGTAGCTCTTCTGTATATTGCAATTTCTCTGAGTATTGCATGGGCTGAGCTGAGATTCACTGGGACATTCACACCTGGGAAGACTGGTAACTGTTTTGAATGATTTCCACTTGTGAATAATCTTTATAGAATGATTGACTTTGAAATTGTTTGGAAATGGGCTTATAACCCTTCTCAGATTGATTGGCAGCAAGTATTGCTTCTCTAAGATAATTGCTGATGTTTCTATGGCTTTTCATTGTGTCAGCGCACACCTGCATGCTTCAGACCAGCAAATTTCTGTTTCACGTGACTGTATATGGAGTAAGAACTTATTTTCAGTTACATTCAAGATTTTCCTGTATTCTTTGTTAATTTTTATGTTATCATTTATTCAGATTCCAGTTTGTTAGTACATGGATGAATTTGTATAAGGCAACACATCAAATCGCAGCCTACATACAAAAGCGACATCACACTGAGCCTACATACAAAAGGGGAATTAAACCCACATCAAATCACAGCCTACGTACTGCAGACAAATCAACCAGGCATCTCAGATGTGAAATAACCGCAGGAATGATATGACCAGGCAGAGATGCAATCTTGTAGACAATACCGGCAGGCGTGGGCTGCCACGGCGACTCACACTAACACATTAGAAAAATTATCACATTCGGATGCATCTTTTCAGAGAGATAAAAAATCCTTTGATGTTTTTCGATGGGAATCTGCATTCAGAGACCACAGGACCTGTGATCGGGCAGCACTGGCATGGCACGAGATAATGCTAAAGGTGCGAGGAAGTGTGTTTTTGATGACAGCAGGGCAGAAGGGCGTGTCCAGCACCCCATCTGCCAACTAATTCAAACCTTTAATTTTACTACATGGCGGGATCAAGTGATTAACATGGACAGTTACGGCTGAAGTGCAACGTCGAAAATGTAGCTGACTGCGAGCCGGGATCATGTACGTTATTAATGACAATGCAGCAGAATCATAGAGCATGGCAGTAACAAAGAATTACAGACCACACTAGTATCACTACATTTATAATCAGGGTTTGCACAGTTCACAAATCACTTCTGCAAATCACAGTTTTATGCATAGATGCTCAGCCCAGGTTCATGATTTTATCCTCTTGTTCCATAAAAAGGCACAAAGACTGATACCTGAATGACTCAGACAGCAGAACTAGCTCAGACCCCTGCAATTTGTTAAGGTTTAACAGACTGGTAGATGCAATGCATGCTGGGTATGTGCCCCAGGTTCCAAAATCAGTTTGGAACTTAAGTTATTCCCCAGATTCAAGGTACTTATTTCAGGGGGATGGGTTTGGTGGCCTTAATGGTTGACGCTTTCCTGAGCTTAACGCTGTTCCCGGCCCACCTGCCTAACATAAGGTATACCATAAGGCTCCTACATCACACATATCCCGTGAATATTTCATCATCTGAACAAAGTGCACCTCATGGCTGCTATACTTTTCATATTAATAATTCATGTTTTTCAAAAGAGCAGAGCTGATCCATAGCTCAGTCTATATTTAAAGCCTGTCCCTCCTCCACATGGATATAAATAGAAAGAGAGGGCTCTACAGTCTGAGGAGGTCTGTCGTGACCTGTGAAGGAAAAAATAAATATATATAGCTTTCCTGCATCTCTGCTAAGCATACCAAGCGTCAGTGTGTATGTTTGCCTAGATATCCTTGTGATATGATGTTGACTGAATAGCAGAAAACTGCACAGAACTTTCCCACTCATCAAAGATCCAGATTTTGGTCTTGCTGTGTTTCTGTGTTCATTTAATTTTTTTTTTTTTTAAAAACCATCAAGCAAGGGAAGCATTTGGATCAGTGAGCTGCCATCTGATGTCAGCAATAAATGATCCATTTCTTGAATGCCCAGAAAGACATCTCCATTCTTGACATAAATCACGCTGAGAATGGTAGAGGCAGATGTTTTTAATCTGTCTCTTAGGTGTAAATATATCAAGGTGAGCATCTTTGCCTTCGGGTTGTAAAGGACTTCTTATTCTCAGCTGAGTGTCACAACTTTTTTCCACAGGACGTTTGTTTTGTGAGAGCATGCCTGCTTGTGAGATCTGTATCTAGTCCCATGTCGCAGTAAGTGAGTGTGTGTTCAGTGCGATGTGTTCAGTGTGTCTGCGCGTGTGTGTGTGTGTTCACAGCCCTGGTCTCAGTCTGAATATGGCTCAAGCCATGTCACTGGCATTTGCAGCAAAACCCAGGAGATACAACCTTTTTAATTTTTCTTAAACACTCAGTGAATGCTCAAAAGCACTGGAGATGCTTTTCTTTGATGACAACCCCAGCGGGATACATTATTAAAATATATCTTGAATGTTTATTTTGACTTATACCTCATGTTGCAGAGGACAGTGTTGGACTGAAAAGAAAATGTAAACAAGAACAAGAGAACCACAATTTAAAAAGAATCGCTTGGAAAATGTTACGATTTGGCATTTGCGAGGAAAATTTAGATTGATCTAACCTTTAAAGATGAACAGCTCATGCTTGGCAACAGAAACGAGAAATAAGATGCTGGGTTTGCAGATAATGCTGTAAGAAGTCTGGTCCTTCCCTGACTGTAGCTTGCCAAGACGGCAAAAAACCCAGCAGCTTACTCCGACTGATTAGTAAGCCTTGTTGTTGTCTTATCACATGATGGCAGCGTTGAAGAAACAGCCTCGTGTGTGCTTCAGAGGAAATCGTGGCAGTGGTTACTCTCAGTATGGCACCATTCTAGGTGGTACTGACAGCTGGATGGCCGCTGGGCAGCTAAACCCCCAGATGTTGGCTGATGGCTCACAGTTGGCAGCATGTATTTTGGAACCAACACCATATTTTTGAGGCTAAGTAGGCTTGAAAGGCACTCTGTTCTCTGTGACTGGAAATCACGTCCAGTCCGGCATGGGCTGTACCTTCTCTTACCGCTCCTCTCTAATCCTGCAATGCTTCTTTGTGCCTAAAGGTAGTTCATCAGTGATTACTACAATACATTGTAATGCCAGGCAAGGGCAATGGCCAACCACTGGACAGGAACAGGATTTAAGCTCCGGACACACAGGCATGGTCACATCTTTCACATCTGTCAAGGCTGGATCTATATAAGGAACATTCAAAAACCAGCAGTTACTTGACCGTACTGTTCATACATGTTAAAGGGCCCCACATATATAATTAAAACATAAGAGTAAAGTCAGAAGTATGAGTCTGTGGAATGCTGCTGGCTTTAATCTTGAAGGAACATCTTGAGACAGGAGCTGAGCAATCTGTTGAAATCTGTGTACGGACCAAGAATGTCATCAAAGGGAGAGGCAGTCTCAGGTAGTAACTGCAGACTAATTCCATATACTATAAATATAGAGCTTTATAGTGATTTGGTATCATCAGATTCAATAACCAATAAAAAGTTATGAAAGCACTGGAATAGCGCATTTTGATGCTGGCATGCGCATGAGCTCACACATAGCTCTTTAGGAAGAAGACAGCTGTATTTCTACATCATAGAGCTGGGAGTTGCTATGGTGATGTGAGTTCTTTTATTGCCAAGATAAAGGCATTCATGAAGACAAAACTGCACGAAAGCAGCGGGAAGATAGGAAGGAGATGGAGAGATGACATCAGCAGCGCCGGTGGGAGGCAGGCATGCTGCAGAGAGCCTGCTTAAGGAGGACCTGCTCCCCCCTTCGAGAGCCATCAGTTTGGCAGGAAAGGAAGCTCTCATGCTTCTTCCCATTACCTCCTTCTCTCCCTACCGGTTTCATTCTCAGCTGCACGATGAGTAATAGCTGCCTTTGCTTTGATGTGTCCTCGCAAGTGAGTATTTTGTATTGGAGTGAAGGTGGCAGAGCAACCAGCACTGTGAGCTTTCCTTAGGAGCCAATGGTTTTCCACTGGAGCCACGGCAGTGTGGACTTTCCACTGGAGCCACGGCACTGTGGGCTTTCCACTGGGGCCATGGCACTGTGGGCTTTCCACTGGAGCCATGGCACTGTGGGCTTTCCACTGGAGCCATGGCACTGTGTGTTTTCCATTGGAGCCATGGTACTGTGTGCTTTCCACTGGAGCCATGGTACTGTGGGCTTTCCACTGGAGCCATGGTACTGTGGGCTTTCCACTGGAACCATGGCACTGTGGGCTTTCCACTGGAACCATGACACTGTGGGCTTTCCACTGGAACCATGGTACTGTGGGCTTTCCACTGGAGCCATGGTACTGTGGGCTTTCCACTGGAACCATGGCACTGTGGGCTTTCC
>JAODKN010000127.1:13159900-13170359 GCA_026774425.1 Petrocephalus zakoni | reverse complement strand
GGAATTCACCAATTAGATATAGGGGATTAGGAGGCCAAATTTGATAGGGCCACATTGGGCAATTTTAGCCAGGACATCAGGGTACCACCCCTACTCTTTTGAAAGATGCCCAGGGATATTTTATGACCTCAGAGAGTCAGGACCTCAGTTTTCGGTCTTTATCTGAAGAATGGCACAATTTTTACAGCACAGTGTTCCTGTCACTGTACCGGGGCTTTGGGATCCACACTGACCATAGGATGGGCTAATCTGCTGGTCACACCAACAGGTTAGCATGCCTATTGACAAGCAGAGGAACTATGCGCCCATTTCCATGGCATCCGCTGCTACTCAGCCAGGGTAGGTGAATGAGAGTGCAGTGGATCAGGCGTACAGATGCCTGGTGTTGTCTCCTGCTCTGGTACAGAGAGCTCTTTGTGGACATTAATTATTGATCTGGATAACAGTGGTGTTATGGTGTCCCCTTAAAAAGAACTAGCTTATGAAAGAGATCGTAATCCTTGTAAATACCTTTGACGATGCTTCACTATGATAACAATGTGCATGGTCATGGTTGCTTCCCTTGTAATACTTTGTTGTTGCCATGGGGAGGCATGCAAGCATGTCTTACGGGACATCTACATCATCTTATCAGAACTGGTTTATGATGTGGAGATCATTTTTTTGTAGTCAACCTTTGCTTTTTTCACTCCATTTGATCCACTCAAATGTTTCTTTTTTTGTCAATACAGGCTTTTTTTAAACACATTTTTAAGCCTCACCCTCCAGAATCACTGAATAGGGGAGATTGGGAACAGTTGTTGAAGGTTTTCATTTTCATAAAATGTAGAAAAATGACACACCCAAAAAAATTAAAGTTCTACTAGTTTGCTAAACATGAGTGGTGTTTGGGGGAATCAAATTTATGCAGGATATGGAGATTACGGTGTCCCTTTGAACAACTGACTCTTCAACAATTCTCCCCTACATCAAATTCTGCCTTGTGAAGTTAAACTATAAATTACAGAAGCTATTACAATCTCACAATCTCACATGCCAGTAAACTATTACCTTTTTGATGTCTCGTGTCTGCGTTCTCGGTTACTGCGTGAAATAAAGCCCCCGACCGGGAGATTTCCGCATTCCCGTGTTCGCCTGTTCCCTTGTCCACTCCTGATGTGACATTTGGTGCTAAGAAAGGAGTTGTTTTATTTTTAGCCAATCCCCTACTCTGTATTCATTTTAGGGAATTACCAGTGAATGGTTGCCCATTGCAGCCAGTAAAAATCTTGCCAGCAGTGTTTCAATGCTACAGCATAATAGACGTAATTGGCTTTTGTATATAGAGGAAAAATACCTCTTTTACTGGAACGAGACCTGGAGATGGTGTTTGCTGGTGAGCCTGGAGGCCATGCCACCCACATAACCCAGAATGGCTGCCAAGAACTGTCTTTTGGGTGCACCGCACACAATGGTGCAGTGCCCCTGGGGAGGCAAGCATGAGAGGGGAGGACCCAGATAGGAGATCCCGAAGAAGCTGAAGGTTATCTCCCATGCTGCACAAATTTAGCTACACTGAATTTCAGCAGCCAGACCACAGTCTTCTCTATTTGCATAATGGAAAATGTAGTGTGAGAAAAAAAACAGAACCTCAAAGTCCATTATTGTCATTTGGTCCCAATTACACAGTTGTGAGCAGGGTTCCGCTAATCTGCTAACTGCTAATTGGCGAAGTTAACTTTTTTGTTAGCGGATCATCATTTTCGCTAACTTTGAAAACCGTTAGCGGGCCAATTAGCTTCTGCTAAGTTCAGTTCTGCTAACTTTCACTGTTTTTTTCACTGGTAAAGTGAATAAAGTTTAACAGTCAAAAACATTTATGAACCTTAAAATCATACGTATTTGTTCCTGTCTGTTGTGAGCATGTCGGCAATCTGACACGTTATTGACTGACTACGTGTAAACACAAGACACAATTAATTAGTCTTAGTCTGGGCTAAATGTAAATGAACGAAGATAAAGTCAATTTAAACTGGGGTACCCTGAACTAAGTGGAGAGCAGGGGCCTGTACCACAAAGTTGGATTTCTTACTTAGTCGGATAACTTGTCAGATATAACTGTCATTAGAAGATGCTGTAATGCTTTATTAAATCTTATAACTGCCATTAGAATGCATTATTGATGACAACTTTATTATTAGTATAGCGCATTTTCACAATATTACATTGTCTCAAAGCCCTTTACATTATCTCTGCCCAAAGCCCCCAGTGAGCAAGCCAGAGGCGACAGTGTCAGGGATAAACTCCTTAGAAGGATGAACCCCCTAGATGTACTGTGTCAACCCAGTGGTAGTGTTAGGTGGCAGTACATGAATGAGGGGGGGAATGTGTACAGTACCTCCATTGTTTCATTTGGTTTCATTCTTCCCCCAATAAAACAGAACTTTGCATTTAAATTATTAAGTTGTGCCCTCCTCCTCACTCCTACACAGATGTTTAAAATACTTTTTGAGTTATCATGCTGATGAGATGTTTCAAATATGCCCTTTTCTTTGCTATCACTATGCAGTGCTGCTACAGTTTGGTGCAGTCTCTAGTGAAATTGTATCAGTTCCATATCTTAACCCACAGAATGTGTCTGCAAAGACTGGAAAAGATCTGCCAAACACTATGGTAATCAAGGTAACGAGAAAGTGTCTTCGTTAGTGGCACTGGCTAGTCCCAAAACCATATGCATTCCCCATCATATGTGCACTTACTCAGGACGGGCAGATTATCTCCTAATAACCCACCAATAGCTCCACCTACTCCAGTAAATATCTAGAACAAGCCTTGGTTTATTTCGCTGAAATTTGTCATGAGCACATATAACTTTCTAATGTGGTACTAATAACTAAATTCCATTCACTGGGCATGATCTCGCAAAAATATTGCTAAAAATCTCTTACCAGTAACAGCTCTTTCTGTCTTTCAGCTCTTTTTCACAAATTAAGTTAAAACGATTGTTTACAAAACGCAAGACAGTTTTAATGTTGCATCAGGCTGTCAGTTACAAATTTTAATGACTTCCTGGTTATATTTTCTGTTCCATTTACTGCCTGTCAGATTTACCACATCTGCTGCAAAACTTAATTATTTGCCTCATCTGTGCAGGGACAGTTAGTCTCGCTGAGACTGAGGGAACACCTGCTATGGGTTGATGCTGAACCAGTGCATAGTATTTAATAGGAATAACCATCAAGTTTTCAAAATCAGGGTCTGTCCTCTCCAAGTAGTGGGACAATAAGAGGCTTCTCCACATAAACAGGAAACCATTCTTGTAACCAGACTACCAGCTTATTCTTAGCCGTGATTCTGTGAAGATAAAAATAGTCTGACTGAATAAGCAAGAAATCCATCCATTATTAATAACCATTTTTGCATTGGCACTGGGATCATTGAGAAATCCATAAAATGAACAGAATGGCAGTGCAAGGTTTTCACACAGTGAAACACGAATGGCACTGTAAACTGGGCTAAATCACGCCCATCACCCTGGAAATATGAGATGACAATGTTACCTGCCAAGTCACTCCAGTTCCCTGGCATGGAGATGGGAATCAAAATTCAGTCTCCTCAATCTAAAGCTACATTTGATTAAGATTATTCTGAAGATGCACCACTGTGGCTTGGGTTTGGGTCTTTGAAACCCTTCCCCTTTCCTTCTAGACTCTGCTCTCCCCATGTTGTGTGAGTTTTCCTCTATGTATTCTAGCAAGCTCCTGCAGTCCAAAGACCTGGTGAATTGTACCTTGGTAAACTAGCCATAGTGTGTGACTGACTGTGCCCAGTGATGGACTGGTATTTTGTCCATAGATTACCCTGGACAGGACTGGAAAATGGAACGTGCTGACATCTCCACCTTCCCATTTCATAGGCGATGAGATTTCCTGGACTGATCCGTATATAACTGTTAACCAATGAATACCCAACACAAAATTCAATCCCATTTTCAAAATTAATATTTTTCTGGTATGAAACCATAATTAAAAGCACTGGACACTGGTATTAAAAGTTGTGTTATTGTTATAGGAGCCTTCATATATTAAGAGGATGTGGAAGGCAAAAAATTACTAAGTACTAAGAGATTCAAAAGCATACAACATGCAGTCCAAGCTGGAAGCTTACACTGAATTACTAAAAATACAGGATATGAAAGGTTAGAAGGGTTTCTCTGGTCATAGAGGAGAAGGAGACCTGGAATAGTGAGTGAGAGAGAGAGGGAGAGAGGGAGGGAGCAGCACACTGCCCTCAGCTATATGAGTAAGACTATTACACAGCATGAAATATGCTGCGAACAAGCAAGATCATTAGGGGGGGGGGGGGAGGGGTGTGGATTTACAGCTCATGGAGTCTCTCCTGCTTGGCTAAGCTACGGCAGCACACACTACTTCAGACACACACATACGGATAGTCGCAGCAGTAAACCGGTCTCTAGACAAAAACTGTTTCCGAAATGCAACTCAAGATGTCTAAAAGAGGCACACATATTAACTGAGCTAGAAACTAAACAGACATTGTAGATGCAGGCTATTCTGGGGCATCAGACTGCGTTTTATGATTTTAAGAGTCAGTCAGTCACTACAAATACATCTCCAGAAAACTGCCACATCTCCTCAAGCTAAAGAAAAACTATTTTAGTGCTGGTATGCAGGAGCTGTGCGATATGCAAGGGCGCACTCACACGAGCCGATCCATACTGTTCCTCAGCGCGCTTCACCTCCAAAGTTCAGTTCATGTGATTAGTGTGATCACACTGTACCATGGCCAGGCCCACTCGAGGGAACTGAGGCAAGGCACAGAACGCATCAAGTGTGATTCATTTACATTAAACCACAGCCAGGGGTACCAATAGAGATTTGGGGCCCATGAAAGCATATCATATTGGGCCCCCCAACCTAGACCCATCCAAATATGTTTCATATTTTTGGGGACCCCTGTCAATCAGGGGCCCTTGAGATCATCCTAAATTTTCTCTCTTTTTCAGTGTCCCTGACAACAGCGACTGACTTGCTTCAAATAGCTTCTGTAAGGGTGGCAAGCAGCCCCACTAAGATGGTTGTTAAAAGGAGATAATGAGGATTTTATTAGATGGAAGAGCCCTAAACACATCACTAAAGCCTTCTATAACAATCGCTAAGAGCCTATTTAATACCAATCAAGCGTCATAAATGTTTATTGGCTAGTGGCATTTAACCATTAACTAATTATTTGTCAATTAGCCATTTACGCCTAACAAGTAATAGGTTTGTTCTGGAACACTACTCCAACACTCACCCCACCCTCTGCCTATATATATGTACTCTTTCAGAAGCCTCATTCCTGACTAGCAAAGGCAATATCAGGTAACTACAGCGATTACCTTTGGAACTCACAAGGCGTAATGTTCTGACACCACAACAGCAGCTAGATTGCATCCATGTTCTGTTCTTCAGTTCTGAATGTACAAAGCACTGTGTACTGCAGATGTGGGCTGACTGCTGGTCAGCACTGTGCCCTCTGAACCCTGCAGTTGGCCTTTGAACTCTGCCCTTTTCCTGTGCCTGTGCAGTTTGCATGTCTTCCCGGTGTAGTGCATGTTTCCTCTCAACACTCTGGTTTCCGCCCACAGAGACCACAGAGAATTAAGCAAATTGGCGCCTCTAAGCTGCCCGTAGTGTGTGAGTGGGCGTGTCCTCTAGTATATGCCCGCCTGCTGCCCTGTGCTAGCTGGGACAGGCTCCAGCACCCCACGCCCCTTTTCTGAGTGGAAAATGCTAATGGGTGAATGTATAGGGCCCTTCAAAATCACCCTTTTCTACAATCATATACAGGTCACCTAATAAAATTTTTCTTCCAATTTCTTTGTGTTCATTTTTGCTAAATCTTCCCCCATATTGTGTGATGCTGTTAGTTGCCCTGAATCCTCAGGTGACTTGGTGTTCATGGCATCTACATGCCATTCATCTTTTCCAACATATCAAAGGGGGTCCGGTTGTACCCAATTTGTTGCTGAATACCTAAAACACAACACTAGGTAACACTACTTCAGCATCGATGTTGACTGACCCGACTGGATGGAGAAATCCCTTTCAGTTTGTTTAAATTTCTGCTGTTTGAGACCTTTACTGTGGAACCTCTACTACGAGTACACTGGGGATTTTATGCATGCACGGCCATCACAATATTTCAGATAACCCAGTTGCGCCCATGAAATGACTCATTTCCCTTGAGAGTAAGTGGAAGGTTATAAAGTGAGCTTGTTAGAGATATTTCTGTCCGGTCCCCAGATACTCTTTTAGACTTGCCTTATTTAAAACCCATTAAGATAAAACACACAGCAATTTCGTTCTGTGCGCTCTCCAAAAAGCCTTGTGTTTGTTATACGTACATTTGTGTAAACAAGACATCCATAATTAATCAAGGACAGCTGTACATGAAATGATATGAATGTGGTTATGATGGGTGGCGTGTGGCTCTGCAGGTTAGAGACAGCACAGTGATTTCAGCCCTGGGCCCTTGAGACGTGTCCTTAACCATTATATCACCCTTAAAGTGGATGAGGGGGATACTGCCCCCTGCTTCTAACCCCCGACCCTGCCTTGTGTAAGTTTACTGGGGGTTATACCTGGATGGGTGTTGCCATCATCACCACTGATACTCCTCACCATATTTCCCCTGCTCTGTGCCAACTCAAACCTTATTATTGTACAATTGGAAATAGGAGGGAACAAGAGGACAATGCCTGCCAGCGAACATGATGCGAGGAGTAACATGATCCCATGCAGCCCTTGTGAAAACAATTCACAAAATCAAACATCTGTCAGTGTCACGCATTGTGCATGTGGAGTTTCATGGAAGCCAGTGGTCACTCGAGGCAGGAAACGGAAGCAAAATCACATAAAGCTTTCCTTAGTTGCAGTGGAATAAATATGGCCACAGTTTCAAGTATTACAGTTTATTCCCTTCCAGATCAGGATGCTTCCTTTCACTAAAAAAAGTTGGGGCACTTGGGAATGTGGGTGTTCACAAACACTCCCACGTGGGACAGAAACAAGGGGAGCGCTCCACCTATGAGAGAAGCAGCTCATATGTCCAGGCCTGCTGCTTTAAAAACGCAAACATCGAAGATAAATAGAGTAATATAAATGCAAATATTTTAACAGGAATTGTAAGGACTCTAGACTGTCTTTGTTTGCATAAATTAATTTACATAATATTGCTGCAGTGATTTATTATTGCTTCTGCGCACGGTAGTTATTCTCTTAACAGTAACATGCTGGACACATTTTTAGAAGTCTGAAACACAGGACGGAACGTGAAAAATATCGGTTGTGACATCTTGCTGACATTTAGCTGATGGTTCGGGGTATGGTCTGGGTGCTGGAGCAGTTAGAGATGAGCAGGCTGGAGATGAACACAGACGTGGATCAGGCAGAGATTAGGCCACCAAAAGTGACAACTGCCCCTTGACCTGAAGAGCTGTTTCTAGAATAGAAAGAACTTTGAGGGAACGAAAAGGTTATGCACCATGTTCAGTCTCCAACACCTCAGAGGTTCATTAATGCCATTTAGTTTTGTTTCGAGTCAGACATTATCTCTGCACCCTTCGTTATTTCCTAATGCATATTGACGTTGCCAAGTAACCACGTCTTTCACTCCCATCTGTTGCCATACCTCTTCAAATAAAGCTGACCTCAGTCAAACAGAGAGGACAAACACATTTTCCACATGCTCTCTCACTGTGCTGTGCTAATTCCCACGGAAGAGTAATTAGCAAATGCAACTCATGCTAAAAAGACCATTACTACAGATTGCGGATTTACTATTGCTACTGATAAGGCGTAAACTACAAGCTGAGTTTCACTATCAAAACACCTGCAGTAGTATAATAGTATTTCCCTTAAGATTTAACTTTCAATTTAATACATTTTTTATTTATTGCTTCAATGGAAAAAAGAACATGATTTATTGCAGGACAGATATAAACAAACAAAAACATATCGCACCATTGTAAAGTATGCATGTGTCGGAAATGTACGAATTTTTTGGAATGGTTTTTATGTATAGTACATGGAAAATCTGACTCGTTTTTGAGGTAGTAATTTACTGCAGACAGATGAACTCTAACAGTTCAAAAAAGGGTGTCTCTATTGATCTAAAATATATGCCTAAATATAGTTTTCTTAATGCTACTGTTGATGAAATGACATAATTGAAGCTGCAGTCCACATCAGTAAGACAGTGGTTTGGCAGAGTGGCTAGATTTCATTGTTATGTTTGTCAGGGGGCTGGGTCGACTAGCAGGTTATCCCTACCTGGGGGTGCTGGGGGGCATGGATACCCTAGCAGATTCAAGGGGCCCAGTACTTTACAGGGGTCCATGGATACATACAATTATAAAATTATTTAATGTAATAGTTGAGTTGCTCCCCTGTTCCTACCAAAGACATTCAGACCAACCAGCAAAGGCATTCAGACCAACCAGGAAAGACATTCAGACCAACCAGCCAAGACATTCAGATCAACCAACAAAGACATTCAAACAAACCAGCAAAAACATTCAGACCAACCCGCAAAGACATTCAAACGAACCAGCTGAGCCCGGCTGAAGTCTGTGGCCCTGCCCCGTGACACACAGATCAAATCAACACACACCCTAGAATTCAGGTTCAAATGCAGCTGTTACATTTAATGTCCAGGGCCAGAAGATGAAAAAATTGTCCCAGTTCTGCAGCTGGATTTCTGCTAAAAATAGCCACTTGCAAACTGAAGTACAGCACTGGCATATTGGGAATCCTGGCCAGATTGAGTTTTGGTTAGGAGGCCGTACTGAATAATGGGCTTGAAGTAAAAGTATCTCAAATCAGTAATGAGGCCACATGTACCTGAGGGGACAGTGTCAGTGTCAGTGTACAATCTCTTCTCAGTTTGCTCTGTCCCATACAGCAGTCTGTTTCTGAATTTGTGACATATGAAGAAACACTGCATGCTGGGAATTTGCAGAATGACATGTATATATATATTGTCTTAGATGTGCACTTTTGGTCCATAGAGTGAGAACTATTCAGGGCATTAGCAGCCCTTCCTCACAGTGTTCAGACTGCTGTCTCCATCCTAAGCACCATTACCTATTCCCACAGTTATCACAGCTCCCACACTGCAGACCATATGGCTCATCCTTGGACATTTCCTCGCCTCCACTTCTGCAGACAAGGTGGGCGACCCCCACCTTGAAAGTTGAATGTTTGCAGAGGATTGGCCAGTTTTGTAATACCAGCTTTATTCTGGCAATATAAAGCTTGACAGACAAGACAAAACCCATCACCACCACTTCCCAGGCATCTCCATAACCACCCAGTTCTAAAGCGAAAATAATTCCTCTGTTCACAACTGCCTGCTACTTGAGTACTGTCCGTTTGAAATGTTTTCAGCTCTGAGCATACCTTCTTTTATTGTATTTGGCTGTATTTAAGCTATGCTATTTGCCTTATAGTAAAAGGCAATTAAATAATACAAATGAAATATTATAACGATAAAGAAAAGTGTTCAACATGTCAACATTTTTTCACATTTTAACCTCTTCGAAACAGCCCTTTTCTTCGATGGCAGCAATGCAGACTCTTAGCATTCTTTCAGCTAGCTTCCAGATAAATCCACCTGGAATGCTTCTCCAACAGTCCTGAATGAGTTTCCACAAGGTCTGGGCACAAGCTGACTACCTTGCTCTAACTCTTCAGTCCAACTCATCCCAAAGCAGCTCCATCACAGCACTCCCATCTCTTTCATTGTTGGCAAGGTTATCTTACTGAAAAAAAAATGTTTTTCAGTTTGTGTGTCCAGACTATTTACAGGTTCTTGTAGGATCACACACCCATGCAGGCCCAACATTCCAAGTTTAAGTATGGCATATCTATTCCTAGGGGATCACTATGGCATATGTATCTCTGTGGGATCACTATGGCATATATATCTCTGTGGGATCACTATAGCGAACATATCCCTGTGGGATCACTATGGCATATCTACTCTTATGGGATCACTATGGCATATGTATCTCTGTGGGATCACTAAGGTGTACGTATCCCTGTGGGATCACTATGGCATATCTATTCCTATGGGATCACTATGGCAAATCTATTCCTATGGGATCACTATGGCACATCTATTCCTATGGGATCACTATGGCACATCTATTCCTATGGGATCACTATGGCATACATATTCCTATGGGATCACTATGGCATATCTATTCCTATGGGATCACTATGGCATATGTATCTCTGTGGGATCACTATGGTGTACGTATCCCTGTGGGATCACTATGGCGTACGTATCCCTGTGGAATCACTGTGGCATATCTATCCCTGTGGCATCACCGTGGCATATCTATCCCTGTGGCATCACCGTGGCATATCTATCCCTGTGGCATCACCATGGCATATCTATCCCTGTGGCATCA
>JAODKN010000127.1:13143539-13159450 GCA_026774425.1 Petrocephalus zakoni | reverse complement strand
ATCTATCCCTGTGGCATCACCGTGGAATATCTATCCCTGTGGCATCACCGTGGCATATCTATCCCTGTGGCATCACCGTGGAATATCTATCCCTGTGGCATCACCGTGGCATATCTATCCCTGTGGCATCACCGTGGAATATCTATCCCTGTGGCATCACCGTGGCATATCTATCCCTGTGGCATCACCATGGCATATCTATCCCTGTGGCATCACCATGGCATATCTATCCGTGCAGCACGACTATGGCATATCTATCCCTGCAGAAACACCTTGTTATTGAGCTGCTGAAGACCTTGTGGTGCTGTCAGAAGCAGAGACACAGTGCACACCGACAGCGGCAAATCAACACTGTGCACATACATAGCATGTGTTGCTCCTGGGCCTTGACGGATCATCACTTAATTTTATAAACCTTCATCAATCCATGTTCCCACCTCTGTCAATATCCTCAACTAGAAAAGCAGGGGGGATGCATTCCTACATAGAAATGTGAAATATAACAACACAAACATAAGTGAACCAGTAATTCTGGTGAATCTATTGCAAAATGTATTTGATATACTAAAAAATAATCCTGGACATTACAAAAAACTACAATCTAGAATGTTAATTGCCAAAACAAACCCGGGAATGAATGAAAAAAACAGCCTTTCAACAACTGATGTCTCCCTCTGTTTCAGTATATACGTCATAACTTTCCAGTCAGGATGGAGACAATGTCTTTAAGGTTGCCAAGACAACTTGCAGTCATTCGTCACAGGCTTCCGTAAATAGCAAGCTACATACGTGCAAAATTCTACACATACGTAGTGACGTGCCCAAATAAATTTACATTATGCCATCACGTGTCAATTTCAGGTCTCCATAAAAATATTGATACTGGTAATGATGTTTATACTAATTATTTGGCATCATTTATATTTATTATAAAGGACTTCGGCATTAAGCAAAATCCAATAATCATCTGCGTAACTTTGCGTATACAAAAATAAATGCTATACCTATACGTCATCAACACACAGACATACGGCATATACATGACTAAACTATGTTTATAGCTGTTCTATCCATATTGCCATTTTGAATGTATGCAACTGGTCACTACTGGCTGTAAAATGCCCCTGCTATGTCATACACTGGCATTGCAAAGTTCTCCCTTCTCCATACAAGCCACCAAATGGATAAACAGTGTGGTATATAAACAGAGTGCAATGTAATGAAATATAAATTACATTCAGCAGTAATGCAAGAAAAAAAAGAAACGTGTCCATTATACAGCCACGTGCTCACTTGCGGTGAATCTTCTTCCCGCACAAGAATAATAACGCTTTAGTGGACCTTCGGACGGTTTAACCTTTTAAATGATTAAGTGATTATTCTTTTTGTTTGCGCACTAGTTCCCTGGTGAATTTAACCTACTGATGTGGGTCATGCAGCCAGGGAGTTACAGAGAGATGTACCTGGCAGTAAAAACTTTGTAATTGTCACTGGAAGAGATTTTCGCTAATAAATGCCATTTGGGAACATTTGTTGTGGTGTCAGCTGCACAATATAAGTTGGTTGGATGACGACTGCTATATACAAAGGCGACCAGGGGCGCAGGAACCGTAGGGACCGTGTACACCTCGATATTCAGTTTGCATTTTCATAGTCAGGGTTTCCGAAGTCGGAAGTCGCCTTATCTCAGCAACTACACTATTCGTTTAAAGCAAGATGGCATGCTGCCAGAATCAGGAACATCTCTGGTGCCCCCCTACCTTTGCTGCTAGCGATGAACTTGGCTTTTCGAGAAGATCCCAGAGCTTCTTTCGTTTGTCTGCACAACACGTGTTGTCAAACTCTTCTCCCTCCCTCTCCCTCAACGTCTCCGCCTCTCGCTTCAGCTCCTCGTTCATCTGCTCCTTCTTCTGATGGTACCGAGCCTGACAGCACGACTCCAGGTAGATCTCGTCGATGCCCCAGTAGTCCAGCTCTTGGCTAAAGGACAAGGCGCACATCTCTTCCATCATATGCAACTTACCCGTGCGATAAAAATTCAGGATGGAAGTAAATGCACCGGGGTGCCTGTCAAAAAAATACTCGTTGTCCTCCAAGCAGTAATCATCGCATATTTCGATTAATGAGTCGTGGGTGTTGCAGTCTCGGAGCTTTCCTAGTCTTGTGCGGGGTAACCTGTCCAGCGTTCTCCACAGGACTTCGTGCAGAAGTCCCCCTACATTAAGTCTCACTCTCCGAGTGCCCGCCTTGCTTCGTATAATTTCCACCGGCTCTGGGGGCAGAGAAGAAATCGATCTTGACCCGGATTTATTCATCCTCCCTGGAAAAAAAGTATTTTCCACTTGCGAATCAACAAGGCTGGAAAAGTTCATGCAGTCCTGAAGACTGGACCCGGGAGGGAGTTACCGTCCCCATTTGATTTCTCTCTCCTCCATTCTTGCGCCTGGGAGGTTAGACAAAAGACAAAGGAAACCCAGATACTTGTTAGTCAGAGAGAGGAATAGGTAATCCAGTCGAGTCTCAGGGGCACAGACGGTCTGCTGTGCGCGGCTGTTGGGGAAGGATGGCTCTCTGGCTTGGAGCGCTGTCCGAGGACGCAGTGCTGAAATCGCCGCTGTCACTCTCACAAACCATAACATCTGTACACAGCTGTTAATTCTCAGTTCTGAAATCAGGGTCGACCATTAGTCAGATATAAGTCGCTCAGCATACACTTTAAAGGAAGTTACAGTGGATCAAATGTGCTCTTGGCGATGGTAATAAGTCTGAAACTGAAGATATTGCGTTAAAAACGAGATAAATGATTCGGCATTGTACCGTAGCGTTTAAAGCCAAGGATACTAAACTGAAAATGACAATAAAGGTGCTACAGTTGAAGCGGTCCACTGTGAATAGGATTTATGTATTCAAGCAACCAATGCGTACAGAAAATCTATCAGTCAAAAGTGGCTTTCAAGTTTAACGCACAACCTTATCCAGATAGTTATTTAAACAATAAGTGGCAAATAATCTGTATAATTAAAATACTCTCAAACGTTTTATTAACCCCAATATTAACAACGAGTTTCTAAGCAAAACAAATCTTCAGATCTCGCCTTAATCTACAATATCTTAATATAGAATAATAACACGCATAAAGCCAATGGTCAGTGCACAAAGTAGCAAGTGTACATTTAATTAACATATAAACGATCCGACGTCCGCATTAAAAAGAATAACCTGTATGCGTTATTTGCATTGCTTAAATTACATAGTCATGAAGCTGCCTTGGTTAAAATGCTCTAATTTGTTGCTTTCGAGAGAATGTGACGGCGATGATAAATGTTTTGACGCGAAGCAAGTCCGCAAACCTCCCAGGATTGTACAGTTTGTTCTGTTATTTCGGCAAAGAGAAGTCAAGCAAATTACCTCGTTCTGTATGGACTATTCCCGACCGAAAATAATCTTCAGAAATGATATAATTACGTACCTCTATTGCGACCTGGAAGAGAGCATAAAAGCACTCGGATGGAGATAAATGTGGGAAACCGTCAGCGCTCTATCGCGCGTATTCCATGTGCCGTCTCGTGCATGTCGGAAGAGGGGCTTTAAAAGGGCTGCATCTCGCTGAGCCACATCTCCTCTGTGCAACAATGGAGATCAACAAGTATGTCTAGAATCCATATGATTTTCTATACCGGATCGTGGAGTCGCTGCATGGAGGGTGACAGACCGGAGGGGTTCTGCTGGGGGAGGGGGGAGGATGGGAGGGGAGGGGAGACTCGCGGAGAGCCCGCCGACGGGCTCCAGCACCACCACCGGCCTATTTAACTCTTGCGGTTGGTATGTGCGGGGCGGCGCGCGGTCCTACACCCTCTCGGTTTGACTAAGCAAATCATAGCTTATCCTTTCGCTTAAAAATCAGCACAGCCCTTTTGCATACTTAAAAAAAGCCAGATGTTTGATATTTGTCCCAGACTAAATCAATGAACGACGACTGTAAAACGAATCAGAATATAATATGTACGCTACAAAAAGAGCCCATCAAAAAAGTATATTTGTAATCTAATTAAGTGAATAAACAGATTAATTATCGAGTAGTCTGACTGGTGAATTGTCGGTATACAGACTGAAGAAAATGTGAAATTGTATAAGTACATTTACAAAAAAGAATAATGCAATAACTACATCTGGCTAGCAGAATTTTACCTCATGACAATGAAGCACAGTGTACTGAAAACAGCAAAACAATTGCACTGACAACGGCACCATGTCAACAAACTAATGCGCGCCTCCCGCGTCACTTATTACGGACGCATACTTGGGTGCAGTAATGACATACGTATGGCGTTTCAGCAATACACATATTCGTCGTACTAGCATACCATTCCTTTGGCAATGCGACACTTTGGTAATGTAGGCCTATTACGTTCGGACTACACAGGCTGAGTGTTAATGGATGATTTATCGCAACAAGAATAAGTGTTGTGAAATGTGAAAAAGCTGTGATATAGTATGCATGTGGTACATCGGCCTAAAACATGGAAGCGTTTCACATTTTTAGAGCATCTGGCCGATTGCAGCTCGCAGTTCTTTGAAGCTTATCTGTTCTTTCGGGACTATGCGATTGGGATCACTTCCAGGGGGGCTCCGTTTACTTTGGCTACAAGAAGGAGAGGAAGTAGCAGCCTAATTTAGATAGCAGTTTGTTAATACGAAGGGAATTCAGGTGGCAGGGGGGGGATGGGAAATGCTAGAAATATGTCTAAATATTGAATTATCAGTTTATTAATAAATGTTTACATTTTACAGGCGCCTTCGTATTCATTTCTCTCCAGGAGTATGTAAAATTGCTCCGACCATCTGAGTAAGAGCGCAGTCTTCCTAGTGGGGGCATAGATTACGTTCGCTGCTACTACCAATGAACAGAGATATTCGACAGAACGAGTAATTAATTAAAATACTTTGTTCTCTAACCGCGTTTATCTTTCCAGCCTTTTTAATTTGTTGTCTGCGTAGAAAAGACGAACTGCAGTCTTTACCTCCTTTACTACTGAATGTGGCGTTTAGGACACCAAGCAAAGACTCCAAGCGAAGATAATAAATTATATGATAAAATAATGTGAATGTTTATTATAGTATACAATTGACTGGCGAAGGTGAAATCTCACTTACCGCAAGCACGCACACAACAACCTTTCCTCAGACTCAAAGTAAAAGCATCGATTTCTGCCACATCAGGACAAAAAGGGCGCACGAGCTCTGATCGCAGACAAGTTGGTTTCTTCAAGGAGACACATCTTTAATTTTAAATCTTACAAGTAAATGGTCGCCGGCAAAACATCTTTACGTTTTTGCGTAACTGGGCATCAATCTTAACTTTCCAGTCATGTTCCCGCAGTGCTGAACAGGACGGGAGATTGTTTAACAGTCGCCGAAAACACTGGGTCAGCATAATTAATGAGCAGTCAGTAAATGTTTAAACTACCGGCAGCGGCCTCGTTATTTAAGAAAGTCCCTGCCTCAAACACAAATGCAAAACTGTAATTTAGCACGAAAGCATGGAGAATCTAGTGGTATCACTGCATTGCTAAAGTAGTGTAATTAATGCTATTCCAAGAGAAAAAGCAAATTAACACTACTACTGCTACTACTACTACTACTACTACTACTAATAATAATAATAATAATAATAATAATAACAACCCAGACACTGATTCAGTCAATAAAAGTAGAATCTTCATTTGCATGTACATTGAGAGGTGCAGGTCATATAGCACAACATTATGACACTGTGTAAACATTCACTAACCACTTTAATAATAATAATACCTATTTGTAAAACATCAAGATGCTTAAAAATGTTTAATGTTATAAATTAAAACAAGGTGAGAAATACAAAATAATTACATGGCAAACAGAAACTTTTACATGTAATGAAAGACATTATAACACTTGAGCAGGTTTTAATGGACAAGCTGAAATAGTCCTGTGTCAGCCTGAGCTTTCCCACATCCTAAGCCGGGTCTTTGGGCCTGTATCGGATCTGCAGGTCCCCCGCTGGCTGCAGCATGCCAAATCCATAACGACTGGCATCTGCCGCTGGCATTTCCGAGTCTGGGTCACACAGCTCCAGGTCCAAGTGAGTTAGTATAATGAACAAAAACCTGTGTAATCCAAAGGATAAGCTAATTAGAAACAATTGTGTGGGATGTATGTCCTTAACGCGTCACCCAAACGAGCTGGCATTTGAAATGGGTTATAACTTGTTTTACCATTTACTACTTTTTATCGGACACACACGTGCCACACATTACTATTATCATCATCAAACAACCACAACAATAGTTCCATAGCTATCAGCTGGACCATAATGTGGCACCAAGACAACGGTCAGTTGTGGCTGCTACACAAGGAGATCAGCATGGCTTCTGTGGGCCGTGGACAAACGGATTTCCCCGCCACTGGCTAATCAATGACTGTAGTCCAGCTTGGTGACCTGAGGTGCCCCCGACAAGGACACTCACTGCTTGATGCCGCTGATGGCGAAGTGTCTGCCCACACACACATTCTTCCCTGCTCCCCACGGCATGCTGTAGTACTTCATCCTACGGCCACCTTTGAAAAAGTCCTTCCTCTCTGTGCCGTCTGTGTTCAGGAACCTGTCATACTTGAATTTCTACACAGATAACAGGTGGAGAACCAAAAGGGGAACAGGCACACGGGGAGCCACGTTAGGGACGACAGTCAGAAGAGGAAAGTGACGGGTGATAAATGACACCTCCTGCTACATTACATATGGAGTAGAACCCCTGCTATCTCATGCATAAAGGAAGACTTCACTGCTGTCCCCAGCAGCAGTAATTGTAGGGCTTTCCTGGCCATATACAGCTCTGAGAGTAAGGCTGAGAAAAACACCCATGACATACCTCTAACCTATGTTCCTACTACCACAGAGTCTAATCTGTGAAACACTTCTTAATTGCTTTATTATGTAAGGACAACATCTGCTTCCATAGTGGTGGGAACAGACTGAAATAACAGAGCAGTAAGTAGGGGCTGGCATCAGAGCGAAAGGTTAGTGCAGGCTTAAGGCAAGCAGAGCGGTGCAGTGTGAGGTTAGGGTCAGTTGTACCTCTGGCTCCTGGTGGATCTCAGAGTCCATCTGAGGACTCAGGTAAGGGAAGAGGCAGACTCTGTCTCCCTGCCTGAGGTCATACTCCTGCCCGTCCGCCATGTGAAGCGTGGTGTTCACCAGAACTTCTCGGGTGATGAAAGGAGCAGCAGTGAGCCTGAGGGCCTCGCTGAGGGCACTGTCTGAGAACATTGAAAAACAGAGGCACAATAAAAAGCTGCACTGGGTTTCCACGCACGCCGCTATCCAGTTAGATCCAGTTAGCCGGATCCACAGCAGGAGCTCACACTCATACTTTCTGAATTACTGCAGGCACACTTTACATTACCAACAGCAGATGGGGCAGTGGTACTATACAACCAAAAGTTAACCTGAGGGAATGTAAATAATCTTTGGTTATTAACTGTTTGAAGTTATTGATTCATTTATTTTTTCTTAATTGATTAATAGAGTTTATGAACTGAAAAATCTGGGACCTGAAGAAATGTAAACAATTTAAAGGTACACTGAAGGTGCTACTTAAATGCAACTCTTTCATATGTCAAGGGTCAGCATTTTTTCCAGATGTAATGTTGCCGGATCCTGTAGGGAACCTCACCAAACACAGGTGTGTTCTGCAGCTTTTCAAGCAGGACTTCTGCAGTTGCCCCTGGTGCAGGTGTGAGGCTCTCAAACTCTCTTCTCACAGCCTCCATGGCTTCTGGATCGGTCAGCAGGTATCCAAGAAGCCAGAAGGCAGCAGGACCTGTATTGCCCTGGCAACGAAGAGAGACCCAGACCCACAGCGTAAGACCCAGAGCTGTAACTGTACATAGTAACTGCGTATACTACACTGTACACTGTACACCGATATTTTATATGATCTTCATGACCACTCCCTGCTGCATTCATTAGCAGGGGAATGCACTTAAAGACAGCAAAGGTGGAAGTCATTTTCTTGAGTACAACTTTAAATTATTAACATTCCCAATGGCCCTGAATTTTTCAATGAACCCTGCATGGGATTAGGACAGGACTTGTGATGGGCGGGTTTTAGTACACTACCCCATTATCCATCATATACAGGGGCAGCTGAGGAGGAACTATAATTGCAGTCTTTACACAGGTTATTTACAGGAAGAAAAACAAATAAATAACCCCACCTTGCATTTGTCTAAAAATACTTCCTTTGCTTCAAAAAGCTGATTTTCCATTATGTGGTGGTGAGTCCACATTAACAATTACCAAGTGGGCTCACAAGCCAACATTGTACTCAGGTGGCAAGTTGAGGTACTGCACTCTATTTTTTTGCCACGAGGGATGCAGCTAGATACAGCAGACTGCCACCTCCTGTAGAGGCTGGTGCATTGAGTAGGAGAGCACACAATAAACAGGCCAATACTTATAAGCCCCTGCCCCCTCGGCTTACTTAATGCACTATGTCTGCATGGGGTGAGTGGGTGAGCAACAGGAACAGGGTTGATGTCTTCAGCTGCTTTGATTTAATTTCTGTGAACCAACAATATGTGACCAATAACTAAAGTTGGGACAGCTGGCCAAGTTTTTCCACGGGGCGTGCAATTTAAATGTTAAGTTCCAGCGCGTTGAAGGCGGAGAGCCAAAGAACGCAATTCACTGACACAATGAAAGCCTCCGGGGATAGCTCATAATGATCCGGCCCTCTGCGTACCGCTGATGGCGCATTCTCTTGTGCTGTGACACTTTACGGCTCACCTGAGTGGCCCAAAGCTGCATCAGCAAGGCTCGCCTCTGCATGTCCTGGTCCACGCCCTCCTCGCGCAGACGTTTCAGGTAGCTCCGTAGCCAGGAACTAGGCCCGTCCTTCTGGTCTGGTTCGATGACTGAGAGGAAGTTCCATAGCTGTTCACGCGCCAGTTGAGCTTCACGTTTCTCCTCTGCAGCCGACAATGGGAAGGGATAGTAAGATAATAAGATAAACATCAGGGACTTTATAACTGCATAACATGTGACAGTAGGCTGCGGTCTGATTGGCCAGCTAAGACTGGAGGCGGGGCAGCAAAAATCCAGGTGTTAGACAAAGGGATTCAGGTGGTACAGGCATAAGGCAGAGGGATGGTCAGCTATGATGACGATGAAATGTAGACAAGTGGCACTTGCAGGAAACCGTGACCCCATAAGATAACCCAAATCTGCAGATAAGCTTCCAGGGAATGACTCTCGTTGGTGGTTAAGAGGGAAACTGCAGTTGTACAGGTCACAAACAGAGAGATCCCTCAAAATGCACATGTTCTAATGCTAGGCGGTTGGTGATAATATTCAGCTTTGCTTTCTGCATCCGCCTGTTCAGTACCTGGCTTAAGAGTGGTCCGGGCCATTTTCGTCAGGAGTCCGTCAAATCTCCTGAACTCATTGTAGATGCTGTTTGGGCTGGTCTTCTGTCCTGCACCAAAGAGTGTAAGGTATCCAGCCCTAAAGAAACAAAAAATGGCTTTAATTCTGGTTTAAAAATGGGTTTAATTCTGTCAATTACAATGATTTACAGTGTTTTGGTGCTAATAAACAGATCATTTCCTGTTATTGCCCATGGAGGTCTGTGTGGGCGGTTTGAGAAGGAGACAGCAATATTTTCTTCTTCGGACCGCATATTACGTGCAGGTTCACATTACACGCGTTCTTTTGCTTACAAATATCAGGGCCGACGCAGAAGACTTTGTAAATTGTTTATCTAGGGCAAATGTGGCCAGAGACAGACCTGAAGAGCAAGCTGTAGCAGAAGCGAAATAGTCCGTCCTGATTCCAGTCCATCCGGTTCTGAGGAATGTCTGATGTCAGAAGGGACTGGAGGTTCCTGTGCATGGTGGCATTTAAGTATGTCAGGTTCCCGCCGTGGAAGTGCCTGCAGCGGATGGAAATGAGGCCACGGGTCAACCATTAGGCATTTGAGTTCAACGTCATTATTCAAGCTGCTGATTCAGTCCATTAACTGATTTTTACCCAGCACCGCCTGGGTGACAAAATAGACTTTAAATGACCAGCGCTATTGACCAACAGGTTGTCTTTGTGTCTGCCTTTATATATGGAGCGATTAGCTAATATGTTTGGTCACAAGACGCAGGATGAAAGTGAAAACGTTACAACAGCAAATGGGCAACCAACAAGAAGTCACATACAAAGAAAGAAATGCGACTGAATAAAACGCAAGACAACAGAACACTGCACATTTTGTCGATCATTTAGGATATAACGGTAATACTAAATTTTTTTCATAACTGATGCATTGTTATTGGATTCTCTGAGTCCTAAACAGAGGTGTCAATTTCATGTCCAGAAAGTAAAAATCCAGGTCAGGATTTTGTTTCAACCAACTAGTTGAGCACTCTGTGACTGTGCCTCTTTACGTTCAACTGATCGGTTGAAAAAAAAAACCTGGTCTGAATTTTTACTTTGTGGACCTGAAACTGACACCTCTGGTCCTAAAGCAGGTTGAGGTGTACCAAGCTTCTTACTGATTCATAGCAGCTCTCTCAGTAATGGGGTCATACTGGGGCAGACGCAAGAGGAAAATCCTCTCCATCAAAACCTGGGCGTAACGGCTGAAGTCCAGTGATGTAGAGTTCTGCAGGACGGCGTCATAAGAGTTTGGGTCCAGCAGCACTGTCACGTAGCGCCCCGCCACACGCACCTGCGGATAATAACACTTCAGTCTCCTGCTCCATTTCGCCTCAGACCATGACTCCCATTTCTACTTTTGAGGACCTTCCAGAACCCTCCTCTGCTATGAAACTTCATTTTATAATCAGCATGCAGAAATACATTAAGTGGAAAATTCTACCCCATTTCACAACCGGAGGACAGATGTTTACAAGTTGTTTAAGCCTATCCAGTATACAAATAGCACCCTTACCGTGAAAATGTCCCCATGTTTCGCTTTCATTTGAGCTAAAAACTTCGCCGCATCCTTTCCAAAATCTAGGGCATGTCCCAGCCATGGAATAACACCTTTGTCCAAAGGTGGTTCCCTTTTGGTCCTGGGTTTAAAAGACAAGAAATTGATTTGAAATGAATATTCAAAATTGTCATTTTTATCCAAATGGCATCAGAAAGGGAAGCTTGTATTTTAGAAGTGAATCATCCATCAGTTTTCACTTATCCAGTGGAGTTTCTTATGTTTAACTGCAATTCAAACACAATCAGTGCCACAAAAGGAGAAGGGCACAGGATGGCGACTAATGAGCGATATTAAATGTATGCACCAAAACAAAATCAGTAAATCAGACCAATACAGCCCCCTTCTACAGTGATTAGAGCTAAACAAAGCCTAGACTTGGTGTTAGTTAATATTTTAAAAAATGCCCCCCATTGCATATGGCACCATCACCTCTTCAGAATTATGCATTATATTCTTTCCAGGGGTGTTGGGGGCATAGATGATACCCTGACAGATTCAGATGCCCATGTAAAATATCAAGTAAAATTGGGCGGGGGGAAGGTTATAGGACCCAGACTTTCTAGGTATGCCCCTGATTCATCCTATTTAAGGAGGCAGAATATTTCTGAATATTATGGTATACAACCTGAATAAATCAGATTACCAGTGGCTCAGATCAAGATGTCTGGTTGTATGTATGCTCTGTTCATGAAGCTGTTACTTATGGACATTGTTCTTTAATACATCGCAAAATCTTTAACACTATACAAAGTACTACATTTTCATAATTATGCGATTAATTTGCTGGGGATGGTGTAATCTGGATCACTGCGCTTTATTTAAATTACAATGTCTTCATTGTTTTGACAGTTAACTGGCTGCATAGTTTCTCGTTGCTTCTAGAAAAAAATCCCCCGATTACTATACGTACCTGTGCAGATTTTTTAGATATAACCGCTGGCGTTCTGCCCAGTTCATATCTTATTCACCGTATTATAGGTAAAAGATTAATCGGCAAAACTCTTTTCACTACAGATTAGTCTATCCGTGACCGTGCGGACTCCGGCGCGCCGTGCGCTCCCTCCCGTGCGCTCCCTCCCGTGCGGACTCCGGCGCGCCGTGCGCTCCCTCCCGTGCGCTTTGCGCAAACGCCTCCGCTACAGATAGACACCGTAAACGGCTACACATGCTTCGGGCGGAGCACGTTCCCTTTGTTTAATGCCACAAATCGTAAAGGAACCCGCCTTTAACACTAGTCACAAAAAATCACGCCTGTCAAGTATATTATAGTGCGGCACAAACCAGCATGATAACCAAAGACGATAAACTAAACATATTAACCATTTTTTTGTTTTATCAAATAAAACAGCACTATACAGGAAAAAAAACAACAGCATGTGAAATATCCCAGTGACGGACCTTACCTTTTGCGATTGGAGAGAATTAAAAAGAGTAAAATAAGAGTATAGCACAGTAAAAGCAGCGTCCAGATCATTGTCGCGATGTCGGCTGCTTGCTTGCCCGGGATGGCGAGGCTGTTACCTGTAGCACAGTTTTTATAAACTCCAAACCACGGTGATAAGGGGCGTAAAAGGGGTGTTGATCTTCATTACGTTCGGTGTTTAACTTAGACGACTGAACCTGGGCAAAACATGTAACCTATTTTCAAATCCATCATCGGTTCCCGCCCCATTACATTTATTTAAAGCTGGACTACGTAAATCAGGCGTGTTTATTTGTGACGTTTCCCATAGTTACGCTGCTTTCCTCGAATTAATCCTGTAATTCGCAGATGATTATGTACGGAAACATACTGGGAAATTGTATTATACGAAACAATATGTCAGAGTAATGGAAGGAATCTGAAGTAAGATTTGTAACTTCTGTAAATAATTCTGGGAAATAAAACATCTCAGTCCTCCATTCAGTAAATCAACCAACTCAGCGGTATTATGAGTTTAAATTTGTAACATAAAAACTTATATACACCCATGTACAACTTTCTGGTTCAAAAATGAAATTTCACTAGGTGACATCATGACATTCAAACGGCGAAATCGTCGAAAAAAACGTTTTAAATTACTTGTGTATTAAAATGCACTTTATATGAATATATGAGAACATTATTCAAATATACAAGTATTAGGCAACAAAAGTTGAATTTATTGTAATGTTAATATTTTCATATGTGCAACACATTGAGAAACAAAAATAAAGACTGGCCACAAATTGTATTTATGGAATAATTTACTTTTTTTTTTACATTTTTAAACTAAATATGTCTTCAATGTGTTAATGGCTATGTCTTTTTATTCAGCTCTCTGCCGTTGAATGCCTGCACACACTACCCCAGACCACAGGGAGAAACCCAAACAGTGTCAGTCCTATTCAGTGTCTTTTTCAGCCCCATCAGCACTTCCTCGTGGGCCTCTCCTCTCGCCAAGGTCTTCAGGAGTCTCCCCAAAAACTGATGCCACCCGTTTCAGGAGAAAGACACCAGCATGGAGGCCTCCGATGTTCACCCACACCGTGTGAGACTTACGCCAAAGACCCCCCATCCTTGACAAAGCCTGAAATTAATTTTAAAACACATTTTTACTTACAGACACAAATAATATTAGTACAAAACAAGTATTGTTATTCAAACAAGATGAAAAATGGGTAATTTGCCTTCTGGTAATTATAAATACATTGTTCAGGTATCTAGAAATACACAATTATGCTACCTTGACCAGGAAATAAATTTAGGGGGATGCACTTCCCCTACCTTGATGGCCACCTATGACTGACTGTGTAAGGCTGTGAATTTGCATATAGTAACCACTCTCAAGTACGGGGGGTATGAGAAGGTAGACGACTTTACTTCCCCAATATGAAAATTTCATTATTCATTTACATGTGACAAGCATACAGAAATAAAAGGCAAATTCATAATCATTTATCCAGTTAGATATCTAAAGTAAACTATTGAGTTCAGGAAGAGACTTTCAGTTTCCTGTCAGGAAACACAAAGGATTCATTCTTGTAATACTCCACCTGCACCTCAGGTCAAGCAAGGGATAATTAGCTGAGATTTCATCAGCTAGTTCGGAGGATTAGCAAGTGTCGTTGCCAATTTATACACCGTTTCCGGCAGACAGACACGGGCGAACACAAGCAACGTGCTCTACCTTGGCAAAGCACTTTTTATCCTGGGTCAGAAGCACCGCCTTCCCCGTTCCGGGTCGGCAAACCCGAGCCATCTCCCTCAGACAGGACGGGTACAAATCCCAGTTTCTCTTCTTTGAGCCCATCCTTTGGAAATGAAGCAGAAGGCCTCATGAATTCCAGAAAGCACACACAACACCATTTATATCATGGCATTCTTCAGCAGGAAAAGAGAAAGTGTCACTTTTTAAAATTCACAGCTATTCTAAATTATTTTCATGAATTTAAGAATTCCATACAAATTGTTTAGAATCGTATGGAGTACATTAGTGTTATTAAATTAATACCATCATCCGCCAAACAATTTTTTCTTTAAACTCAGTTCAGTATTCACTATACGTGTAGGCCTATAAAAAACGAATTGAGCACAACCGTACACTGAAATCTGAACTGCGCTATACTGTACATTAATCCATAGATAAGAATGGAAATATATAAATTGACTGAAAAATGTATGTATTCTAACAAAAATGATGTCGAGCATACACCTGTTGAACCATCGAAGAATTCTCTATCAACCTGAACATGGTAAAGCGATCGTGTTTTTTCATTTTAACCGCCACATTTGCAAACAGCGCTCGACCGCTATTTTACCCTTAGTAAAGTGTTTCGGGAAAGTCCCATGTACACAAGGGTCAAATTAGTGGAGAACAATGACGCATAGAACTACTATCACAAAAACCGAGACTGTGTTAAGTTAAATAAAGTAAAGTAAATATTAGGCGTGTTACGGCTAACGCTGCTTGGACCCCTAATACTAGGACCTCTCTGTGAACAATCACTTCAGCAGCAGAACCGATATTTTTTGCACTGTGAATGTAATGTTGTCCTTGCGTTTCACGTCTGTGTTTGGGGGTGTATGCGCAGTCACTTTGGGCCACTTCGGATTGGTGAGAGTGACTGTCACACAAGGAGGACGGCATGAATTTGCAAAACTGTTCTCGCGCCAGTTTTAAACCCTGAGTTAGACGTGCTGTATGATGCATATCCTTAAATCGCAGCTCTGCGATTTGCTAATCGCATTGTTTCAAATTGCGATTTCAATGTGAAATCGATAAATCGTTCAGCCCTAAAACAGACCCAGTATTATTTTGCTGTTAAGCATCACTGGGGCACCATACAGCTGTGTTTCTTGGAAGCTGTGTAACTCACCTCTTTCCAAAGGGCATGTCCGTGATAATGACGTCCACCGAAGCTGTTCTCAAGGGCAGGCGACACAAGTCCCACTGCAGGGTGTCCACAGGCAGACCCCATGCCGCACTGCAATCAAACGTAAGAAGGCATCAGTGCCCAATTTAGTTAAGAGAGAAATGTCAATGTCAAACATTCTCTGGGATCTACAGTGCCTTGCAAAAGTAGTCACCCCCCTTGGCATTCTCTCTATTTTGTTCCCTTACGACCTGGAATTTAAATGGATTTTCAATTTGATTTCAAGTGATGGACCTACAAAAAAACTACAGATTAATGAAGTTAAAAGGGAGAAAAAACTAGTTTTAAATAATTCTATAGAATATAAAACATGAAAAGTGGTGCGTGCATATGATTTCACCCCCTTTGCTTTGAAGCCCCCACTACTACCTTCAAAAGCCACTTAATTAGTTAAATAAGATCCACCTGTGAGCAGTCTAAATGATCATAAATGAGCAGTCTAAAGTGTCAAATTAGCCCCCAGGGACAAAGTTGTAGAGAAGTACAGATCAA
>JAODKN010000127.1:13130570-13143439 GCA_026774425.1 Petrocephalus zakoni | reverse complement strand
CTCAATCCAATCGAGAATCTCTGGTATGATTTAAAGATTGCTGTACACAAGCGGCGCCCATCCAACTTGAAGGAGCTGGAGCAGTTTTGCCATGAGGAATGAGCAAAAATACCAGTGTCTAGTTGTGCCAAGCTTGTGGAGATGTACCCGAAGAGACTTGTTGCTGTGATTGCTGCAAACGGTGGCTGTACAAAGTACTGACTCTGGGAGGGGGGTATAGTTATGCACGCTCAGGTTGTGTTTTTGTGGTTTATTTCTTGTTTGTTTCACAATAAAAAAATAATCCGCAAAGTGGTAATTGTGTCGTGTAAATTAAAGGATACAACCCCCCCCAAAAATCCTTTTAAATTCCAGGTTGTAAGGGAACACGACAGAGAGAATGCCAAGGGGGGTGCCTACTTTTGCAAGGCACTGTATCTGACTGACTGGAGTCACCAGACTCACCAGCTGTTCTCCTGCCTCTTCTTGTGGATGTGATTAATGTTGTTAAGTGTACGTTTTAGTGCCTGGTCACTGTTGTCTCCCGCCAAGTAGTAGGAGTTCTTCCACTCAATGGCCCCCTGAGGGATCAACACACCTCCACATTAGCCTCAATTTATAAATGGAAAACACTTTCAAAGAATACAATGCTACAGGGGGTCTTCCCAACTGCATTGTATATTATATGCAGTCTACATGCAATTTCAATGGGTTATGCGACTGAAAAACATTGTTGGTAAGGCAAATGTCAATAACCCACATACCTCAAGGGGTATAGCTCCTGTCCCACACATTGGGTCGATTATAACATCAGATATTTGAGGCTTGCAAAGTCTACAATAAGAAACCACATTATCTTTACAAATTCCATACCAAACCATGTTTTATACAAAAGGTACAGCGTATATGCTCCTGGTACTACAAGTGTTAGCATTCTTTCTTAAGATCTACAGGGTGAAACGCCTTCAGATATTAGCAGATTAGTAGTTTACATTATATTTTGAAATAATATGCTAGTTCTTTCAGGCCCTCATTGGGAGGAAGCAGCGAAGCTTCGCGGTTGACCTCAGCATGCCGTAGGCTAGCGTAGAACGCAAGGTTGTAGGCCCGAAGTGCGTGATGTTCCTCCGATGAAGGCTCTCCTCAGTCAGCGCGATGCCAACCACAACCTCGCTGTTGTGAATATTCAGGAGGACCTGAACAGACACAATACTGCTGACTAATAGCCAATGAAATGCCAAGCAAGACTCAACATATCCATAACCGTGGGAACCCGACACCCCCAGAAGTGATTGCTTTTACCTCTATGTCAAACCTTGTCATATCTGGTTTCCACTGAAAGAAATCTTGGACGGCACCTCCAAAGTCCCTAGCAGCCTCATTGGAGGTGAAACTGTGCTTCTCACCGGCTCTGTTGCACGTCACTCGAAATTTGAGCACCTCCACTGAATTCTCATCTGTCGCCTCTTCTGAATCCCTGCCTTGTTTGCAGTCAGGTTCTACTGGGAATCCATCTTCCTCCAGCCCTCCTCCAGGAATCTCAGCCTCCAGTTTGAGCTTCTCAGTATTCTTCGTCATCTCGCCCAGATCACCCTCTTTCCCAGCTTGGCGACTGGCGTTCGTCTTGGAAAGGTGTGTTCCCTTTCTTCGCCACTTCTTCTTCTTTAAGGAGTTGTTTATTCTCCATACCTCCAGTGGATCTGTCCACGGCAGTTTAGAGGCTAGCTCCTGGAAATCTTTCAGTGTCTCCTCCTGTGTTTCACCGAAAGAATTGTACATGAACCCATTGATTAGTCTGGTATGAAATGGCAAATAACGAATTACGCCTGTTAGGCCAACAACATATGGATTAGCACACTCCCTGCTCTGAAAACCACAAGAATCTTCAACTATTCAAGAATATTTGGTTTATGCTCAAGAAATGCACCTACATTAATCCTATGGGGCTGATTTATTAACGGTGAAAATAAACAAAAAATGAATTTAAATGAAAATACACAAAAATAAAAGCTAAATAGTAGATCCACATAGTACAGTCACATAAACACACACACAAATCAAACTGACACATAAATACTAAAAACATCCATCCATCCACAGAGGGCCCAGGGAACAACCCTGGTTGAGGTGCCTACCCATCACAGGGCTCACACAAACATGCACACCTAGGGGACAGCGTGTTTTTGGACTATGGGGGAAATCGGAGTACCTGGAGGAAACCCCATGACGACGTGGGGAGAACATGCAAACTCCACACACACAAAACCTGGCCGGAGACTCGAACCTGAGTCCCAGAGGAAGAGGCAACTGTGCTAACCACTGCATCACCATGCCTCCCCCATAACAAAAACAAGAAATAAATGAGAACATGAAATCACAATTTACCTGATTCATGGCCCTGAATCATAAAATACATTTGATCCTATGACTCTATACTCAGAAACAGAGAGTAGTTTGTTTAGGTGGCACACAGGCTTACTGAGAGACAACGCTGCCTGTCATCTCCAGTGCTGGGGTTTCGGATCACGCCCCACCCAGAGTGTGCATAGAGTGCATGTTCTCCCCCTGCTGCACAGCTTCCCTCCTCTGTCCAAAGACAATAAACAGCCCACAGAATATGATTTTGTGTGTGTGTGTGTGTGTGTGTGTGTGTGTGTGTGCGCGCCCCATGATGCACTAGCACCTCATCCAGGGAGCTCCATAGCTCCTTCCGCTATTCTGTCTGGGAAATAGGACTGCAGCAAAGCACATCATGACACCACATTGCCAAAGGTGAAACGTCTGTGAGTAACACTGCTGAATTACTAACACAAAAGAGGAGACGAAATAAACCATAAACAAACAGAGCCATCATCTACCAGTAAGTTGGTGCTGTTGCTGCGAGTCGTGTCAACAGGCAGTGCCAACAAATGCCATGTGATTATTGCACGTGCACACATTGTGATGACAATGCTGGAATGAATTATTGTGCAGCTCTACTAGGAAAGCCAGCTTATATAACCTAGTCAGAAATGGTACCCATGTTTATGTTAAGCTCTTTGTTAAAGATATATATTTTTTATATAATAATCAGAAAATAAGAATGAATTATAAATTAATCGACAGCTTTACTGCTGAAGGACTTTCACTTGCTCACACTCACCTTTGTGTCTTTGAACTCGTAGTCCACAAATTCTGCTACCACAACAAATAAGTTGTCAACTGACCTCAATTTGTGCACCTGCAGAAAAACACAAATAGTTACAGGAGAAGTTCAGTTGTTATTAACTTGCATAAAATAGCGTTTAAGAAACTCAAAAGCTACTGCACTGGTAAATGCCATGGCCTGCCCAAGCTCCTCAGTCAGCTTCCTGGAGGGACCCTTGTACTTAATCAAAGCTACTCCAAAAATCCTTGAAAAGGTACAAGTGTAACTGGAATGGGCTAAGTAAGCAAATAGATCACCTTAGTATACTACTAACAAGGAAGTTTATTTGTCATGATGATTCACGAAGCATTGAATAATGATGGAAAAACCACCGAGACTATACAGATGATATCAGTATTGCCAGTGTCATTACTGTGAGAGCCCCAGGCCTCCCTAGACTATGACCTGGAATGAGCAGTTAGCAGATGGACAGATGGGTCATTGCTAGAATATCATCAGCATAGCATATTTCTAGTCTGATTCTATACAATAAACAAATGCGGAAATAAGTTCTGCTTTTCAGATGCATTTTTCCTTTGAATAGCTACATTATTAGTCTCCAGCCAATTTGTGAATATATATCAGCTGGACATAACAAGCAAAACATAATATAACTTACATACTAGAAAAGTGGGCTGTTCTCCAACAACATGTTCTATCCTGCATTTGGCTTAAAACCTAGACTTTGATATCTGTTCAATCTCCTTACAATTCCTGCCACAACTTACTTTCACCAAGAGAAAACAACGGAAATTTCATAACATATTTCACATTTGGAACGGTTAGTCAAAACACACCCAAAAAGATAAATATTCATTTTATTACATGAGTCAGGGTGGGTCTCCCAATTTCTTAGAGTGAAACACCCCCACGTTCCCCAGTTGGAACAGCTTCAACTCATGAATCACATGGACAGAGGGGTGAGGAATAAGGCTACACTATACAATACAAGATGACTTGATGTACAGCACAATTACTTTAATCTCCCGTGATGGGAACAGGTGAATTGTTACACTGTATGTGTATCACTACAAAATAAGAATAATAATAATAAGACAGATACAAAATACGCAGGTATAACCAAAGTGCAATAAAACGAGAGAGAATTCATCAGTAAAAGTGTGAAATAATTTTGTGACCGCATTGTCCCCAGTGCAAAGTGGCTTCTCACCAAGTCTAGGTGCTGCGTGGTTATTCGGAAGTATATCCTGCCGCGATCCTTGCTAATTTTAACATCTGCACCCGTTTTCTCCTTGACTTCCTCCGCAGCCGTATATTCAAACCCCGTCGGGACCGTCGCCCCGAGGATGACACTAACTGCGTCCCTCTCGTTGGCCTTTTCGTCCCCGTGTTGATCTTGATCTTCTGACATTGCTGAAAACTATTCACAGTTTGTTAGGTTTTAACAACATCTACTGCCGATCAACCAACCCCATTTCTAGCAAGGGTCACATTTAATGCTTTTAAAGCAAACGCCTATTTCTGGTTGCTGTTTTACGTTTACGTTTATGTTTGTGCGTTCAAACAAGGGTACGTTTTTCATGAGTTACCTGTATATTAAATAAAGAACTTGCTAGTACACCATGTACATTTATTCATGCTAAAAACCGACAAATGCTTTACTAGCATTGCGCAGGAACCCATATGACAATCTCATTAGATTTTACAGCTAAGCATATGCTATGATAAAACACCGAACCCAGGAAATGTAAGGCCATTATAATACACCCAGCCCGGGAAATGTGTAACATGACTCATAAAAGAAATTAGTTATTATTAATACGGCCAATACGTCCCTACCTTAAATTTAAGGTCGTTTTACACTGCAATCCAGCTGATGCACATAGGGCTAAACACGTGGAGGGACATGTACTTCCGGGTAGCGGGAGGCACGCACACCCGGATAAATAACACTAGCTGATCATTAAAACGATTCTAGCAATCAGACTATTGAGAATTACTTACAATGAAAAGTATTATTACTGTTGTTCTGCCGTGGTCAAAATGCTGACAAAATACTAAATGACTCGCTAAAATTCTTGTGCCTTATCTAAGCAGATTTTAGTAAGTGAGCTTTGTAATTATTACTGCTTGCGTATTATGATATATAAAAAAAGTTCTGTTATGCTTCCATAAAAGCAATATTAGTAAACAGAATCTTATGTGTGATTTTATGGGGTAAATTCGGTGCACAGCGCAAACAGTCTGGTGAAGCAGGCCTTCGTTCCACCGCCAGGGGGTGCAAATTGGCCGCTCTTCCTAAGCATACGCGTGAAACTGGAATTACCTAGAAAATTCAATGACTCAGCACAATTCAATTAAACAAAGTATAATCAAAACTTATTTTAGAAATGTCATATATTAAAATGCGTAGCCTAATACTGAATGCCGAAATAATGATAGGTTGTATACCGCACCATTCTCACTGGTAGTTTCTCGCATTATTTTGTAATTGCCTTCGTAAACACCTAAATAAGTACATTCGGGATAGCTGTACATTACATTAAGATTTTAAATGTAATAATTTAATAATAATTTTATATAGATATGGTACCAATGGCACATTTCAACAGTGACTTAACTCTTTGCCACCTCTTTAATTGCTCTGTGCGCTCTTGTTGTCCTGTAGCGCCGCCTATAGGCAAACTACCTTCATGTCTCAGGAAGCTATTTTAAATGGATGTGACCATAGACAGTTATACATAGGCCCCCCATGTGTCCAGAGGTGTCCATTTCAGGTCCAGAAAGTAAAAATCCAGATCAGGATTTTATTTCAACCAACTAGTTGAGCACTCTGTGACTGTGACTCTTTATGCTGATTGATTTAACTAGTTGGTTGAAACAAAACCCTGGTCTGGATTTTTACTTTCTGGACCTGAAATTGACACCTCTGCATGTGTCCCATCCCCTGCATTTTTTAAAGCTGCTAGGGTGGCGGGGGTCCCGCAGGGTGGGGTCCTCAGCCGATACCGGACACTACAGGCTCAAGGCAGAGAGCCTGGCTATGACTGAGGTGTGTAATACATTTCTGAACAAAGGAATTTTTCCCACACAAATATGAATTATGAATATTAAAACAGCTTAACGTCCATCCAAATTCTAATACTTATCCTGGTCAGGGTCGTGAGCAGCCTGAGGCCTAACCCAGAAAACAGCCTGGATGGGATGCCAGTCCATCTTTTATGGGCATTTATCAGTATGCATTTTAAATTTTATGTTATGTAATACCTTTTCATGTTCTGTTCTTACAAGTCGATTACCACTTCGTAATCAAGAAGAATTACATTGCATTTCCGCATGATATGTGCGTGAATACTCTGCTCTCAGTTAAGCATGCTAGAAGCTTTAGATGATGCTATTTACATATCTCAAGACTTTGCATGCAGTGCCTAAATGAATCTGTCACCCTCAGGCTATTTCTTGATGTTGTAGCAATAAATGAGGCTGTTTGTAATGTCTGCAGGACTTTGAAATACATGTCTGTTTTCGGTGGTGCAATGGCTTTGGGATGGCACAGCATCTGATATGCGCTGCTGCTGAGTACACTCATAATAATGTGCTTGTCACACTTTGCAGACTGGAATCCATTTTAGGGACATAAAAGAGAAGCAACTTCAAAGTACTTCCAAAACAAATGACCCATCAGGCAGAGTTGCAGAAGATGTCCCAGATGAGTGGACACCAGGGGTAGGGATGCACCTCTCCCCATGTTCTCTGAACACGCCAATTAAAGGACTTTATTTTAAACACAAGTTTACTGGATAAAAATTCACGCCTGGTACTTCTGTAGAGATGATTACGTCAAGGGGAAAAATTAGAGTCAAGACTGAAGAAAAGAACAGAAAAATAGCAACAAGGCTCATTCTGTGGTCAAGAAGGGATTGTTTTGTTGATCTGGGCCAGTGGGCCCAGAGCTTTTTGTAACACTGACCACTCATAATTCTGCCTGTTGCTTTATTTATCCTGGACACATAATGCAACTTTCTTTCCTATAATAAAAAAATCCATCTGGAAAAAATAAGCTGAGTAAGGTTATCATCCACAAAGTATTGATTTTGCAGTTTCCTTAATGAGGCAGTCTTTGCTTTAATAGGCCACATTATGTTTGCAATTAAGGGAAGGAGACGGCTACTTGCCAGGGATAGTTCCTCATCAGATCGAACAGCACAGTACACTTTCCCCAAAACTACATTTGCCAGAAAATTACTCTTACAGAAGGGCATCATTTTGCTGTAAATCAACAAAAAATTGATTATGGAATTCCTTTGTATGTGAAAGGAGTACATGATACTACAGCAAGCAATGCATTTTGGGCACTTGGCAAAAAGAAAATTGTAATTTGATTCTCATATTCAGTCTTTCTGTCTGCCTCATGCTTCTTGTGATGTAACCCACATCTGATCTTTGTATTTAGACATTTTATGCTTAAGATGATGTGCAAACATAAATTGAATCACATCAATAAAGCATCAATAAGTTAGCCAAAATGGCTCCAGACTTAGACCTCCTGAATCAGTCTCTGCTATTCCGGGGCCCGGGCGCTCAGGGGCTCATGCAATACAATGCAATTTTATTTATATAGTGCATTATCACAACATTACATCCACTCTGGGTAGTTCTGCAGTGCAGCACAAGTAAGAGATGTGTATGTTGGTACTGAGCATATTACTTATTTACAATTTACAATCAATTTCTCTTTCATTCCACCAACCCGATCGTCAAAATTTTCTGAGCAGACAACTTCCCTCCCCAGTCGACGAAATTTACTGAGGGGACCCCCCCGCCACCCCCCAATCAGCTAAATTTACCCCCTTCCAACAAACCTTGCCCATGTTTGTTTGATGAAGTTTGGACCTCAGGGAAAAATAATTGAGTGCCCTGGTTTAGAGAGTGTGATATTCGGCTACCCACAGTGTCGTTAGATTGAAGTTGACTCCTGGTGACCCTACAGACAACATTCCTCCTGAATTTCTGCTGTTGTCTTCTGTCTGGCTCCCAAAGGCATGATCATTGTTCTTATACAGTCCATCCTCTTCCCCTTTTACCTTAAGCTAAACACTGTGTCTTCTTATAATGAGACAGTTAATGAGAGTATCTGGGGGCCTACAGGCAGTGCACAACGCAGAATGATGGCAGCACTGATGGAGGAATCTTTCCTATGCAGCAGATGCCAGGCGCAAAAGATATACTGATATATTCCCACAATCTGGGAGCAAACATGATGGCCATGTTCTAGGGCTCCTGTCACATTTCACAGAGAATTAGGGGAGTGAAATATACCACACAAACTACATGGGTGATACAGACACAACCCAAAAGCCTGGCCATTCCAGTATGTGTTTGTTCATTTATTAATCATGGGTTTGAAGATTATGGTCTCAGACAGAATATTTTTGCCCTGTAGCTTAGTGGTTCCAACATATTCTTTCCAACAAAAGGCAGGCATAAAGAGGAGGAAGGGTTACTCAAAGCATCATTCTTATGCAAAAGCTGTCAGCGAGTTCATGTTCCAGGGTTTAGTCCTTCACACTCAGGTGAATGTCTAATGCCATTCCTCGAGGTTACAAATGAGATCTGTTACCTAAGTCTGTCTTTAATTTGAATTTGTAAGTTAGTTGGAAAAATAATGATACAGTACATAACAATAATTATTATTATACAGTAATAATAAAAGTGACTACATATTTTTCTCGTCTCCATGAAGTGCCACTTTATTTTGGTGGAGGGGTTTCTGTGCCTCTGTGATCCTATGACCTATGTTATTAGGGGCAATTGCCCTGGGTAGGGTCTCACAAAGAAAATTGGCCCTAGGTTAGTGGCCAGACTAAGCGCGATTCACATAGACCCCCCATGATGGTGACCATAGAGGGAGATGTGACCTGGGGAGATTCCACCAACTATAGGAGGGTGCATGGGGGTCAGGCGCAGTGTGGATTGGGTGGCAGTCAATGGCGGGGGCCTTAAGCAGACTGATCGTCAGCAACCGGGGAACCTCTCTGGTGTAAAGGAGCTTGAGCTGGTGTGGGATCCCAACTAGATATAGTCATGCTCACCTTAATGCACGGCTCCGGCTCTGAAACAAAACTCGTGGAGAGGGGCTGGACTCCATCCCACTTTGGAGTTGTCCATGGTGAAAGGTACCGGGCCAGTGTGGGTCTACTTACAGTCCCCTGGTTCTGCATCAGTATGTTGGAGTTTAACCTGGTGGACGAGAAGGTTACCTCCCTTCGACTTCGAGTCGGGGTCGGGCTCTAACTGTTATCATTTCTTATGCACAAAAGCAGAAGTTCGGAGTGTCCGGCCTTCTTGAAGACCTTGGATGTGGTGCTGGAAGGTGCCCCCTCTGGGAACTCCATTATGGGTTGACCAGTTATCGGCCTGACCGATTATTGGGGGCCGATATGAGGCATTTTGACGTTTTATTTTAACGATCACCAATATTAGGTAATTACAAGGTGCGCTACTGTGGCTCTTCTGCTGCCTCTTCCTCTGTGCACTTAGCTCTTATCCCGCTGCTTCATTTAATGATTTAATGATCTCTGATTGGCTATGTCACACGTGTAATAGCCAATCAACGCTGAAGCCTTGCTGTCACTCACACTCCCAAAGAGAAGAGAGGAGTTTCAGCTGAGCGCACTGTTGCTGATACTGGGAGGTAAAGCAGCTGATGTTTCCCCACATTAAAGCATTACTGTCCTACACACTGAAGTTACGAAACACCTGTAAGCTATTTCCGTAACGAAAAGCCTGTCCGCTTTCCCAATCACACCGCCGAAAATGTCCGAATAATGACCCTTGTTATGGCGATAACATGAGCCTGCGGAAGCATCATGCATCTTTGGTGAATGCAGTCCACTGCCATACGCGCCAGCAATGCTACCTGTAATGACAAAGTGTTAATAGCGTTATGTAGGGGCCACAGCTAATGCTGCAGCAGGAGCTTATTTGAGCTTCCTGCTTATCTTACTTTACATTACAGTACTTACATTACTCATCCCAATGAGATTCTCACGTGTTATGTGTAACGTTAGCTGGCAACAACATGGAGCCTCTTACTGCTAATTTAAATGCATTACCAAACTCTGTTATTACACAAAAGATATTAAAGCATCTATTCACTTAATTTGTCCAGCTCAGGCATATACATTTTATTGGATACTTTATTTTTCTTATTCTTATTCTTCCCACAACTGCGTTATGAATACCTGTACGTAAGAATCTGTAAAAAAGTTCATACATGTTTTTTTTTGTTTTATATTGTATAGTGAATCACTTGCCATATAATTAAAAAAAGTATCATTCACCTTAAATACAGCAGCCTTACTCTAATAGCGGACTTTATATCGCTAAATCCTCAGTGTAGATGGATGCAAAGAAAGCACATAAAAGCAAATGCACATTGGCTCCAAATATCGGTCATCAGCCCCCAAAAGCCAGAAACAATCGGCATTGATATCAGTTCTTTAAAACCAATATCGGCCGACCTCTAGACTCCATAGTTCTGTTTGGGGATTTTAATGCTCATGTGGGTAGTGACAGTGAAACCTGGAATGGCGTGATTGGCAGGAACAGCCCCCCTCCCTCTTCCTCTGATACCTTCCATTTTGATGAAGGCAGGTTAACTCACCTGTTGCCCTTTTAGAGAGCTGAAACCTGATTGGTGTGTCTATAATTAGAGAGCTGAAACCTGAGTGGTGTTTCTACAATTAAGCCCCTATGTGTCCGCATACTTTGTGGTTGTGTTTAATCATTTGGTTCATAGGTATGGTCATTTAAATCCAGTGCTTTGGCAAAGTGGCAAGGAAGTGATATCATGGTATATTTCTATGTCTAATGTATACAAGGATGTTTCGTGTTTTGCAAATCACTGTGTGTAATGTTTTGCCCAAAGTGTGAGGTTGACAATGTGCTTATAGTTGTGCAAGTCTGGGCTGATGTTTTGCTTGAGTGTAAGGTTTCTCTAACTGTGGAATACCTTTGATATTTAAGCAATCAAAGAAAAATAACTAGCTGGGTTTACCATATGATTTATAGTACACTATTCACCCAACCTGCTGATCGAACTTATGCTTAGCTGATGCAACCCACTGCTGGTACTTAAAGATGTCTACCCCTGTAAGACAATGGAACGCCGATTGGCAGGCTCCCTGTCCAGTTAGTAATAAGCACATGATTGCATTTCAGTAGATAATCTTTCTGTTTTCAGTACTACTATTGTTTTTTTTTGTATTTGCTTGCGTGTTTTCTTATTTGCTAACGTGTTTTTGTATTTGCTGGTGTGTTTTTATATTTTCTGGTGTGTTTCCTTATTTGTTGACATGTTTTTGTATATGCTGGCATATTTCCTTATGTGCTGGTGCGTTTTCATATTTGCTGGTGTGTTTTTCTCTCTGCTGTGTTTTTTGCCATTCAGGGCTTCTGTAGTCTTGGTTGAGATGCCTCTTCAACATTGCATGGAGGTTTGGGACAGGAGCTTTGAATTGGCAAAAGTGGAGTGGTGGTCCTAGCATCTTTAAGAAAGGGCAGGGGGATCACACTCCTCAGCCTCTATGGGAAGGTCTATGATGGGGTACAGGCCATGAGAGTCTACCCATTGGCTGAACCTTGGATCCAGGAGAACCACTGCAGATTTCATCCTGGTTGCAGAACAGCTCTTCACTCTCACAAGGATCCTGGAGGATTCATAGGTATTTGCCCAACCAGTCTACCCATGTTCTGTGTAATTGGAAAAGGCATCCATGTCCCTTAGGGGGTCCTGTGCAGGATTTTTCTGTTGCGGGCCATCAGGTCCCTGTATAAACAGAGTGAGAATTTCATTTGCATTGCCAGCAGTAAGTTAGATTCTTTCCCAGCGAGTGTTGGAATATGCCAGCGTGGCCCTTTTTTACCAATTTTGTTTCGAATATTTATGGACAGAATTTCTAGGCATAACCAAGGGGCAGAGCGTGTCTGGTTCGGTGACCTCTGGATCACGTCTTTGCTCTTTGCAGATTATGTGATCCTGTTGGCTTCATCAGGCTGTGACCTGGCAGGTTGCACTGGGGTGGTTTGCAGCTTACTGTGTGGCGGCCAGGATGAGGATTAGCACCTCCAAGTCTGTGGCCATGGTTCTTAACCGGAATAGGGTGCATTGCCCTCTCTTAGTGGGGGATAAGGTACTGCCTCTAGCGAAGGAGTTTAAGTATCTCAGGGTCTTGTTCTCGAGTGAGGGTAAAAGGGAGTGGGAGATTGACAGGCTGATACCGCAGTACCGTCGTAATAAAGAGGACTGAGCTCGAAGGCAAAGCTTTCGACTCACCAGTCGATCAACGTTCCTACCCTCACCTATGGTCACAAGGTTTGGGTGGTGACTGAAAGAATGAGATTGAGCATACAAGCGGCAGAAATGAGTTTCCTTCGCAAGGTGTCTGGGCTCAGCTTTACACTTAGGATGAAGAGCTCAGAAATTTGGTAGGAGATCAAAGTAGACCCGCTGCTCCTCCGTATCGAAAGGAGTCAGTTAAGGTGGTTTGGATTTCTATGTAGGAGACCACCTGGACATCTCCCTGGGGAGGTGTTTCAGGCATGTCGAGCAAGGAGGAGACCCCGGGGCAGATCTTGACGACTTGGTATTCCCTTGGTGGAGCTGGAGGAGGTGGCAGGTAAGAGGGATGTCTGGGCATTCCTGTGTAGACTGCGGCCCTCATGACCCGATCTCGGATAA
>JAODKN010000127.1:13110586-13130470 GCA_026774425.1 Petrocephalus zakoni | reverse complement strand
TGGAGGAGGTGGCAGGTAAGAGGGATGTCTGGGCATTCCTGTGTAGACTGCGGCCCTCATGACCCGATCTCGGATAAATGGATGGATGAATGGAAGAATGGTATATAGTAGTATATAGTGTAATGTACCTCGAGCTGATGAATTGCTGAACCTGCGCAATATCGATCAGTATCAGTTTTCAAAAGAAAATAAAGGAAGTGTGACCCATCCTCTGATTTCTGCACTGCTCCACCCAGTGGTATGCAGGCTTCCAGACCCCCACTAAGCACGTTGGGGGAGGAACGTAGAGTAGAGATCCTATAGGGCCTCAGCACCTCCCTCCCTGTCCTTCTCTGCTGTGATTACTGCAGGGTATGAGGTTCACATGTAGCGTCATGAAGTTGACCTCATCCACAGGCCTGCAAAGCCAGCCCAGTCTGCGAAAGAGGAATCACTCAATGGGGATTTACTATATTCCAAAGCCATTGTTAATAATGATGCTCAATTGAATTCACAAGAACCTCATTAATAAACATCAGGGCCTTGAGAAGCACAGGTCCAGGCTCATCTTTCTGCTGACTTTGATCTCTGATTTCAGGTACAGACTGGAGAAAGTGTTGCTTTGTTATATAACTACTGGCCCCAACTAAAAGGAAAGGCCTGTGACTCCTAAAAAGCTGAACCATATGGGGCCTTTTTTCCATTCATTTCTCAGCTGCCTATTTTCCTCTCCAAATAAAAGTCCCCACATGTATATCCTGAGCTGCTGTGGAGCTTTGTGCCATCCTTCAACATGTCTGTCCTAGGGTGAACAGACGAACAAAAAAAAATTTTATTCAGCTGTTTCTGGAATGAAATACACTAACAAAGACAACATTTGCTGTGGTGAGACATGTTGATTTAATTTTAATCTAAATGGCTCAGGAAAAATGTTTGATCATGTAAGCAAAAACACACATTACTTGAAAATTTTACTGATAAACTATTTTATATAATAATTATTACTAACCAATACAGGGTGGCATTTAGGTAGCACTTTGTTCATGGCATCACGTTCTTCAAATTCACTTTGACCTTTGACCAAATTGCAAAAATGAAATCAGTGAGTGAGTCATAACTCATAACTATGATTGATAGCCAAGGCCAGCTGAGAGCCAGATGTTAACCACAGGAGAACCCTTACAGCCATGCAATTCAGGAAATATTTCAGATTCTTCAAATATATAGGTGTGGTTTTGGCTACTGAGTTGAATATAATGAAATTCTGTGTGCATGTTTTTGTATGTGTGTGGTTAGCCTTAAATGTATTGTATTCATTTTCATTTCTAACTAATAATGAAACAAAATGCATAAATAATCCACACAGCCAGCACATTAAACATAAACTATATTAACAAAACAGTTCATAAGGTTAAAGTATTTCACCAGTATTGTTAGACCAGTTTTTCTCTTTTTTTGGTTTCTAAACTTGAATCAGTTCAGCCTGAAGTCCAATTCTTAGAAGTTTGGGCTGCAGTCCTCTACAAAGTTTTGTTCTGGTGCGTATCTGAAATGTCCAGCCTGTTTACACACAGCCACCAGTCTTGACTTTGATATGCAGCTAAACAGATAAAAAACATTTCTGTATTATTTTGCATTTGGAAAGTTTTAAACTTTATTCAGCATCTTAGAATAAGCACGGGCTGTTTGTTAAAATACCTCATTTGAAGATTCACAGGTTTAAATAAAGATCCCTGCCACCAGTTCAGTGAAGGCTGAATAAATGTCTCAGTTTGCCAGGCCGTGTATATAAACTGTCAGGCGACGACAGTACTGAACACAGCGAGTCTGTAAATAACTCTCATTAGCATCAGCATTTTGTGGGGCCTGGGTGATTTTCTGTGGATTATTTGAAAGCTGACAAGCCATAACGCTCATGAGGATCACCCCTATCCCACAAAAACATCAACAAAGGGAACGCTGCTAGAATCTTACATTCTCAAACTAGTCCAGCGATTTGCAAAATACTTCTAAAGGCTTTGGGAAGGTCATTGGAGGTCAAAGGTCATGTTACTTAGTCACACTCTCTATACATATAATAGTCTTTGCTTGTTTTCAACAGTGTTGTTTTGAGGCAAATATATGAATTAGTATCTTTATTTTTGCCAAATATAGACAAAAAAAACAAAAAGACGTGACATTTTAATAAATGCTTATTATTAAAAATGTCTATTCTACCAATAAACCTGTACATCTGATCAATGCATAAAGTTCATTGACCTTTTTTTGAATCTATTTTTTTCCTGGGACTTAACAATCATAATAACAACAAGCTTGTCACATATTATGATAACTAAATAAAAAGTATAAAAGGAAAAACTATGCATTCCTTTTTTCTGAAGTCATGGGTCTGACCTCATTCCCTCATTGGGGGAATTTTTAAGATACCAAATCCCCTAGCACTGTGCAAGCCCTCTTCTTCTTCAGTATTATTCTAATTCCTTTTGCCGAAGTGCTCCAGACAGAATCCCAGGGTCGGACATTGTTTTCGGCTGCTCCCCGCTTTGGTGAAAGCAAACGCAGCCCCCCACTCGGGCCTCCAGAATGTAATAGCGAGGGTCCTAGACAATGGAGCTTTGTGCCCCAAAAACAGTGAAGTCATAGTTTCCCAGGCTTTCTCCCCGAGATGCCTAATAATGAGTGGCGAGCAGAGGGAGGCGGCCTGCTCTGACTTTTGTTGTAAGCAAAAAAAAAAAAAAAAAAAAAAGGAGAAGAATCCCTCCAAGTGTCACAAAGGGCACCCTGAGGCTTTGACTGCTTCTCCTGGAGCCAGTAACAGCTGCTGGGCACCACAGGTGGAGCTACGAGGAACACAGGGGTCTCTCCTAAGCCTCTGTTCATACCGGCGACCCTCGTGATTAAATGTCCGTGTGAGGAGAGCACACTCATGCTCAGAGGGATGTAGGGAGCGATGTGCCAGATTGCAGAAATGGGTGGGGATTTGCATAATATTTCATAATCATATTTTATATGAATGCTGGAGAGAATGACACAAGCTTTCCATTTAGAGTATGAGACTGGAGGGTTGCAATCATGTGCGTTCCCATTGACATCTGTTTTGTTAAAAGCCCCTATAAACACAAAGACCTGGAACAGGGTCTGGGCTTGGACAGGTCAGACAGGCTTTTGATATGCAGTTAATTCAAAGTGACATACATGGTGGGGGGGGGGGGGGGTAGTGGTAGACGCAGTGGTGCATAACATGTGTGGACTGGCACAGGGGTAAGAATTATGCAAGCAAAATACCTTTGCGCCCCTGGAAGCCGCTTCGGATCCTACAGGGTTTTGCTTCCCCTAGAACCTGACTGCAACTCCTCCTGGGGTGCTTCATCACCCATGAAGCATACTTAGACAGCTAGAAGCTAGGAAGGAGCCGCTGATGCCATTCCTATTCACTCACTCGGAGAGTTTGGCCCAGATTACTGCTAATAATCTTCCATTGTTATTATGCAAACAGGTTTGATTACACGACAGATAAATCAGAAGTGACCCCTAACATTGTTTTTCCACATTTTGTTCACCTTATGCCTGCACTAAGGGCCACACCCCATTGCAAAACATTTAATATTCGGAGAAAGGTGCATTAAAATGTATTGCAAATAAGAAAATAATGAAAATAATAACAGAAAAGACTTCAGAAAAAGATCTCATAAATAAATAAACAAATAAAACTGGAATATTTGAAGCAGGCCTATTTACTGATAGCACGCCGTCAAGAAGCCGCTAGACTTACACGCACTTCATTACCCATTCTCTTTATGCAGCTAATGTCTTAAAGAGACTGTAACAGGCTTGGCACACATTTCTTGTCTCTCACAGCGTTCACCCATCTTCCAGAACCACTTATCCAGTACTGGGTCATTGGGAGCCAGGAGCCTGGAGCATCATGCACACTTCAGCCCACTAACTAATGCTTGATTTGTTTGAATTCCCTCGCTGTCAGGTCACAGATCAGCTTTTCCTTTGGCTATATACAGGATCAGCTTGTGTTCCTCCTGCCATGAAGTTTCCCTCAGGCGAACAAACTAACAAAAAATCTGCTGACAGGAGCTGTCAGGTTAAGCCTTTGGTCCCAAACCTTCTGCGATTGGCATCAATGAGCGTCTCCGATGTGGCCCATAATGACATGGCCCTGATCTGCACATATGTGACACACTGCCATTTTGCATTTAGACGACATGCATTTGAGCCGTGCACACAAGGGAATGCCAGCGATTCATCTTTCTGCAATTAAAGTTAAAATGTGTTATCTAGGCATGAGCAGCAGGCCTGAACCCAATCTGCTCCAAACCACTCAGAATGGAACATGCTCTATAAAGGATTGCAAGCGCTGAATATTCTTTTGCACTTCAAATTTAAAAGACTTCATTTTAATTCTTTGGTTATCAGTGACCTGATAAGTCTAGGCCCTCTATTAGTAATACTATAAAATACAAACAGGCTGTTGAATTTTGAAATTGAATGTTTACGCATTTGTACTGTGTGCAGACACGTCATTTATAAGTTACCCTGCAATCTTGAAGAAGTTCGGCCCGCTATCTGCGTTCTACTTTTGTGCTATGGTTAAATTTCCATTGTTCTTTGAATCAAACATACCCACTAAACTAAGTACTTTTTAAAGCATTAAAGATGCAAAAGCCACCAAACATAGGTAACATGAACATGCACATGGTAACATTTTGAAATCATTCATAGGGCATATTTATTAGCAGTGCTTGGTGGATCACAAATGTACCTTGAGAGTGCTGTATTCACCTAGAATTTACAACCTAGAGTTTCCACACACACGCATATATCACTATGCTGTATCAAATATCCCTGTGCTCCGGGACACTGGACATGAAATTTCAAGAATGATGGAATAATATAGTAATTAAACTCCCGGGTACAAAAATGGACTGTAAGAAAGAGTAAAAAGAAAAACTCAGTAAGTATTTTTGGCTTTTGCTGATGTGTTACTAACGCAAAGAAGGGGCGGGGAAAGCCATGTTTGGTTTGCGCTGTTTCTGACGCCAAATGCCCAAAGCATCGAGGGGAAATCGCACCTTGCAAAAAGTGTTACATGCTAAAAAGTTCTGCAAAGCAATAATGATTCAAATTACTCTAGACACTGCTGATTTATTTTTCAGTTATCTTTTATTGTTGTTATTATGTTATATTATATATAGGCATGCTGTGTTTTCTGGTAGCTTAGCCATGATGTACATAAAAGCTGAGCTAAATAAACTGTGACACGTTAACGGGAAAACTGTGACTCACTGAAACATACTTCAGGGCTTAGATGAACATTTCTGAAACACTGTTCCACTTGCCATCCAATTTTAACATCATCTATCCATTCATCAATCCATTCACTTAATAAATTCTTGAAATTCTGTGGATAATGGGAAGCCTAAAACTCTGTTGGGTTAAATATTAACAGTTAGGTGGGGCACCATTGTGGCGATCTGGCTTTGTCTGATGTCTACATCTGCGGCCAGTCGTGATGGGCGCGCATCTTTTATCATGCAGCCTTTAGGCATGGGGGGATGGGGACTTTTGGGGTCCCGTTGCTGCACTCATAAGAAACCTCAATGACGCTGAACGTTTTTCTGAATATATATTGTTTTTATCAAGACACTGAAATCACCTCGGCAGCAATGATGTTCACAGCCGAGAAATGAATACCATAAGCAATACTATGAACAACAGCATTATCGCGTCGTTTATACATTTCCTTTACAAATGAATCAAAACAGCCAAGGGTTGTCTTTTTTAAAGGAATAAAATCCATGAGACCATTTGAAACCGTTTTGTCTGTGCAGTTTCGAAACAACTTGCCATTCATCTGGCCGATGCTTGGCCGTGCAAGGCTACAATGAGCGTGTAATTACAGAAAAGGGAGGAGGGTAGCTCTACAATGGGAGGGGTCTAATGTGACGATCTGTGCATTTCGTCTAGTCCTGCAGCAAAAAATAAAAAAAACCTCGGTGTCTACAGCGATCCTTATGAGGATGCACGTCTATGGACATACATGAAACATAATTATGAAACGAACGTAGTGCGCCCGGAATGGAAGGAAAGCTGAAGGCTGGCGTTTCGCAATCCGTCTCGCTTCTCGGCTAAAGACGGTCTTCTCTCTTTTTTTGCGAGCGCTGCCCTGGCTTTGGCAGGCATGTTATCGCAGTGAAGGTGGAGTCCCTTTTCCTCGCTGTAGCCTATGACTTCTTTGCGCGGATCGAGAAATAAAATCCTTGATGCAGGTGGGCATCAGATAGCCTTTTAAAGTTTAACTTCAAACCACCAGGGTCTGGCCTATGTGAGAGGGCTTTATTTGTTTTCGGAAAAATACGCTTTTTTATGTAGGGTGGAAAGCACAGGGACAATCTTGCTGGGAAGAGAAATATTCCCGAATCGCCAGCTAAATATAAAAAGCATTGGATTTACACCAGTTGGGCATCTTACTCCTCACTATAATCCCTACCTCAGGAAACATGTCATCTCAAACTAAATTCAAGAAGGATAAGGAGATAATTGGAGAGTATGAGACTCAAGTGAAAGGTAGGTGCTTTCCGCCCACGTCTTTTGCCTTTTGGTTTTGTGCAGATATAGTAACCAGCAACATGCAATATATGTGTATAAAAACAAGAATCCGAACTATGTGTGAGCGTAATGAAAAACAGCTACTAGGTTCCCAGAAGGAGCCGAAGCTGCAAGCGTGGGTGCAGATAGTCCCTATAGTCTGTCTTCTCAGGTACATTGTTATGTGCCTTACTCCTAGCTACATGTCACTCACTGGGTTATAGCCAACTGGGAAAAAAAACGCGATGATATTGCTCTATGTGTATGGATTTATTTATTCATGAGTACTATGGCATCGCGCAACATTGGAACAGAAAAGACGGAGGCTTGGATGCATTGTGTAGTGTCAAGGTGCGGGACGTTCTGCAATAGTCGGAAATGCGAATGCATATGTGGCGCCTTTGTATCAATCTGATCTCTAAACAAGTCGTTTATATTGTGATGAGTCACTACCCCGGCGATCGATTATCTGAAATCGACCGTGATGGCAGTTTTCGCTGCATTTTATTGAGCTGGGCAGGTTAAGCAGGATGACTTACTGTGTGGCGTGATCTTTGGGATGCGGAGCTCTGATGCCAGACGCCGGGGTGGATCTGGAGGGCGATCAACTTAATGTACTGTCCGCTTTTGTTTTTATTCAGCAAGCACTCATGGTTACTTTAAAGGACGCGGAACGAAATGGAAAAGTAATCGGTCTAATCGGACGTGCAAGAATCATATCTGTTCTTGTGATAAACTGTTTTTGTGTTTTCCGATGACAGATGAGCTCTTACACGAGGAAGGGTCGAAATATACAGAGTCGGTATAGACGCCTGTAAAGATCGGAAATGCTTAAGAGAAATTAAACAGTCCGCAAAGACCCAAATATACTACTACAAATATGCTGTGATATTCGGGAGTAGCGGCTGCGAAGAATTTCCGAACAATATAAATAAACTACAGTTTGCACTTACTCACAGGCACTTACGCTTCCAGATATAGCCTATTAAGAAGAAATGACCACTGGAAAGTATCGTTAATGAAAATCCCGTACATTTCAGACTTGCAATTTCGGGGAATTGTAGAGGAAAATATCAGCTGCGCGGGGACGTGTGCGGCATTAATGCCGCTCCGCAGACACGCAGCTTTGGCACTGGAGCCGCAGCTGTGCGCATCTCGGATCGCTGGCCTTGTTGTTCGCATGCACCCCAGTGATTGCCAGTTTCTTTTAGACTAATTGGTCCGGTTATTCCCCTTAAATGCTGATTGCAGTAGTGCGCCGAGGGCCTTGACGGTTGTGCAGAGCTGGAGTGTAGCTCTCTGGGTCTTGGCATTTGATGGCACTGCATGAATAACCCATGAGCTTTGTTTGAATTATGCTGCATTCTGCTGACATAAATGCAGGCATGAAAGACCAAACTAAGATTTAATCTTGCTTTATTTGAATTTTGAAGCGATTCCATGCTTTCTTATTTACTTTAGTCTTTCATGGGGGGGGGGTGGTTGTCAGTAGTCTAATTACCTTTTCACAGCAACTCTTTCTTTAAAAATGCTTCATTATTTGTAATATTGATTTCAGTTATCAAGTTAGATTTGTTAATGCTAAAGGACAAGGGAAGAAGCTCTTCCAAAAAACAGGACAAAATGTGCATGATGATCAGGTCTTTGTGCTACTGGCACAAGTCACCTAGTGTGCTATCAAGATGAATGTGCTTCTGTGTGCATCGCAGCGCTCGCCGTCTTCCTCCCATCTGCATCTCTGAGATGACTTAGCCGAGCGGTCTTTGCGTGACGACGAAGCACCACTATTGGATGTGTTTACTTATTTATATATCTGCATATTTTGCTGAAGTATTTCAGGGTACAAGGTGAAGCAGCACTTCCTTCTTGTGGACGTTCTGCCTGTTATTATGTACACAGCCTTCAGCCAGTGCGACGTGTGTCACTTCACATAGCATGTGAACACTGGTAGACGGGTAAAGGTGGAGTAAGAAGCTGAAGAGTCAGTGTAATGACAAGCTTCCTAAGTGCAGGAGAAGGTGTGAATCTTTCATTCTTTGTAACATGTATGGACATGTCTGAAGCCAACATGTATGAAAGGACAGAATGAAAATTAAACAAAAAAACATTCACATTACTGATAACACATATAAGTAGCAAATCCAGCAGCTAATTTATTAGTGGTCTGTATTTTATCAGTGATGATAAATTATTAAGTTGCGTACAAACATGCAAATGTGTGCAAAATACTCTTGAACTTTAAATAGGACCACCACCCCGCTTTGTTAAAAGGTTTATTGTGAAGACGGTTGTAGTATAATGATAGAGTGCCTTAATAATTGATTTATAATCTAATGCATTATTCAATTCAAACTGAAGTTGCATGCTATAAATCTGCATATTATGGCATGCGGAATATATCGAATCCCAGAGCTAACAGAATGTCCACGAATAACTGTTTAGATTAAATTAACTAATGCAAAGACTCATACACATGATCCTTGATGGACCGTCTCTTAGAATTGTGTGTCTGTAAAAAAAAAAAACAAAAAAAAACACAAAGAACAGATGAAAAATGAAGGCTGTTGTACTAGCACAATCCATAGATAAGGCTTTTTCAGTAAATATGTTATTAAGCTTTTTTCTAAATTCTCTAGAGCAAACACAGAGCAAAGGCACATGTAGGCAAATGGCATTTAGTGCATTACTTTGCTTTCACCTTCATGGTTAGTTGAAATGCACCCGCTGCATTAGACAAAGATGTTTTTATGATAGCTGTGATCTATAAGTGCCACTGATCCTCCATTAAAATCAGCTTACATGCTGAATTATGGTAGAAGCATTAGTGTAAGTGTTTTAAGCTGACCAGTTACTCTGATCCTATTCATCATCCAGCACTGCGAGAAGGTCAGGAAGGGAATGCACCTTCTCAGCAGCTGATGCTGGATAACAGGAAATGTCAGTAGGAGAGTAACAGTCAGGTGGCAGGTGAGGAGAACCTGGCGCTCCTGCGAGTGGTATAACCTTTCAGTTCACATCCCAGAAACGTTATTGTTGTGCAGCTTCCGTCCACTCAGTGACCTCGGTTACGGCGAATGAGTACTGTGTTCTTCTCTGAAAGCTTTTGAAAATTTTAGACAATTAATAAAGTGATGGATCTGCATAGAAATAGTTACCTTATCTAGGATGCACTTCATGGTGAAGACATGGTTGAGACTTATGTGTCCCTTAGCTGTTATACTTCCAGCAGTGGGGTTCAAACCCCACTTGACTTATCGCACTTGCTGCCAAGAAACAGAGAACGAGGTGGGTCTAGTTCATGCTTTTTGCTTCTGCAAAAGGGCTGTCCGAGTCAGCAAGGACCAGCGTGCAGTGCAGCAAAGGGTGCTATGCTTACATACTAGTGTGTGATAGGGGACTGGAAACTCAGTCATATTCATCTGGAGTGAATAAATCATCTCTGTCATCATGCAACATTTCTGCGATGCATAATGTGTTTGAAGTGAGCTTTTTGAGATCATTAACATTTTTGAATATCCCCAATTGCTGACAGCGCCACGTAGCCCTGCTCAGGAACTCTCAGCCTGTAGTTCTTTGAGACACCTCTAATCTTGCTGTTTATTATTGGTATTGTTGTTTCGTATTATTGCTGATGAAAAAAAAAACAGATTCTTACTATTATATAAAAAAATGTAAATTGTACAAAATCTAAAACATTGGTTTCAAATCTAAATATAAATCCATGAATTCATCCTTTTCCAATCATTTATCCAGTACAGGGGGACAAGGATGAAAAACACAAAGTTTTAACCCCAAATTATTATTATTTATGGTTGTTACGGGGGATGAGTGTTTGGGAACATTTTGAATACAAAAGCATTCCGCACAGTTCCTTCAGGCAGCGAGGCGGCCTGTGTAGAGGCTCTGATGAAAAGCTGACTGTAGGCCTGTGAGTGCTAAAATGAAATGAAAGGGAGGCTGGCAGAGCATGTGTGGTTTGGGGGAGGGGTGGTCATTTTCTGCCCGTTGCCACTGGGGAACTTGTGGGCACCTGACAGGCCTCAAGGAAGCATTTATGCTGAGTACACTGTGCCAGGCCATAACCCCAACTGTCAAATAACGAAGGCCTGCAATGACATGCGATCTCGTCCAACTCCAGATATGCATCACAAATGAATAGTTTATGGCTACAGAACATTATATGATGGGATTCATATCAGCATATTAAATATATATTCATAATGAACATGTATATATAATGAGAAGGTTGACGCTCTCTTGGGTATTCTATGATCAGCAGTAGGACATCATAATGGGTACATTGTTTCAGCTCATTTAGATATGAACCACTTAAACTATGGTGTCCATTAACCATGGAGTGTGTTAACATTAAATGTGCCTTCCCAGGATCATGTTGCACATCCTTTGCCCCAAGAACAGCCTTGATTCATTTAGGCCCAGAGCCCAAAGGATGTTAAAAGGCTGACAGCTTGAAGAACACAGCAGCATTGCACTCCTCTGACCTGTGTGCCTGGGACTTCAGCTCCCACTCGAAGGGACTTCAGACTCTTTTCCTCTCGTTCTTCCTCAAATATGTAATCTGTCTGATTTGTCTCGAGCCTGAGAAATCTCTGATCGCAGCAGATGTGACAGGCGGAATCAGGTGGTGATGGTAGCTGGCACCTGAATTCAGATGATCGGTCTGTTTCAGGGGAAGATGGGGCATCCCTGCCCTTTGGTATGCATTCCTTGTCTGATTATCCCTTTTGTACGAAAGATAATTTGATCCTCCACTTCATGCCTCGCCCTTCATCTTGAATAAGGCATTTAAAGAAGCGTTTCATTTTGCTCCGACTCTCAGTGCCTTTTGCAAGTGAAAGAGGCCGTCTTGAAATTTATCGCCCAGTCAGATTCAATCTTGTGGTCAAACTGCAAAGCTGAATTAAGCACACACTTGTGAATTTTTTTTCCCTTATTCATACGCTTTTATGAAATGATTTGGCAGACTTGTCATGATTCGTCATGACAAGCTAACCTTTAACACAGGCCTGTGAGGCAAACTGTAAAGGTTCAGTGACTCTTCTTTCATAACAGCACGCAATTGCTGGTACGCTTATGCTCACTCTCAAGGAAGAGACAGAGGGACGGTGAGAGCAGAACCTGGGAAGGCCCTAGCAGATGACACAGGAAAACCATAACAGGAGACACTGATAAATGGGGAGTTTGCTCTAGGTCGGTACCCAGCAATGAATGCTGCGACAGAATTATTCCTGCAACTGCGTCCTGCGGCACGCCCATGCACATTGCAGCAGGCAGGGAAGGCAGTTAATTGTGAGCCCGGGGCTGCGTGTGGATTCCTATTTAATGGCTGAGGGAGCTCCGTATCCTCCATCGGCGATTTCGGCTGACCCCGGTGTGTTAGCGCTCTAACTCCAGGTGTCTCAGTCCAATTCAGTGGGTGACTAGAGTCACCCAGCCCCCTGATTTTAGGACACAGGACAGGGGCAGTACAGCTGCTACACCAAAGCAAGGAGTCGCCTGTGGGACGAAGCTCCAGGCTCAGCTCGTGCACTGTGAGGCGTGTGTGTTCCGGATCCTCCTCCAACAGCTGGGCCACTAATTACTGTCCATTAGAAGGTTCTGGTCTCTTCCTGAAGGTTACGTGCATCACAAGCACATGTGGACCCACTGAATCTCCACGCATCGCTCAGTTTCTGCACTCTCCAGTTTGCTCTTAGCCCTGTTACGGGCTTAATCATTGGCTGTCCCATGCCTGTGACGCAATATAGTGCATAAACAGAGAAGGGCATGGTAATTTAAGTGTGGTTTACTTGCCCGATTCAGTTGCAGAAACACTTGCCAGCCATTCTGCAGGCCTGCTTTTCTGGGGCAGGGCTGTGCGCAGTGGCTCTCTCTGTCTGGTTAGCAATAACACTGACATTTTTTATTCCTTTGAGCAATAGGAAAGTCCACTGATGATGAGCTTCCATGTTGGAATTGGACCCTGTAATCTTTTTGACTTATTGCCTTTTGTAATCATGCACTCGGTGGCCAGTTTATTAGGTAGCCCTGCTTGTCTGTGCAAACAGCCTGCTGCTACAAACAGCCAGTCACGTGACTTCAACTGAATATATGCAGCACACAGACAGAGGCAAGACGGCCGGTTACTGTCTTAACTGTAGAATGGTTAAGATACAGGATCTTATTGATTTTGTACATGGTGTGATTGTTAGTGTCAAACGTGGTGGTTCAGGCCAGTCTCCTGGGATTTTCACATACAACAGTGTCTGGAGTTTACAGAGAATGGTGTGTTGAACAAAAAGCATCCAGTCAGGGGCATTTCTGCTGCAGGAATGATGGATGAATAACACCGGGATGCATAAGTAGTGTTATGCCCAGTGACAAAAAATATGAATACATGCCTTATTAAAGTTTAGCCTCGAAGTAAAAAATGTTATTATTGGTATTTAAAATAATGATTTATGAATTATATCAGGATAATTATCAACATAAATATACAGGGAGGTTCTCGACACCGGCTTAAAGAGTCGTACTTATGGACTACGTGGGCGAACTAGTTTCTTTACACTCATTCATGGTGGCACGATTTCAGCATCTACTTTTCGAAAATGAAAATGAGCCGATGCAGCAGAGCAAAGGTGATCATTACATTTCAGAGTGACGTGGTACGATTTCTTCATTTACTTGTATAAAATGCAAACCCTTCTAAATGTTTTTCGGGATGATAGTTAAATAAGATGCAAAGCAATGGCATGATGGTTTTGCTTTTCATTATGTCACGTTCTCTACGTGAAACTCACTGAAAAGCAATGACGCTGTGCATTGCATTTCCTCATGGCACGGTTTCTGCATGCCGCGCACTGTAAAACAGTACGTCTCGTCGATTGATTTATATGCTGAAGTCGTTTTTGCATTTCAAGGTGGCACGAATTCCGCTCCATAGTTGTTATGTTCTAAATTATGATTTTACAACTGTGTTAGGATAGGTAAGTGACTTCGGCTAGGGTGTGTTTTGACTTACACCAAAATACGGGTTACATCACTGTCACAGGGACAGAACTGTGTCGTAAATTGAGGACTCCCTGTATATATAGATAGAATTCTTTATTGTCATTATGCATATACTGTACATAACGAAATTTTGTTTAGTAGGACTCGGCTTCAAGGCAGGATGCTTAAATACGCAATACACTATGAATAATAAGTAAGCAATGATATAAAAATAAGTAAGCAATAATATAACAGCAACAATAGAACATCATCAAGACCAGACTTTTCCTGAGGTATTACACCTGCGGAGACCAGGATCTGTGTGCGTGGGTCTGCAGGGGAGGAGTACAAGCGTGTGTGTTTGATTCTGAGGGAAAGTGCGTGTGCATGTACATGTCTCCGGGGGGGCAGGTCAGGGATAGATGTACATATGTGTGTGTATCAGCAGGGGCAGATGGACTTCACAGCTCTGGGGAAAAAGCTGTGTTTCAGTCTGCTGGTACGTGTTTTAATGTTTCTGTACCGGTTTCCCGAAGGCAGTGGTACAAACAGTGCATTTCCTAGATGAGTGGGATCCACAGCTATACATTTTGCCTTCTTCTGCACCCTTCCAGCATATACAGAGTCTAGGTCTATGAGAGGACTTCCCATGATCCTCTGTGCTCTTCTCACCACACGTGTCAGGTCCTTCAAGGACCAGGTCAGATTCAATGTGATGTGGATACCCAAGAACTAGATACTATCCACACACATTACAGTCTCCTCCTGTATAAATATAGGAGCATGCTTTGTTTTTATATGTTATATGGGCGTTATCAATATTGATATACATATGAAAAAATGATCATGATAAAATTATTCACCATATTGCCCAGCTCTAGGGATGCATTACATAAACACTGAATGAGCCACTGCTAGCTGTCTAATATTAGATGGAAGTTAAAGAACATTCCCATTATAGGACAGACAATCATCACATTTAATACATGGTATTTAAGACTTCCACACATATCTATGCCTGCCACTGTCTCGGATATGTGCAGTGTTTTCTGATTAGGGATTATATTCAACACACTGTCTTTCAGTTAGTTACATAGATGGCTTGTTCAGTACCAGTGAGGGACATTGGGTGTTCCTCAATACCCAGAATGCAAAGACCGTACTTGTATTCTTGGGAAGAGTGGTCTTGCTAACTTGCCTCCTAAGAATGAACTTGGGTTACAATAAATCATTGGGAGAGGCAAGAACAACATTTAGGGATTTTTACTACAACTTGTTCTTAGTATTGGAACCGGACATAAAACGGGCGTGCGAGAAACACCTACTGCCTCTTTATTACCATTTTGGCCCAAATATATGACAGCGCTGAAATGACATCGCTGAAATGACATCGCTGATAAAAATAATTTCATTTGACATATCAGAAATTAACCATATCACTGTTAAAAAGTAACCACGGGCAATCACATTGCAATAAGAGTATTAAACAGCAAACATCCCATCCATTTCCTGAATCTGCTTGAGCAATTCAGGGTCATAGGGGCTCTAGAGTCTATGGGTGCAAGGCAGGGAACAACCCAGGATGGGGTGCCAACCCATTACAGGGCAAACTCACCCACCATTCACAGCTTTGGGCAGTCTGGTAACTCCAATGAACTGCATGTTTTTAAACTGTGGAGGGAAGCCAGAGTACCCAGAGGAAACTTCACAAGACCATGCAAACTCCACACACATAGGGCCATACTGGAGACTTGATCCCTGATCACAGAGGTGTGAGGCAACAGTGCTAAGCACTGCACCACCCCCAGCAAACATTCCATTAGACAAAATGTATTATTTGGGGGGAAGGGATAGATAGCTACAAAGTCCATTACTCTTAATGACACAGAATGTCTATGATGACATTTAAATTTTAGTCCTTGAATATAAGATGACCCCACTTTTTCAAAAACATGTGCCAATACGGTATTAACAAATACCCTAATTGTCACATACAAAGGCTGAAGGAACAACCCACATATAGGAGAAGCCCTCACTGGGAAGTTTTATTCAGGCACACAGGGCTAACCGAAGTCATGCACAGGAAACAATGACCTGATAAAGAACACTGGACTGAGGGACGCGTATATACAGGGCTAACGAGGGACAAAACACAAGGCAGCTGTGGATGATTAACAAAGGGGCGGGAACAAGAGGTAAGACTGACAGGTCATAGGCGTGGCTGGTTTGGAACCACGCCGCAGGGAAAACAGGAGGATCAGACAGGTGGAGCGCGCTGGACATGACGCACATTACTCAATGCAATTCGTGAAAAATGTGAAGCTTTGTCTTGGAATTATTTATAAAGGATTAAAGCCATTAATTATGGCTTTATTTAGCTACATATATTAATGGGTGGTAAGAATGTGATTTCTTCTGCATAGATAATTTTAGTGATTTGGTTTTTTGACAGCTAATAGGTCTATAAAATATACAAGTATTACAAATAATATATACATCCTGGTATAGTCATTGTTGACTACATGATTACATTTCTGGTGCATTTTAGCAGTATAATACCAACAGTGTTTCGAAGGAGTGTTTGAAACTGGTGTGACCTAGAGGTGGCACAGTCTAGTTTCTGAAGGCGTAATCTGTATACTAATATAAGGTAATCAGTTTCAGCCTACTCACTGTGGAAACTTAATCATCTTGGGAGATTCTGCTACAGTTGGATTTTGAAACAAGAAACCCAAGCAGCTAAATAATTCTTTTCAAGAGTGGCATTAATTGGAAATGGCAGATTGCCATTGTCAGTATTTTCCTGTATCTTGCTGAAGGATCTTGTTAAAACGTCCAGCAGATTCAAATTAGCAGACATTTAGGAAACATCTGTGACCAGGGTTTTCTCTCGTTCCTGCGGTAAGTGTAGGTTGGCATTCCGTGTTTGTGTGTCTGGGAGCACCTCCCTGAGTGTGGACATACGTCATGATATCGGAATGTCGGGGGGATACACAGAAAGTGCCCCTGTCGTTGGGCCAGGGGGCTTTGCTCGGTTCCAGCGGCTGTGCCTCACACGGTGACATCGTCTGGGCCAAGTTAGGCCTGCTTCTGTGGTAGCTTCTAATTAGGAGGTGACAATGAACAGCTCTGAGAGTGGAAAGCATTAGTCAATTGAAAGAAGCACAAAAAACATTAATTATGAAAAAGTAGGCTGTTTCGTGTGTAGTGTGCTGTATTGCCATGAAATGGATTTTGCAGTTTCCTATTTTTTACCCTCAAATTTTCCACTGCACAGCGTACTTTATTGTGTGCAGAGCTAGGTAGTGATGCGAGTTCATCATATGGTGAAGACTGCACGTCTTTCTGGACCACAGTCATTCTTGGGACATAGATATCTATCAGCTCCATGCTGCTGTTTTACATGGACTGTGGAAATTCGTAAATGAAGCTGTCTGAACTGTCTGTGTTCTTTGTGGATGCTATGAATAATAATGCAGAGAATATTGTTTCGGCCAGTGGAGGATGGTGCGTCCGCTCTGGCCCACGGCGTCATTTGCTTTCATGTCTCTAAAAAAGGGCCGTGTTGTCAGTTCTGAACCCTTTTATGTTCGGTTCTGTTTATTCTTTGTTTTGGAGTTAAAAGCTGGCTGAATAAGCAATTTGATTCTCTTCATTGAGGAAGGGCGTCGGGACCCTGCTTTACATAATAAACAGCGTCTTTCAGGCGAGTCGTTTCAGGGGAGGCGGAGGAGGAATGCCAAGCGGAGACGAGGCCCTTTCGGAATCTGGGGCCACCTCGTTCACCTGCCTCCAGGCTGTTAGGCCCTGGCATCGCATTCATTTGCATTTAAATGGAAGGGTGCCACACAGCAGAGGTCTGAGCGCGCGAGCCCGTGACGAGCAAGCGCTGTCTGTCACTCCTCCCGCATCCAGGCTGCCTATATGGCCTGCAATGAAAGTGACGCACAGGTGTCTGTTCCTGCCGAGAAGCCATTCTTACTCTGCACTGACAATCGCCCTGCACTGTGTGCATGTAGGGGGCGCTATGCTTACCAAATGGCCACCGACAGGCTGTTATACAGCCATAGTGAGATTCAACCAGGAGCAAAGGAACCTTCCAGAAATCTGTACTATTTAGTGCTTTATTACACTATAAATTAGAGGTGGAAATGCAGTGATTAGTCAATTAGTCAGAAAGTCAATCCATCCATCCATCCATCCACCCACCCATCTATCTATTCATCCCTCCATCTATATATGCATCAATTCAACTATCCATCCATTGATCCATGCATGCATCCATACATTCATCCACGTTCTAACCAGTTTTTCCTGACAGAAAGTGACAGAATAAAATACCCTCCACATGGCTTTATATCAGAGCCTGAGAGTAGTGGCTCAGAGCCATTTGTTAGGCCTAATGCTGTGTTAAGTCTAACAGGCACGGGGTTGCAGGGACATGCTGTGTTTTCGCTATGTAATCTCACTGGACGCTCTGCTGTGTACAGGCCATATGGCACATCTCTGACAGGACAAGGCACGGCTGCAATGGCCACATTGATTAGATTCATCTATTAATTTTCTTGTGGCTGCTCTTCTGGCCCCCGTCATCCTGCTGGGAGAGGAGGGAGGCCTAAGCCTCTTTGTAGCCTTTTGGCTGCGTTCCCCATGTTTCAGCCACGTTAAAAGAGGCTTCAGGGAGGCCCAGCTGCTTCGGCCCCCTCTCACGTGCCCCTTTATGAGAGACTCCGTCCTTAACGAGCATTTCTGTAAAAAAAAAAAGTTCAAACAGAGGGCTAGTTATATGCCCATGTTTGTGCTTTTTATTGAAATGTTGTTTCCTAGTTAGTGTAGCACAGAAAAGCCTTTGGGAGTTTGTCTCCTGTCGTCTGATAATTCAGTGTTGTAGGGTAATCATGTGAAATAATTAAAAAATATTTAGTTTTGCCAGTTAAGGAGGAACATGTATGCATTTACTGTTGTAAGTAAACAAGGAGCATCTCATATACACTGAGTAAATATGGGTCATATCGTACACATGGAGACATTCTGCCATGATGATGACAACAAGTGACTTGTGAGGCAAAAATGGACCATCTTAGAGCACATGGAAGACTGATCTAAACAAATTTGGCTCTAAATGGTCTTGTTATTGCTCTATGTCCTGCTTTGATCTTTCAAGCAATGGTTTGTTTTTGGCTGGCCAGCTAAAATAGTGATGTTTAAGGGTGGGCGGCTGGAGGCAGAATGCCTCAGAGAATAGTCTAACACTGCCACTGACAGAAAATTCAGGGCCTCATTCTCCTGTGGTCTGAATGCCGTCGAGTTTAAAGGTCATGCTGCCTTTCATCTTTTTCTCTAGTCAATGAAATATTTAAAACATTTTAAGGCTTCAAAACCCAGCAGCAGAAATATTTAGAGGGTGGTCCAAAGCGTTTTATACAGCAAGCCATTGGGACTGAGCTCTGCCTTGCTGCTGATGCTAGTTTTAGCTGCTCTAGCCGAGTCTTTTATCCAAGGTGTCTTACATCATTATACTCCCGGGTATTTTAATAGAAGTGTTCAGGTTGGGCGTGGGCTCCCTGGGGAAGAGGCAGAGTCCTTGCTGGGACACGTTTACGCCGCTTCTGAGTCACAGGGACTGGAATTTATGATGGAAGTTCAGCTAGGCTGAAAGGGGGCACCATTTTTCATAGCCATGGTCTTCGAACACACTCCTACCACTGCTGACATTATGAGTATTATGGACTGCTCTCCGTTGGCCAGGTGAAGGGGGCCGAGGACTTGGGGTGAGACGTGCAGGTGGCTACAGGCTTTCATACCTGAAACAGTTTTCTGACAGGTTTGATATGAAATGGGCTTTAAGGCTGTTTTCTTCACAAAAAGCCACATTTCCATTGTATTCTAACACATTGTTTCTCAAGCTTTCCATCCAGCGGCCCTGATTTATCATGTGGTGGCCCAGATCCTCTGTACACCATTCGGGGTCTGGGGGAATTTTACAGACTGTATGGGGGTGGGGGGGGGTCCCTGGGGAAAGCCGGGAGCCCATAGAGGAGCACACGCACGTATCCCGTTCCCCGGGGACCGGCCGCGCCGGCACTCCGCGCGCGCCCTGCGGCGGGAAAAGCGCCACTTTCTCGCGGGAAAGTCCCAGCCCCCCCTTCCCCCCGCCATAGTGCTGTTATTCATTTTTTTTCCATTTCCATGTCTGCCCCACACACACACACACACACACACACACACACACACACACACACACACACACACACACTAAACTGGAACCAGCCAGGGCGACACTGGAATTCTGAACTCTGAGTGATGGCGGGCGGG
>JAODKN010000127.1:13018253-13030067 GCA_026774425.1 Petrocephalus zakoni | reverse complement strand
TCCTGCTCTCTCGCCGCCGGTCCCTAGCTGCCTCCCTCCCGCTCTCTCGCCGCCTGTCCCAGCTGCCTCCCTCCCCGCTCTCCCGCCGCCTGTCCCAGCTGCCTCCCTCCCGCTCTCTCGCCACCTGTCCCAGCTGCCTCCCTCCCTGCTCTCCCGCCGCCTGTCCCGGCTGCCTCCCTCCCGCTCTCTCGCCGCCTGTCCCAGCTGCCTCCCTCCCCGCTCTCCTGCCGCCTGTCCCGGCTGCCCCCCCCCGGCGCCCTCCTGCTCTCTCGCCGCCTGTCCCTAGCTGCCTCCCTCCCTGCTCTCCTGCCGCCTGTCCCGGCTGCCCCCCCCCCGGCGCCCTCCTGCTCTCTCGCCGCCAGTCCCAGCTGCCCGCCTCACCCTTCCACACCTTCACACACCTTTTGTCTTACAGGCATGCTGGCCAGCCTGGTGGAGCAGAACATCTCAGTGAGGCGTCGCCAGGGCGTGAGCATCGGACGGCTGCACAAACAAAGGAAGCCTGATAGGCGGAAACGCTCACGCCCATATAAGGCTAAGCGCCAGTGACCACACCCCCCCCCCCCCCCACATACACACCTTGGCAGCCTCACGTAAGGCCATCCAGCCATGACACTGCTCTTCTCACCACCGCTCAACGCTGACTGGCAGTCACGTCACACCTCTTTCCCGCTGTGCCCAGCCAATCAGGAAAGGACCCCCCCCACCCCATATTACGTCAGCTGGAAGTGAGCACTGCCTTGAACATGAGAAACTGGGAAATCATATTCCTTAAGAGTGTTTGTTCCATTTTTCCGTCTGTTTTTCTAACAAAACGTTACCAAGAAGGATCATGCATTGAGCTGTATAAGTATGTTTGGTGATTGATTTTGAGCTCGTCTGTGTGGGTTAGTTACTGTGATGTAATCATGTCTTTCCAAAGGTGCCAATGCACAGATACATTTAGTGAACAAATGTAATTAAACAGTCTGATAGACTAAATATTCATTTGTGTTTGGACTGAAAGTGTTTTTAATAATTTTTACAATATTACTGTTTAATATTTTACGGTCAATATGATTGGCTAGTGACTTAGCCCTTGCCACGGGGTTGATCCTGTCCGCACCTTCAGGACTGCATTCCCTCTGAGCTCCTTACAGACTGCAGTCTGCTAGGTGATTGCATAGAATAAGAGTCAGTGCAGTTTATATTGCATAAAAGATGAAATGGCCCAGGTTGTAGGTCTGAGCCTATGAGAAGTGGCTGTCCACCCTGGCAGTGTGCAAATGGCCTGTTGTGTTGTACAGCCATCTCTAAGGGGTGGTAATGTGTACGTGGGGTGTTTCTTTCTGTACATTTATTTTCTGTGTACCAGCTTATAACTGTTATTTCAGTTTTTTTCTTTTTTACAAAGCACTGTAATTTAATGCAGTAGTGGAATGCAGGAGTGATGCTTTTTTTTGTCAAAATAAAAATGTAAAGCAAACAAGCAGCAGCACAAACGACTGGCTTTTAGATCAGCCTCTAAGTTCCGCCGGGCCTGTTCTCAGGCCTGTGTTCTCAGTAGGCTTTTGTAGTAGAAAAGTCTGCATTCAAATAATTGAGTTCCCTATTTTTTTGTGATTTACATGTTCATGCTCCACCTGAGAGAATTGGCCCCATTAAGGGAATTTTTACTTGGGGATTTGGTCCTTTCAAATTAAAGTTAATAAGCAGCGTCCCTAAATCTCAAGGCCAGTTAGCGTTCCTTATAGCATAACGCTCACAGACATGTTCATAATTAAAAGGCCGGTCACTGTCGCTATTGGAGATTCCTTCCTGTTGTACTTTTAAGGGAGACGCTTGAACTTCATTAATAAGAGAACAGAATAGCTGTTTCTCTAATTGACAACTAGAAGACTTGTTGTGATGGTAAAATCAATGATTATGAGAATGTCACTTACCTGACATGACCTTAATTGAAGACATGGCTCTCTGATTGATGATCAGTGGTAAAGTCCACAGGAGAAGCCTGTCAGATTATGAAACCAAATGCACATGTGCGTGCTCATACGCTCTGCATATTATGGGGGGAGGGAGGGTTTTGGTGAGTTCCCATGCTGGGTAAATCCCTACTGCCCTTGAGACCTTTGTACCTAATCTCAACCAGCCAAACTGCATTGATCACCTAGGGCCTGTAACATTAACCATGAAATTGTTTCTAAATATATTGCTCAGATGAAACCTTAATTACAACCAGCTATTAAATGTGTATGCTAGTCATTTTAGTCCAGCTAGCCTGCATCCATGTTGTAATACAATAGTCCCACTGCAGGTAAAGTTCATGTTATATGTAAATAATTTAGCGGCTGTCCAGTGGCAAACCATTGCTTATCAACAGTCAGGGCCTTACCGATTTATAACGTTTCATAAATTGGTACAAAAATATTTTCAGCTGGTCATTTTCCTGTTCAGATTTTAAATGGTCACAGCGAGAAACAAGCTGAAGACTTTATTAATCAGTAAATGTTTTTTTTCAAACTGCTATCTTGACATTGTTTGGAGAATTTGACATGCCTTTTTCTCAACAAGCTGAATGCTGATTTCTATCGTCTGTTAACAGACCAAGTTTAGAGTGCAGAACTACCTACTACCTGGTGATTAAGGTAGTATAATTTCCCATTTAGTTGAGTGAATTTAGAACTAGTTTTGGGGGTAAATATATTTTAATTTACCATTAGTATTTTTAATTTGATAATTAAGTGCTCTTAAATTTTTCGTATTGGGTTTGTGCTGGGTGTGGTCATGGTCCATGTTGACATTGCCAGATTTGCCCACTAGAGGGAAGACAAGTGATTTGTAGCTCACTACACTGCTATCTCTTGTTTTCAGGATTACATGTTCAGTGTTTTCTGGGCATGTACAAAGCTTTGCTAGTACATGGTTTTTGTTACCTTACCTTGGACCACAGCTGGCCCTGTTTTCTGTCAGCATTTGATCTACCATACTCATGAGCAGAGGTATATCTTGCAGGTCCAGAAAGTATAAATCCAGACCACAATTTTGTTTCAACCCATCAGTTGAGTATAAAGAGTCACAGACACAGAGTACTCAACTGGTTGATTCAAACAAAATCTTGGTTGAGATTTTTACTTTCTAGACCTGCATGATACACCTGTGCTCATGAATAATGCTTTTCTTGGACTCTCACAACACCAAAGGTGAAGTTTTTTGTTATCATGAAATTCACTTTGGCAAATCCTCATACATTCTGCTCTGGTTCTGCCAAAATATTATCAACCCTTCTACATCCTGGCGGTTAGGGGTGTAGGCCTGCCATGATCTGGAAAAACTGCATGAAATATTTTGGTCCCATTGGTGGACAGAGTGAAGTGAGAAGATACAAGAAACAAAACATTTTGCAGGAGAGGCTGTGGTAAACACCTTGGTGTCCCCCAAACCAGCACCAGTACTTATGTTCCATACACTTATGAGTCACTAAACTTTTTGCCTTGTCTACGGTTTCTACCTATCTCCCATAAAATTCCCAATTAATTTTGTATGCCGACCCTATGAAATATCAAAACTGCATTGGAGAAAGTCATGGTGCATAAGGGTCAACTGTACATTTATCTAAAGAAAATTTTCTGTAATTTGGTAAGGATAATGATCTTGATTGTAGCATGTCAAAACATCAATAGCTGCACTGCCAGATTGTGAAATTCAGACAGACCCCACACAGTATGTGTGCCTGAGTCCTTCATTCAGAATTTGTCTGTAAATTACAGTATATTGCCAGCAGCTTTGTATTATGCATTATTACAAAGTCTCTTACCTCATGCACATTCAGCCGTTCATGCAACAGGCAGGCCAGCAGCCTATTAGGGCGCTTTCCCAACTGCACCAGGTATTGCACTTGTGTTTTCCGACTGGTAGCGCAGCTGACTGACATTACAACGCGAGGCGGGGTATTTTGTACTGAATTCGAAAAATAGATTTATTATAGGTCTGGACAATGTGCAGTACTGATACCAACATCACGTTATGCACATGCGATTCTTGCATCGCCAGTCATGGAGGGAGTTCCACTAAAGCATTTTTACTTCTTCAAAGGGAGTAAAATTAGCAGGTTTACAATTTTAATGATTATTCCTAATCACGATTATTTTAGTATATGTTTGAAAATCAGTTCCTCCGCTGCTTTTGCAATGAACGCTGTATACGTTATGCGAGAAAATTATAATCATTCTCATTCTCTTGCTGTTCAATTCACTCCTAGATGGGTTTGTGAGAAATTTGTTGAACTCATTTTTTGCTTTATACATACCCCAATATTTATTAAAACAGAATATTACCATGCTATCCTAGTATATTATACAAAATACTTTATTTCATGTCCCTGTCATCCTGATCTTGCTGTATCTGTTCTTCCGTCCACCTCACAATTTAATCTTGGGTATTTCATCTGACTATGCATCTATAATTATTATTATCATTGTTATTATTATTATTATTGTCTGATCCGGACCCCCTGCGACCCTGTTAGGATAATTGGGTTGGACAATGGATGGATGGATGGATTATTGTCTGAGTTCGCAACTTATTCAAGACAGCAGTTGTCTTGCATCTCGGGGGCAGGCAATTTGCATAACTAACTGACAAAGAAAGCGTTTCAAGTCCCATCTCAACGGACCAAAAAGTCCCCCAGCTGGTTTGGCACTTTCGGTACTGGTACTCGAAAAGGGACAGTGCCCTCCAGAAGTGTGGTACCTGGTACGGTGGGAAAGTGCCCTTAGCCTCATAACACCTACATACATCGTCCCCTGGTCCTCCTTTAATAGGATGATGGAGGTCTGTTCATTGCACTTTTTCATCCCATCAGCTCCAGATTCTCTTTGGGTAGTGCTGTTGCCTCGCCTCCAGGTTTGGGCATACAAATCGTGTCTGCGCTCAGTGTGTGAGTGAACATTGCATGATCTCCTCATGTCGTGTGGTTTACATCTGGCAATTCTGGTTTGGTTAGGCTAATTGGTTTCTAAATTGCCAAAACTGCATGATTGTGAGTGTGTGTGTGTGCACCATGCAATGGAATGTCATCCCGTCCAGGGTATACCCCAACCTTGTGCCCTCTGCTGCATGGGATAGGCTCCAAGTCGCCCTGCAATCCTGACCAGGACAAGCTGTTACAAGATGGATATTTGGATGGATCAGCTCCAGAGTATTAATGGGCAATAGTCAAATAGCTACTGGACCAAACAATAACTATACTGCTTCTTCATATTCAGTTAGAGTGAGAATGTGCAACACAAAGTTTTTCATGAGAGTTTGTGTGCAAACAAGTTTTCAATTGAAAAAACTATGCCCTAATGCCATAGGTGTAGGTTTCACGTAGCTAATGGGTATCTTTGAAATGCTCCCAACTGTGGGCTTCCCTGGAATGGTGCCAGGACAGGCATAGTGTTATCTGTGGAGATAGGCCAACCTAGGACTAGTGTTTTAATGAATATGTTCAATCATCTGCTAATTTCTGGAATCACAAGATTTTGAGCATTAATGTTAAGCTCCATCCCTTACATTAGTTTTCCACAGAAACATATTATATGCAAGCCTTTAGTATTATCTTAAATAATATAATTCTCTAAGGACCTCGTTAAGTGTATAGAAAGAATACCAGGATGTTTTAAACAGACTATTAACGGAATTTAATAAACCAAAGCTAATTTAGGCTAATTTGGTAACGCATAAGATGGATTCAGGCACTGGGTGATCGAGTTTACTCATCCACTCTATCCACCAGAGTGAGAACATTGCGTCCAACAACCGGATCACCCTCCTATAATTGTCTTTACAATCCATAATGCTTTGGTGCTTATTTTTTAATAAGCAAAAGTACTTCCTTTTTCTCCAATTGTATCGATCTCGATCCTATTTTCTCAAAGTTTACCATTAAAGTTTACCCAAAGCGTGCCTGATACCTAATTCCGTGATGGGAAAGACGTTAATACAAGGCAGGTGCATGTATAGGTAAAGTTTTTGGGGAAAGTTTCAGAACAGCTACCGCCCCCCCCGGCCGTGCCTGACAGAGCCGGGCGGCCGACGTGCGCGCTCCCGTGGCGCCACGTCGACGCGCGCCCGGCGCGCTCCTGCGTCTCCGCGCGTGCTCCGTGCAGGTAGCAGGATTGTCGCTGATGATGGCGGAAGAGGAGCGACGCTGAGTTCTCTGTGCTTTTACCTAACGGCGATAAATCGCTGACACGCATCGTTTAACTCGCCCCTTTGCTCTCCGGTGAGCATGGGGAATGAAGCCAGTCAGGAAGGGGGCGGCCAGCCCGGGCAGCCGGCTCCCACACCCACCAGGACTGGCGCTCCCGCTTCTGGTTCAGCACCACCGGGCTCTGGACAGCAAGTGAAGCCCAGTAACGGTGCGCCGGCCGGGGGGAGAGCGGCAGGAGGCGGCCCGGGAGTTAAAAGGTAAAAACCAAAATGAATAATGTAAACATTTATCTACAGACAATCATTGTAACCCCCCCACGACAATTGCATAAGACTGTTTGATTCTAACGGATTGAGTTTCAGCGGCAAATGATGCTTGTACTGTTTATATTCAGTTAATTATGTTAATAAGAGAGATGAAGTATATTAGATTCATGATATTGGTGGGTGACAGTCTGTTGCGATCTTACATATTTGCACTGGATATATGCAAAATAAGCCGTCAGTAAAGGTTGACATGCACGCTGCCTGTCTGCAATTTGGAGCGGTTTGCGGTTGTAATTGTGATCTGGCTTCTTACGGGCTTCATTGAAGAAGTTGAGACGGTTGCTGGTCTGCTTGTCATGGAGGGGTGTGAGAAAACTGATTTGTACCTGGATCGCTGCCCGACACACCGTAAAACCGGTCTATGTCTGTCACCATCTGCAGACATCTGTACGGGCATAGGATTGCCTGGGGTAATTTGTTGCTGGATGTGCCATATCCTACAAAATGTGCTAGATTGCCTTCTACAAAGGAAGTCAAATTGCAAGAAAAATAATAATATTACTAATAGTAAAAACTCTTGAACAACCCAGCTTAATCATGAACTAAATGTCAGTTTTGTGGAAAAAGTTTATTTTTAGCATTAAATTGTTGGACAGTGTATTCAGTAAATGAATGCAAAAAGAATCAGATATTATCTGAAAAGTGTTGTAGCGGACCTTTTAGTTATGTAATGCATCTCAGTATTTTGTGAGAATGGCACAAGCTCTCTAAGGCTGCACTAATTAAAATTTAAAAAGGAGTATGATGTCACAGTAAATATTTGACACGTTACCGCTGCCCGGCACAGATAACTAGACCTTTATGTATGGTGGTTGTATATGACCTATTAATAGCGACGTCTCAGAGCAATAAAAATATCCATTTCTCCAAGAGTGACTGGAGAGCAGTCTTTCCCCTTGCAGTGTTTGCAATGAGGATTTCCAGATGGATGCTAAATGGCTGAGACTCTGAGTGATGTGCTCCCCTGCACGCTTGCACAGTCGCAGGTGGGATGGACGGATGAGGCTGTCCGACGCTGGCTGCTGGTGGTGCTCTCGGCAATGAGCCGTCAGGGAAATCTACCCCAGCCAAGTGAACTGCTGTAGAGAAGCTGCACTCCTCTGCTTGACAGAAGTGTGCAGACGGAGCAGCAGCTCCATTCTTAGCAAACAGCTCCTATCTGTCATCCACACGGCATACGGATAGACATTCTTCGAAGTTATAGGTTAATGTGATTACTACACAGTTTTCATGCGACATTTCTAAATGCCATCTGGTATCCCACTGTGATTGGTATTGCAATACAACTGCTACCATTATCTATGTTTAAGGTCTTTTATAGCATATTTATTAATGTCTAAAGGCATCTATCTTTGATGCCTCCTGGACATCTCCTTGGGGAGGTGCTTCGGGCATGTCCAACTGTGAGGAGACCCTGGGACAGACCCAGGATATGCTGGAGAGATTATATCTCTCGGCTGGCTTGGGAATGCCTTGGTTTTCTCCTGGAGGAGCTGGAGGAGGTGGCTGGGGAGACGGAGGTCTGGGTAACTCTGCTTAGATTGGTGCCCCCACAACCTGGCCCCGGCTAAGCGACAGATAATGGATGGATGAATGGATGGAAAATTAATAAGTTTTTCTGGTACTACAGTAATGGTCTGGTGGCTTTTCCATGGCAGGGGGCCATTTCTGGTAAATTTTGAACTCCAAGCCGTAATTTCCAGTGTTAGTAGAGCAGCCTGACTAAACTTTGCAGGTGTCAGTAGTGGCCCAGTTTCAGCTGCACTTTTTACTTGATTTTCTGAAACCCTCCACATGTATAAAAATGACTGATTTGGTGTAATGCTCAGTGCTGCTGCAGCTGAGTCTAGTGATCCCCCAAAACCCTCACTGATAGGTGGTGTTCACAGCTGCAGTGGGTAGCTTAGGCTGACAAATAGGGAAGAACCCTTACTGCTCAGAATTAAAAAGCTGTGGAGGTTTTTGATTAAACAGAATTCTCAAAGTACAAGACCTTAAGCAAAGATCCTTCGGTTTAAAAACTCATAGTCTTGGAAGTGTTTTTAGAAGTAAAAACCTTGTATAATAATTACATGCATTTTGTAAATCTTTTTACAAAGTATATTACTTTCTTCTTTGCTGTTTCCAGAGCACTGTGCTATCCAAAGATACAGAAAGCCTCTGTCAATACTCATTGGCATTGAATTATATTGACATTTTCAATAGTGCTGGGCAAGGTTAGAATTCCCCACCTTCTGAGTTGGACTTAATGCCAGTTCTGTCTTTCGGCCTTTGCCGGTTGCTAACCAGAAACGTTCCCTTGGGCGGCTCTGCGGCTCTTGCTAATAAGGATGTCACAGGTGTGATGAAGTCCTTTATTACAGCTTTCGGTGAGGAGTCAGAAGTAGGAAGCCTTGCTTTGTGCTCTTTTCAGATATGTGGCAGATTAGTTACTCTCAGGCACCGTGCAATAAAGCCAAGACTCGGGAGTCTTCCCTAAGGCTCCTCAGTGTGGCTTGTGAAGTAGCAGGATTGAGAGGCATGTGTGAGAAAACGGTGTTTAAATCACTGTAGTGTGGAATGAGAGTCCCTGGAGATCTGGAGTAGGGAGGAGTGGTGCTTACAGCACTTCACTGAACGTGCAGGTTGTCCTCTATTCTTGGCCCAACGGTGCAGTAGAGGAAATGGCTAAGCTGAACTCACAGCATAGTTAGCTTCCTCTGTCCCCCTCTCAGCACAGCTGGATCTTTAGGTATGTGTTTTCCTGAATTTCAAATCAAATCTGTGGGAGCCATCGCACAGTGGGAAGAGCATAGAGACTCCACTCAGGTGGGTCTTCCTGCGCCTCGACACGAAGCGTGAACATAGAAAGCAGAATTCTTAGCCTGCGCTGCTAATTGAGAGCTTTCCCCATGTTTACATGTCATCTCATCAGTGTGTTTCAGTGCAGCTGTGGATTAAGTATGTGGTTATTCTGCAGAACTTGCATATTTCTGATCCGCCTTTTGTTTCTCCATGAGCAAGCTTATTCGAGGTTTTGTGTGTAGAAAAGTTATTTTGCTGCTTAGCTGTAGCTATTTCTTATGTTTCCTAGACATTTTGGCCGATGCTGATAACCGATATCTGGCTAATATTGCTGACACCAATATCAATATGGGACGTATATAACTATCATGCAGGCTGGTATTCTTGAGTCACTACACTATTGTGATTAAAATGATCTCCAAATTTGACCCTACCACTGGGTCGCGTCACCTTTGTTTTACACCAGTAAAAATCTCAACAGCTAGCTTATCCTGGTTTGAACTGCCATTTTAAAACTTGTGCTTGTCACTCTTTGAAGCAGCGATGACCTTGAGATATGAAATTGTATGCAGTACTCACCAGTATACAGTACAGCATCGGCATCACCTTTTCTTCATGTTGGGGTGACTCTAGCAAAGATGGGGCTTAATTAAACACCTCTGGTATCTCTGGGTCCGTCTGTGTACGCCAGTGACCGTAGGGTGTATGTTCCAAACTGCTGGTCTGTTTGCTTTGCATTTGCCTCATTTTACTCATGTTTTGCTTCTACTTCATTACTTCATTCATATTGCAAGCATCTTTATATTTTTGAAGCCCAGTATAAATTAAATGTATTATTGGTACTTTTATTTATTTAGCAGTCACTTTTACCTAAAATGGCATAGAGTTGAGAAAGCAGGGTCAGCCAGTGCCTGGAGTGATTGGGGTTAGGGGTCTTGCTCAGGGGCCCAATGGTGACATCACTCTGCCCACTATGGAATATGAACTGGTCATCTTCCAGTCACAGGCAGTGTCCTTAGCTGCTGAGTTAGATTATTATAACTATACATTATAATAAATTTAAGTTTGTTTGCTGTCAGCAGCACAGGTAAGCAGTTTATTTTATCAGAATATATATTGTAGTCTATTCTAAGAAATTGTCGTCACCACAGTATACGTAGTATATATCACTCCTGGATTGGGGCTTATTCCTGAGCTACTCTAAGCAGCTATGGAAAAGACCCTGACGGCTTGTGAAAGCTACTACCTTGTGATTCACGGCGCCGTAAGAAAGCATTCCGGAAGGATTTCTGTGAATCATGGACCCTTGTGCTATTAATATCCCCATGCTTTTGTTAATGAGACATTCACCCTTGGAAATGACAAGGTTTTCAAGTTATTAGACTAAGCTATAGGCTGCATGTGGTAAGCGAGTACGAAGCAAAATACTGAAAATACCGCAGACTAAGCTTAACAAGAGACTCACCAGGAGAAGATGTGGTCTACAGTGATAAGAGCCTAGAAGACAGTAGTTGTGACAGCAGAGGAGAAGACGTATCAGTTCTTTCAAAATCAGTTTTTATTTAGGGAATGAGTTGTTGGTGAACAAAAAAAATGACGACTACTAGGGATGTGTGTTTAAGGCAGAATTACTAGTTGAATTGGTGATTGTGTGAGTAACATTTGATTAACCTTGTCCTACACCACACATGGAGGAAATCATGCATGGTTCAAAATGATTCTTTCTTTCTGTGCATAATGTGATATTGCTTGTTGCTACAAAAAGATGACATAAACATAAAAAATAGCTGGAATAAATCAAATTCAAAGTGAAATTAGATTAAAATGAAGAAGTATCTCAAGTGCAGTAGCATACAATAATGTTTAATAGCCTGTGTCTTGGGCAGTTACAGCGAATGGCGATTTCTTTATTTTTTAGCAAAACAATTCTAACATCTATATAGGTCTAACAATTCTAAAAAATTTAGACTATGATAAATCATTTTCCACCTTTAATGTGACCTATATTTTTCCCCCTAACATATTTGTGTCTTTCTATTGAATTGTACTGGCTATAGGTCACATTAAAGGTGGGAAATGATTTATCGTGGTTACATCACAAAGACCTTTTTATGTCTGCTTTAACTTGGTGGTTTTGCAGTGAGTTGTGCCAGCAGATGCACAGCAGTGACTTGCTTTGCCCAATATCATCTCGGGAATCCAAAACATTTCCATACAGCAGAAGAGGAATGTCTTTCCGTGATCAGATCTTGTTTCTTGTTTCCGGTTTTTGTTATATTTCTCACAAATGCACCATGCTGGCTATGACTGAGTCAAATAAAAAGGATGATAATGATTATGATTGGCTTTGGGAGCTCATGCAGAGCTCACGCAACATATACTCCGGCCCGGCTTCACGGGGGGGGGGTGGGGTGCAGGGTGGGCCTGGCCCACCCAGCCAAGAGGGGGAAGTGTATTCTTTTATATGAAATTTCCCCCCCATACTTGCCCACCCAGTTACCGAGATCAGGAGCCAAGACTGCATATACTAGA